>BLKM01000655.1:6354281-6491358 GCA_013340265.1 Coptotermes formosanus
CCCCCCCCCCCCCCCCCCAGATACATTTTGGGAACTTTTGGATAGTACCTTGTACATGGGAAGATGATTCAAATTTTTTCCCACTCCTGCGTGTGAGGTAATCACAAAGTTAATCCCATGCAGATGCTTTATTAGAGTGTTGTGGCCAAATATAAAGCCACAAACCCTCTACATTATACATAACAGAAGAACATATCAAGTACAGGTTCTGGCCCAATAATCATATTGGCCGAGCCCTCCCTTGTAAAGTGCCTTAAGGTTCACCTTCTGGAGCACCTATCAAAAGAAATGCTTCATTTCCAGAGCCTTCTGTTACATGTCTCTTGGAGTCCTCAGTTTAGGAGCCCTCCCTCCAGACTGCCCTTATAGAGCCTCTATAAAGAGGGAGATGCTTCATTTCCAAAGCCTTCCTTGACATGTTTCTCGGAGTCTCCAGTAAAGGCGCCGCCCTCCCCTCCATGTTCCCCATACGGACCCCCTATACAGAGACAGATACTCCATTTCCAGAATCTTGTTTTACGTATCTTTCAGAGTCCCCAGTAAAGGAGCCCCCCTCCAGGTTCCCCTGGCAGACCTCCCATAAACAGAGATGCTCTCTTTCTAGAGCTTTCTTTTACCTGTCTCTGAAAGTCCTCGGTTCAGGAGTCTCCCTCCGTGTTCTCCGACAGGGCCACTATTGAGAGAGATGCCTGTTTTCACAGCCTTCTTTTATTTATCTTTCAGAGTCCCTAGCAAAAGGAGTCTCCTGTTAAAAATAAAATCCTGCCAGTCTCTCAAAAGTCCTTGGTAAAGGAGCTCCTCCTCCATGTTCCCCTGATGGCACCCCTGTGGAGAGAGACGCCCCTTTCCAGAGCCTTCTTTTGCATATCTCTTTACCCAGATAAAAACAAGGCCCTCATTTTAAATGCATAGATCCCCGCCTCAGTTTTCTATTCTGTCCCAGAGCCATCTGTAAACCAGACAAGCTCTTGGATGTCTGTGGGAGACTTTGGGCCAAGCATCCGGTCTTCCCTGGGTAGAAAAATAGCTATATAAAATGGCTCCAAATTATATTTAGGTTTCATAGAGTCACTTTGCATCCTAAGAATGGATTCAGGCTCATCAAGTGTACTCTAGGTTCCCCTTCCAGAGCTCCTATAAAAAGAGGTGCTCCTTTTCCAGAGCCATTGGTTTATTTGTTAATTAATTAAGTAATTAATTAATTCATTCATAAGTGGGGAATGTCTTAAAAGGGTAGAACTGAAAAATTCTATTTTTTTAATTTTTTGTGAACTTGTTATATACGTATGCTGAATTTGTATAATTTGCAGCTGTAGTAACACATTCTCACCTGTATCTGACCATCTAACCATTTGACTGCACTCCTTCATTTGCTGTTTTCTTTACACCCTTTACTATACTGTCACTGACTTTTCATTCACAAGTTCACATTTCATTCCAGATGTTTATTTTTCTTTGAAACATTTATCAAGCATGGGTTGTCTTGCTCTTTTTCCAAAACAGTTGCGGTATACATGTTCAGATTCGGTAGGTTCACTATTAGTTAGAACATAGAGAGTGGTCAGTAGTTGCAGTCACTTTCACTAACTCGGCAGTGCATTGAATTTATTTTTTGGAATTGCGGATGTAACTTTTATCTGCACACAGTCACCACAAGTGTTTCACAGTCATGCAACACCACAACGCATTTGTATAGCCGCTGATAAATTATGTTTAAACAAGTTGTCACATGTGAGTACCCACACATCTGGTATCAGACTGCTGGCTCCCTGGCAGGGTGGCTTCCACCTCCACATGATGTATGAGCCCCACGGTGGAACTTCGCGCTAGCAGGGTGGGATCCCGGGTGATGCTGGGTGGTGTGCTCAAACTTCTTCAAATGTTATTGGCTGCCTGAGTTCTTTCCTCAGTTCCCAGCCAATTGAAGCTTCCATGTGTCAGCATTGCCAAATGCAGGCTCATGTAGGTCATGGAACAGCTAGGATAGGCATCGGGCCCCGCCACCCGGTACAATCTTTCAGTCGTCATGACAGAGACTGAGTAGTGGGGACTGACTGACTGCAGTTTCTGCATTGTGGGAGAAATAAACACCCCTATGCCATGAGGTTATGTCATTCTGCTGTGTGAAACTTGTGGAAATGACCTCGGTGATTAACCTATGCGAACTGACCACGCCATTTGAATGCTGTATTTTGGAAACAGAATGAATGGAAACTCAGGGAAATTGTTGAAGATTTTGATACAGAAAATATATTAAATGGGTAAAAAAATTGTTTCGTCTTCAAATTTGTTATTTCGTAGGCAGGAAATTTTCTTATGGGGGCATGTATTAAAATGGCAACTTGTAATGTTAATCAACTGGGAGAATTTTGGTGCTTTTTTATCCTGACTTCTTAGGCGGGAAAACATCTTAACTGGGGATGTCTTAAATGAGTTTTACTGTATTTACAGTGACAGAAAATCACAATAAATTTGAGGATTGAATTGTTCTGGAAACAGTATGATGAATAACAATGTAGGGAGAGCTGTGAAGTCTGACGTGATGCAACAAATGGGCACAGGGGTTATGTGTGCTGCAGTACTAAGATACAGGCTTTCCAGGTTTGTAAGATTTGATCAAATACAGTAATTTCTTTACGTGGAGGACTGTAGGATAACTTGAATACTTCATCACTGTTTTTATTCCTCTCCCCACCCCATAATGCTTAAATTTAACTGTATTGTAACTGACCCTCCAGACAAGTAGAGCGTGGGTGTTAGTATCAGAATCTTTGTTCTTATTATTTGTATGTGACACATGGTTCTTTGTTTCCAGCTACATCACTTCATAAAAAGAGATGTCCATATTTGGGTCGCTACAGCATCAGTGGGCTGAGTGTTGATGGACGGCAGATGTCTGCTGCACGTCGGAAGAGGAAATGCAGTGATGAACAGGGAGTGGTGGATGCTGGAGGTGTGGATAACAAGGCAGACTGTGGCAGTTATGACTTCAAGTCCCTTGTTGTTGGTTGCTCAGAGAACTCAGATACCATGGAATTCTACTCTTCATGTGACACAGAAGCTGTATCTTGTATGTTTAATGTACTTCTTCAATGCAGTAATTTCCTTGAAAGTCAGCAGAGTGTTGATCCAGAAATAAAGAGAAAATGTGAGACTATGTACATGTCCCATGACTGAACTCCAAGGCAGAATGATCATATATAACAGTTGTTATTCATCCTTTGAAAATGTGGCAAGATTAATTTACATTAAACAAGCAAGTGAACAGGATATTAAGTATATTTTAAAATGTAATAAATTCAGTAAGTGCTGACTGCAGCTTTGTCAGGATCTTTTATTCTGCCATCATCTTACATGATAGTAAAGATTACAGTTTGGAAAACTGTAGTTGTATTAATGTTTATTATGTGTGTGAGACCATACTGGATGTGAAGGGTTGGGTTGAGGAAAGATGCTGTAATATCTAGTGAATGGAACTGGACTGGACATAGAGAGGGAAGAGACCACTTGCAAGATGTCACTGTAGATAGGATAATGTTAAAGTAACTGTTATTGTGTGGGGCTTATGTCCTTATGTTGGGCTGGTAGGTGGATTTTAAATAATGGTATGCTATGGTAGTGGTATTAGTACTGAAAATGTATATTTCAAACCACTTGAGGTAACTTATTATGTTACTTATGTTTTCAAAAGAAGGCTGATAGAGCTCTGATATAAAACAGAGCACTATATATATATATCAGTACAGATTTACGTGATTTGAATGTCTGTAAGTTCCTTCGTTCCCATTTTGTGTCAGAATTCTGTTTCAGAAGTTTATCTTTGTATGCTAAATAATGAAAACATGGTTCCGGCACAGGCCATATTTGTTCAATCACTGAAATTTGCTAGTCTGTTTTTTCTTTTATTTGAGAATTACTAGATGATAAGCCTTCATCTCCTGTGTTTTTACCCAGCACAGATAATCAAACAGTTCAGCATCTGAACAGTCAGCAGAGTTGTAAAGGAAAGCAGGAATGCCTGTTTTCCCAAATCTTCTGATTATTGCTTGGATCTCACTTTCAAACTTCGTAGTTCATATGTGGTACTGTGATCATTGACTGTGTGATATCTCTCTCAGTTAAGTTGACACTCTTGCTAATGTTGAAATTGCAGCATACTTGTGTCATGGTAGTTGGGAAGACAATGGGACCAGCTACTTGATTGCATCTCCTGTCAGTCGTAAATCAGTGGGAGCCAGGCGATACTGCTTCATCTACACCCGCAGTGGTGGGGAGTCCAGCATGGGGCTTTCGCAGCATGCTGATGGAAACAAGCATGGTGGCATGGGGTCAGTGTCTACGGTGCTGAGGCTCTCCAGTGTCACAGAATCCTGTCATCGAAATATCAACCCAGGTGTAACTGGTGCCTGGGCATTCAATCTCACAATCAATGGTGTGTAACTTGCGTAAATAATTAGAAGTAAAATTTGTGTTAACCCTTTAAGCTAGTTCAACTTACACATGTTCGTTCTTGTATAGTTTACCCTGCTGGCTGTTGACATACATGTTAATGTTTCCTAAGCCAGGAAGCCAGATATAAGTGTTGCTTGGGTAAAAGACTGAGCTCCATTTAAATACTTTAAACACTCTAAATAAACACATACCGTGACAGGTTAGTGATTTTAATTTTTAAAAGGGTTAAAGAAGACAAAGGCCTTGCTGTAATTACATTTAATTCATTAAAGTTGTGAGTTTTGTCACAAAAATCTCCAGGCTGTCAGCAGTTTCCATGCACACAAGAATTGAAATGTACTGAGTAGCACTCTCTCGCATCTCATGCTAAGGTTAAAAATGAGTGGAACTGTACCTCTACCCTGATAGACCAACACAGTCATCTCTACTCCTTAGGCACTGGAGGTGGGAGAAGTTTAATACCAGCCAAAATTCTTTTAATGAGGCTGACAACACGTGTATGAAGTGCTGGTGAAAGATGGCAGGTTTCATAACTAACAGTGTGGAAAGAATGAGTGATATTCAGAGTGCCTTCAAAATGTTGAAATGTTTATCAGGCAAAGAAGGTGCATAACGTGACTGCTAAAAAGATGGAAATATTTCTTCTTGTAATATCTGCAACATGCAGAGTAGTCTCGTTACTGTAAAGAATGATAATGAAACTTTTATGGTCACAGTTCTAGTATTTTTTTGGGCAGTGGTACCTTAATGTAGAGCCATGGCAATAAGTAAGGTGACCAGCTGTGAATAGTATCAGTAGCGTTTGATTCCTGCCAACTTCTGTGGGAACTTGAGACTTCCTCTCTTTTATACCCACTGTGGTGCTGGAACCCACTAAATTTGTTCTAGAGATACTGTATGCCGTCTCGGAGACTTATGTAACTTGGAGCTCAAAGTGTACCATTTACCTCTCCATAATGCTGGAGTTAAGCATGCATTCTTAGTGTTGTGCATAGTGATTGCTAACTTGACACCATTTTGGTGCAGAGGACCATTATATTACGGGGATATTACTTTATCTAACAACTCATGTCCTTACTTTTCTCCGACCATTTCACGTGCTGGCAGGTAGTGCAGCACTCAACTGCTGTGCCAGTTTTCCCTGAGTCTGTGTGTTTTTAGTTGAACATATGCAGCTGATTTAGGTTCTTACTACCAGTACTTAGAGAAGGTGCTGGAAACATTTTCCATTGGCTTAGAGACGTGCATCAATCACATCTAACAAACACATCATTCATTGCAAGTCAGAGTTTTGTAAGTTAAGCCAGCCAACAAGATGTGACTAGGAACAGTTATCAGACAAAATAATGTGGTTCTACTGTGGATAAGTTGAGTGGTTGATTTATTATGTGTTGATATGCGTGGCCACATATTGCATTTGTTGGCTTTTGCAAGGAAACAGTTGATGTGAAGTTACATTTAACAGTAATATAACATTATAAGTCACAGAAATTGCTGCATACATCTAAGCTTTGAAATGTGGTGGAATGTGTTTTATCTTAATGTTCATACACATGTTATTTGTTTATGTTTACAGGAAGAAACTGATATTTTTCATGGGTGAATCCAGGTTAAAGATTTTATGGAGCCATATGCAGCTCTTTCAGACTGCCAACCTTAAACAGGTCTTTTGACCCGAGCTGATGGTTAATGAGATTTGTGATGTGGGTGTTCATTGTCTTTTCAGGTCAGTGTGCAGAGGCATCAACAAGTGCTGTGTCAACGATAGCAGTTACAGTTCCCTCCCTGTTTTTCATCATGACTCTAGCAGCACTAATATCTAACATGAGATGATGACGGCGACGACGGTACCAAATTAACAAGAATGTGCTGGGCCGCAGTCAAAACACGTTCCAGACTTCACCAAGCACCTGGTGGCTTAATAGTGAAGGTTATTTCTAATCAGTTGGCCTATGGTGTTGATAATTCTAATGAAGACAACATGGTTGCTATTGGAATTTGGGTCACTTTGCTGCCAAGAGAGCTTTCTGAAATTGTATGCCTCTGTAATAAGACATAACTCCGACAGAGATAGAGGATGGCTGAGTGAAAAACTGGAGGCACATAATGAGGGAATATTAAATTAATGCAATTGTACAGTTTTAGTTGGTGAGTGTTTGGAACAAAGGGGTGTGAAGATTGAATGTTTCCAATAGAAATTTTGAATGGCTGAGTAGAAAAGGAGCAGAGGAGGTCAAATGTTTTTGTCCAAGCTGAACAATACAGTTTATTGCTGTAATTATGATTCCTGACAACCAGTGAACCTGGCCCACACTATGAATAACATTATGAACAAAGCCTGTACATCGTCTTGCTGATTACAATGTCATTGAGATGTGAAAGTGTTGTATGAGCAAATTAGACAGTACAAGGTCTTGCTAGCATTAGTTACAATTAACAAGGTGTTTTTAATCACACTTTTGTTAATTTGGAGGTGCTACATGCTCTGTTGGTGCCTATGTGTAGCATGAAGGCAGCTATGAGTTTTTTGGCTTTGTTGTTAGTTTGAGGTGGGATTGATGTGTCATGTGGCCTTGGAGTGAATTAACAATGGCAGCAAGTGCAACATGACCATGGTCATGAAGGATATTGAACTGATGCTACATGGGGCTGTGTCACATAAAGGCAAGTACATAAGTGCATGGGAATGGGTTTATGGGAAAACGTACAAGTCACTCATCTAACACAGTGTTCCTTGATTCTGTTTTAACACCCACTTTGTTTGGCTGTTGTCTATTGGAGTTATGTGCTCATGTAGTGTTAATTTCACAGTAATAAAAATCTCTGATGTTATCATTATGTTACAGAAGGTTTTTGTAGATGCTGAGGTTTCTGCTGGGACATGATGTGTTGACGTTGGCTTTTATGAATATCATCACGGTTTTGTGCATATACACAGAACACTTAAAGGAGGTATGTAGCATGTACCAAGAGATTGTACATGACTGATGAAAGGTGGCACTGAATATTTTGTCTGCATAAGGTTTTGGTCAGTCATTGCTATAAGACTTCAAACTTGGTCCTGCATTATTGTGGGGGTTTGGAGTATCAGTGCCACAAACTCAGGATGTTTAACTGCCGAATATTCAGTAAAAACAAAAAAAGGTAATGGGATCCATATACAGGGCTAAGGCCCCAGGGGCAGTAGAAATATAGCTTTATCCTTTTGTTAGCCTTGGCGCTAGAGGGGTGTGGGGTGGCTAGCCCCACGCCCCAGCCGCTTTACCCCCAGGAAAGACCGAGTACCCATTGTACAGGAGGGCTGGGTGGACCCCAGGGACAGTGGATGGGTACAGAAAATCTCACCCCCACTGGGATTCGATCCCTGGACCATCCAGCCCGTAGCAAGTCGCTGTACCAACTATGCTATCCTGGCCCACGAATATGCAGTAATAGGTGTTAATAGGAACAACAGTTAGCATTCAGCAGCAGATAATTGAAGACTGAACAAGAGACTATACTATACCATACTATACCCTTTTCCATTACTTATGAAGCTTGACCTTGTCTGGGCAGTACAGCAGGCTGTCTGAAGCCTTCAGTTATTGCATGACAGTCATGCAAAACCTTTCTTTCTCAAGCAGTCAGTGCTGTATGATGTTATCACATTCTTTCCCAAGCAGTCAGTGCGGTGTGGTATTGTCACGTTTTTCAGTTTAGTTAATGAAAATTGTGTCCTTCAGAAAATACCTAAACACTTGGCAACACTTGCGAGTTAGGCTCTGTACCATGTGACCCAACCACAACTTGTTGAAAAGTAGATGACTACAGCTGGACCACCCCACCCTATGGTGTAGCATAATTCTGATTAGTTTTCAACCAAGCTTTGCAAGAAAAGAGGTGGTTTAGTGGAGGAAGACAAATCAATACTTGGACTCACTTGGTGATAGATTTTCACTTTAACCTGCTGTGAATGAATTTGCAATGCTTCTGTTTCTGGTGACAGCAACAGACCTGTACAATAGTCTGAAGTACTGCTGGTCTATAAACAATTCCTTATTCCTTGAGACATGACAGGTTGTGCTCCATGCTTGATATTCTGTTACTTTGGCAGTTTTGGGTGTAATCCAGTATAGTACTTCTGTGGTGAGTATTACCATGTGTATCACAGAAGCTGAGTTCTGATGGTGGATTCTGCGTATTTGTCACCACATGTATGTCATGTTTATGTCCACTGACGTTTTCCATCAGTAGAGATTTTCAGGCTTTCATAGTACATATTGATCAGATGAGAGTCTTACATGGTGTCAGAATGCTGAATGCAGTTACCTGATCAATGCTGTCACATCATTTGTCTGAGACTGTATCTCACCTTGAAGACAAAAGGCTTCTGTAATATGACATTCAGATTGGTTTGTAGATGCCAGTGTTTCAGAGGAGCTTACTGTTTCCAATTTTAGGGTGGTACAACGTAATTCCAGGGACTGTATACCAGTCTGCACACTGTCATATTTCAGAAGACTTGAACCTTCATCAGCAGTGCTGTGAGAACTGCAGATCTTGAATGTCACCTTGTTTACATCATTTGCTTGGTAGTATCCCATCCTGTGGCATTCCATTCTTCTTAGGTCTGTCAGCTCAGAAACAGTCAATCTTATTTTTGTCAGTTCAGGCAGTATGTATTCTTCCACAGTTTTTGTCAAGTGTTTTAGAGTAGTGTCTTGGTCATACATGTCCCATCTGTCCATAAGACTTCCATATCATGATTAACCAGTCTTGTACATAATTATTGAAGTCTTAATCTAGAATGTTTGTATTATTTTTAAAGTGATCTTCCCTTAGGAGAATGTAGCTTCGTCCACAGCCAGAAGTTTGGAAGGTATCATTAAGCAAGTCAAACATATTGTAAAATTCACATTGCAGGCAAAATATTTACTACCATTAGGGTTTCTGTATCATTTCCTGGTAATTTTTTATTCCTTCCTCTGCTGTCCAGTTTGTACATTATGTAAGAGAGACTTCCTTGTGATGCAGGTCAATGCAGGTCATGTTACAGCTGTTAACAGGCAGAGGGTTCCTTTTGTTGTTTTTCTGAAGAAGGCCTACATCTGCATCTGCTTTGTAACTTTTTTTTTTATATACACAAAGGTGCTAGCAACTGACAGTTATATAGCTCATTAATTTTTCACCACCACTGCTGCAAACTGTTATAATTTGATATGATGGCATATGAATGAAGGCAGTCTAATACTTCAACCTGTTCATGGTCGATGAAAATGGTAGGGCAGCTGCTGTTCCGGTAGGTGTCAGAATTTTGACAGCCCTGCATGTGCACATTTAAGTATATTTTTATCATTAAAATCAGTGATTTAGTTATAGGACATCAATTTTGCAACTTGTCTTTATGTATGGAATTACTTCTAATAGAAAACTGGTAGGCCTGTTTCGGCAGTTCATACAATTAATGGAACATTTTCATCATCCACAACATACTGCATACTTTGTCTCATGATGGAACTGTTCCATCCATAATAGTGAAAGGGTTATTATAAGTGTACAATATGTTGGAAAGATAATTTATATACTCTTCAGATTGTACCAGTATTCAAGCAGACACTTTACACTGTATAAGTTGAGACCAGTATGAAGTGTCAGTTTACCATACCAGCAGAGAGAAGTGTCACATGCTGAATATATGTTAGCATATCTGGGAACAGAGTGGTGGTGAGTACAATGAAATATTGACACAAGGTCTAATGTCAGTTTTGTTGTTTTAGTAATGTCCTATGAAAGGAGGATTAAAGCTGTACTTGTTAGTCATGCAGTCTCAGAAAGGTGTCAAATTTATGATCTAGAGTTCAAATGTTGCCACATACAGTGTCCATTATTTCAGAACTTTATTCTGTGTTAATTATATTTATTTCAGTAAAGATAACCTCTCCCATCATTTACATGCAAATCTGTAAAATTTGCACCCATCTGGTAATGCATACTATTTTGCTCAGCAGTTATACCATGCTGTGCAAGTAATGCAACACTCTTGATATCAGGCCAATCCAAAGAGAAGTGATAAAAGCGTGATGAAGTTGCCTTACTTAGTAGTGCTTAAGTCACACCAGTTAGGATGACTTGGTGACAGAACACTGATTGTGTATTTGCAAAATGTGTAGTTTGTGTGTCAGCTGGAATGACAACTGTTCTCAAGCATGGTCTGAAATTCCATAAGGGGTTTCCAGCCACACAGTGTTTGCTACTGTAGAAGTAGCCATGATACAGTTCCTGCCATTTCCTTTCTGCCTCTTTCCATCTTAAGAATAATTTTTGTTGTCACTGTCTGTGCCAGGCATGTCACTGTTTCATTTATTTCACTGTAAGAAAGCAGGTGCTCTGTCATTTGCCAATCCACTGTGCTGTGTAATGAATGTACTTTGGTCAAGAGACGTTGAGGTTAAGAAGTACAGAACACATATAGAAAAAGGAAAATTGTAGCCTTTATTGCCTGTCATCTGTATGATACAAGTACAGGCATACCCTGCAAAATGTCTCCCTGGTTAAAATTTCCTTGGTAGAATATATCTTGGTTTTTAACATCTAAGCTTCATACAACTTATGTGTCTCTCAATATAATGTTTTTCAGCTATGTTTATGTAGGAAAAATTTGTATTGATGTTCCAAGAACTCGATACAATATTTTTAACAAAATGATGTCCATGCAAGGGTGCACTCAGGCAGGGGCTGCCAGGCTGCAGGGGGGGGGCCCCCCGCCCCCAAACCCCCGAAAACTGAACTTTAATAAACACAGGTTTTGTAGATAATATGATATCAAAAAGTTTTGCGTGATTTCCCCTTCATCTGAATGAGCTGCTGAAATTGGCTGATGACTAGTACATGAGAATTCTGAAAAATAAATTCATAAAATTAAAAAAACAAGAAGATAGGACACTGTCTGTGATTGAGTCATGGAATCTCTAGTTATATTCGTATGTAATAAGTGCAGTTGCAGACAGTGTTATATTGTACTTGCAACATGATTTTTATAAAAATTTTTAAAATCCAATGTAAACTATATATATATAGCCCCAGGATCAGCCTCTCTCAAGGAAAAATTCTGGGTGCGCCCCTGTGTCCATATGAGCTCTACATGTTACTGCATACAAAGCAACTGTTTGTTAACAGCCGTACTAATTGTTTGGGGATGAGGGAACCAAGGTTTAAGCATTTTGCAGTCTAACATGGTAGCTTGTTACTTATGTACAGATGTTTTACTGTGTTTTAGTTATGTTTTTGGAAATCAGTTGGGGTTTTTGGGTTGATGTAACGCATAATAATTTTTCCCATTTAAAATAAAGGGTCATGGGCTCCTGGTTAGTGTTGTCATGCAGAACAAGTGATTTTGAGGAACAAATTACTGATGTTAAGCAAGAGATGACTGTAGTTTTGGATATGTAAGCAGTCCTGTTAAAAATTCTGCCATATTTTCCATGAGCGCAGCAGTTTCGTTGCCAACATTTTGTTTTCTGTTTGCTGAGACCTGATGGTCTAGGAGCAATACTTGATGTGGGTCAAGCCAAATCCACAGTGGATTTTTTGACACACATCTGATTGAGCTGTTTGAAGTTTGCTGAGTGGTGTTGCTGAAAAGTCAGGTCTTCTGCGATGGGACACTGTGTTGTACGGTGAGTAGAAGTATTGAAGGCACTGTGATTCTTTGAAGTGTCAGAAACTACTCACATAAGACACAGTGTTACATCCCAGAAGACCTGAATCTTCATCTTCATGATTTCTCACCTCTGGCAAAGTTAAGTGAAAGTGTGGAATGCAAAATGCACCACTGACCTGTTATTGGCATTATGGCATGTGTAAATGTCATCTTGCCCAATGGATGTTCCCACTTTAAGAAGTGATTTTATGTCTGTGTTTGGCAGAATGGGCCTGGGAAAGTCAGAAGGCCATAATTGAAGGTATAGGAACAGAGAATTGGTTTACTCATCCTTGTATTTGCATATATAAATGAAAAGAAACATGGTATATTGGAGATACAGCGTGTGTTGTTTGAAGTATATGTGGTTACATTCAGTTCATTCAACTGAAAACTAAATCCTTGCCCAAAATTATTTAATTTGAAATATGTTTCTTTACGGATTGTGATATTTGTGTTACAGGATTAGAATTTGTTGTTACTTGCAAAACATGGCAGATGCCTTGCAGAAATATCTTGTGCATAGGGTATGATGCATGGCACAAAACCTATTACTTTCAGTTAGTCATTTATCAAGGCTGAGTAGAAGTATTTCTAAGTTTCAGTCTACTGTTATATAAATCATTTTGGTGACCAGTTTCAAATTTCTGTAGCCATTGGCTGATTCAAAAACTTTGATTGAGATGTGGAGGTGCTTACCAGTATTAACTCCTTCATGTCTGGCATAGGAGTTGAAGCGTGCAACACCTTGAGACCTTCTTCAAGTGACATACTTTATGGCCTTAGAACCTTATTTAAATTCCTAGAAGAAAGGCCTAACTGTGTGGAAAAGGTTGAGTGACACAGTGTAAGCTGTTGGGTTTTCACTATGCCCAATATTTGGGGCTACTATTAAGGCACAAGGGTGTTAGTTTATGTAATGGCACAGACCGAAGGATTTTGTTTCTGTATGTTGTTAGAGGGTCATCTCACGTAGAGGGAATACATTGTCACCTCAACACAGAAGTTGGTTAAGGGAATAATGTGTATCCTCTGCACATGCAGAAATCTACAGTTGCGTCTGTGAGTCTTGATATAATTATGCCTGACTGTGTACCGGTAAATTGGAAGTGGTTGTAAATAATTGATACATATAATGGAACTTTTCACCTTTTATTAAAAAAAAAAATAGCTCTCAGGATGTGCTACATTTTGTGATGAAAGTACTGAAGTCCAAAACGTATCAGCGTGTCTAGCTGTTATATTTAAGTATTAAAGCCAGCATATTTAAATGTCACACAAGCAGTTAATGGGCCAAAATAAACAACGTTCTGGATTACCAGCTTTTCTTTTAATTAACACCAGTTGAAAAATAGTGATGGAGAACTGTGTTATCCATGGGTGCAAATACCGTTACTGAACAGTAGTTGGTGGTGGTATATTTTATGGGTAACAAGAATATATTGGAAGTTAAGTTGGATAATGTGATAAGTACAGTCATGATGTATAGTTTGGAACCTGGCTTTCTGTCTGTAAGGAATGTGAGATGACTTCCCTGGCTTGTATGTCCCCTTCATTTCCTGAGCTTCTGTGGTTGTAGAGCTGAGTCCCACACTGTAGGGTACTGCATCCTGCAAAGCCCAGCTGCTTCACTTTGCACCTTTCTTGTACAGTCAAACCCTCATGTAGGGTTACTTCAGGGAGCAGTGGTTTTGAACACTAAATTGAGAAAAATCGTAACTACAGGAAACTAAATGCTGAGATTATTGGCATAGTGTCACTGACATTGAACATCCATGGAGCAGAGTCCTTGTGAGAAGTTAATAAGTCCCCAGCTAATGAAAAATTGCCTTGCATTTTAAGGGGTTCGGAGGTTCATTATTATATTCACAGGAGTCTGAAAATTGTCCCCATCCTAATCCACATGAATGTAGCCTGTGCCCTCCCATCCTGTTTCTTTAAGGTCCATTTTAGTATTATTCTTGCATATACTCCTTTGTCTTCCTTCAAGTTTTCCATCCATCACTCTGTATGCATATCTCTCCCATGCATGATACAAGCCTCTTCCCTCTTACCGTTGTTGATTTTCTCACCCCAGTTATGTTTGTTGAGAAGTGAAAATCATGAAGCTGCTTGAATCTTAACATTAAGTAAATAAGAACCTTAAATTAAGTTGCATTAAGTGGGATTTTAGTATGTTTCTTTTATGTTAACTTTTGAATTTGATAGATAAATATGTTTAAAGCCTGGAAACCAAGGAAACCGTATATTCATTGAGAGGTTATAGAGTGTGCAAGGTGACAATCATTGTTTTGAGTCTGTTTCATATAGAAAAATATTTTTCAGTTTCATGATAGCAAAGTTGTGTGAGGTCAGAGAGCTGATGTTTTTTGATGCCACTACTTGTATTCACTGTTAAATACTTTTCATACGTTAATTTATGATTGTAATGAGTTCTTCAGATAGGGGCAATGTAACAGTTCCTAAAATGCAGTGGATATGAAAGTTTAACAGTTTGCCATAATAAATAAATACTTACATTATTTATGTTTATAGTTGAATATGAGGTATATCCCTCTCTTGGTATCTGTATCAGATCCATCATCTTTCCACTTTCTGGCCAGAATGCGTAACAAAGGGGAGGATGCTGTTTTATGCCTATGTTATGAACAGAATACTGGACCTGTTTGGGTAGGGGGCTCGGAAGACACCAGATCTTGCTCAGAGAATTATGGTTTTGACCCCAGGCATCTCTTCTTGCATACTTTTCATCCCATGGGAAGCCCATTGCCTCTGCTGAAACTTCAGCAAATGGAGACGAAAAAGGGTGTGACATTTAGCTGTAGGTTGCTCTGCGTGCGATATTGTTCCCACTATTGTGTTATTTGACATACAGGAATTTGGCTGACAGGTGTGGCCACCTGAGAAGTGAAGGTGTTTGAAGATTGCAGACTTCTGGGTTATGACATAATGTAAATTGGTGTATGACCCATGTTTTTAGGAGTTTGCTGTGTCTATACTTAGACTATCCTGAAGATGGAGGCAGCAGGCTCCGCAAAAATGCCAGTAGTATAACAATTCACATGATATCAAATCTTAGGAGAGTGGAATTTTCATCGGCACTGCTGTGAGAATCTCAGATGTCACATGGTTTCCTTTATCTCATTGGTCACATAAGGGGCATGACTTGCTGCAAACCAGCAGAGACACAAACCGTGTGAATTATGTTACTTCCTTTGATTCAGAGTAGAAAATATTTTGGGGGGAAATTGTTGGAAAAGTGCATAAATTTTCTTTGCCTAGGTCATCATGGCCATCATAATAGGAAAATAAACTGTCACAACTGGCATGGTAGAACTCATAAATGATTTTGTTAAATGTGTCACAGATGTATTATATAAAAGCAGATTGTACACAAACAACACAAAGTCATATGATTTAAACCATTACACCCTAATACCTGGAACACTGACTCTCATTAAAAATTCAGCCATGCAGTTTTAATAACTAGATCTAATAGTCAACAATTCTGAGCTGTTTAGTTGCAGCATTTGACTTCAGGGCTTGGTTGTTTATGTATTTTAAACTCCAACTTTAAAATTTTTACCAAAACTTGTATAAATATTTAAGGTGTGTTAGTGGTAATACAGAGAGTATGGTTAATCATGTTCCTGAATGTAGGAAAATGTGATGCCAGTTTGTTTAAGGGTCACAGCCCACATTTTTCTTATTGCGACTGGAATATCATATGGGTGCTCAGTCATTTTATGTGTCATAGACAGTGTGTGTGAGAAATGTAGTCTATTAACCTTTCAAAGCCTAGCGGTAACTTTACATATGACCAGGTTTAACATTAAGACATTCTACGTGGTGCCCACATTGCATTTATGTGTTTTGTACAGATCTCACAACAAACAGCAACTTTTGTTTTATAAAACATTAAGAGACTGGTTTTTATAACTGAAGTGGAGAGTGTTTACAGTGCGGTACGCACTGATTCCTTATATAAAACAGATACGCTTTGTCTTTAAAGGGTTAAACAAAGAGTGTTTATTTGCGGTACTTCTGCAAAGTTTGAACAGCAGAACAATATTGAATGACAGGTTTAGTGTGGGACAAAAAGAATAAAAGTGTTATGTTTTAACTGAAGAGAAATGGATGATACTGGCACTGAAATGAAGACAAGCCCCAAAAATCTTTGTTGTTGTTGGCTCTTCAAAGTAGGTCTCAGAATTCTCAGCTCATGTGGCAAGAGGCTTCTAACAATACACATATAAAATTAGATCTACACAACTCTTTCCTCACGAAGCTAGTATTGCAGTTAGTTTCAAGATCAGTAGCCACTGGATTTCTTGATTTGGAAGTAACATTTTGTCCAAAAAAGTCATGATTAGAAGTACGTAGTGTAGTATTAATTTGTGAAAATGTATGCGCATCACCTGATGATGAATGTACAAGGTTTGGCGTGTAGTCAAGAGGTCATTACATACTACTTGTAAATTGAGTAAACGATGAATTTTATATTCAGCAATGGTATTTAGGTAGTGGAAAAAATAAAAGGTCTGTGTCACAGAACAATACACAAAATTGTGCTTAAATACATAATTTGTATTCATGTGTCTTCTGTTTTTGGAACTTCTGTTCATTTAGAATCTTACTTTGAATTGTTTATCCACAATTTTTTTTTGACAGAGGGAGTTGTACAACAACCCAGTCATATCAGTGGTGTGATAATGTGGATTGAAGGCTATGTGGAAGAAACTTCAGTAGTATTCTTGGCCAGATGTCAAAACAATATACCAGTCAGGCTGTCCTTTCTGTCAATCTTTTGTGTGCGAGCTCACAAGTCTCTCATTGTAAATGGTTTATAATGAACTAAAATAAAGTAGCTTGTGGCAGCATAATCAGAATCATGTTGAGACATTGTTATTACATCTCTCTTACTTTTCTGAGTAGTGCATTTTGTGGTTCTACTGCGAACATCAATTTGCAGAGCCCTGATCTTTTACAAGAAACAGTGACATGGCATTTCGTTACCACATCATACGTTTTATAGTACCTTAATGTGAAATCATACAACAGTGTTGTGCCATAGTCAATGAGTGTATGGATGATTTTTGTCATGTGGTATGGTCTGTTTGTTCATCATGCTAAAGACAAATGAGAAAGTGTGATTGAATCAAGGTGGATCTGTGATATATTACACTTGTGAACACTGTATACAATTTTTGAAAGTTTGATTGTATGATTTCTTAATTTACATTTTTTAGTTGTACATTTACAGTAAAATGATTTCTGTGTATTTTTATTTTCATTTATTGTAACTGTGAAAAAACAGAGTTTTCTCACAGATTGGTGTTGAAGGATTTCAGACACATTTATTTAATAGCTGAAGGTTTAACTGAAGTGATGTTCTAAATTATGTCTGCATGGATTTTGTATGTGCTGTGGCACTCGTACACTTTTACAACCAAGATGAATTTGGCCAAGCCCTTTACAGGTTGTGAGAGAGGAGAGTGTCCATGAATGAAGAGCCTACTGCAAAGACATGTATTTCCATATTGTAATGTTTTGTTACTTAGCAGAATAACAAAAAACTGAATAGAATGTGTTGCATATATACAGCTTCTTACACTGGCTTTGCCTGTATTTGGTTTAGGTACATTGATATTTGTTCATTTCATTGTACCAATCAGAATTCCAGTACTTGGTTCCTGAATTTGAGTGCTCATGTACGTATGTGTTGTTCCTCATTGGTTTGGAAAATGTGGAATCTTTCACACATTTTTGCAAAGCAAATGCTTGTGTTTGTTCTGTATTTGAAGTTCACTTAATTGTTAAGTGATGGAAATAGAGGTGTTTTGGAGGTCCGTTTTTCCTCACTCTTTATTGTGTCTTGATAAAAAAAAGTTGTAAATTATTCAGTTTGTCACAGCATTGTTTTTGTCCTTACATAAGCCATTAGATAACTCTGTGTTTTAGAATTGGACCCCGGGTCTGATGGTGGTTTAATAAATGTGGAATTTCATAATTTGGGCTTTTTGTGTTTGTTAATTTATTAGCGTTTCAACTTTTTGTATATTTTGCTCAGTTTCATATGACTTCGGAACTAGAGGTGTATGGATGAATATAGAAAATATGTATGCAGGATTTAAAAATTACAAACTTTATTGTAAAAGAATATTTGCTTTAACTGGTGCCAGAAAGGGGTGGTAGTGGTCGTTTTGGTTCCATAATGGCAAGGAATTTCTTGAATATCTGTTCGACTACTTAGGAAGTGTCCTGTACTAAGGAAATCAGTTAAGTTTATGTTTCTGTGAGGAGAGTAGAAAATAAACAGTTGCAAATGTAAACTCTCTAATTGAACATTCAGAATATACATTTTATGATGATGTAATAATATTTGCCTCATGGTTTGTGGAAGTGTGGTTTTGAAATGGGGTCTGATTAGGTTCTAGAATTTTGGATATCTCTTCTTGATTAAATGAAGAACACTGTAGATAATCTCCAAGCAGTGCTGAGGTACTGACTTAATTTGTTGTCAGTACAATATTTCCAGTTGTATATATAGAGAAATTTATGTTAAAGAGATTCTGAAAATGTGTCCAAACCAAGGAAATAGAAACTGTAAGTAAATATATGTGGCTATTTTACCAAATTTGTTAATGTCTGTGATCAGGGCAGCTTCAGTTTTTGGGTGGTTGAATATAATGTGTAAAAAGTAATGCACTAATGAGGACACTAATTGCATGAGGTCAAACAAAAGAAACGGCAGAAATGTACTTATTTTGAAAAGCCAGTTTTTATATATATGTTGTATATTTCATCAGAATTTTTGACTTCCTTCAGGATGTGTGAGTTTGAGAATGAAGTTCACAAAAGAGGGCATGTGTGACTTTAGACATTTGACTTGTACTGTAGTACTCTGGAAAGGTTAGTTAAGAAACCGTATGCAGAACACTCATATACCATGGTTTTGAACTGCTGTTACTATTTGTGATTTTTCCTGTATATTGCATGTTGGCGAGGCACTCTTATGAAGCAGTTCAGCAAGTGAAAACCTCTGCTTGGGAAGAAGCCTATACTGAACAAAGTGATGTATCTTGGTGATGTATTTGATTTAAAAAAACACAGGAAGGCCATTGGTTAAGTTGGTGTGGCACTTGAGAGCTGTAAGTTTGCTGTGAGAGCTGCAGGTGTGCTGTTTCAGCTACTCAAACATTTGAGTGTTGTGTGTAAGATTTCAATGTTTTAGAGACATAAAACTGTTACACTCTATTACAGGATTAAAGACATAGTACACATGCTGTGAATATGTTGATTTCTTGAATGTGCTGAAACAGTTACCCTCTCTGTTGAAGTTTCCAACTGTTGCACCTTTTATTGAAGGAGC
Organism: Coptotermes formosanus; assembly: GCA_013340265.1. Classification (NCBI taxonomy): domain Eukaryota; kingdom Metazoa; phylum Arthropoda; class Insecta; order Blattodea; family Rhinotermitidae; genus Coptotermes; species Coptotermes formosanus. The sequence continues at coordinate 6,373,784 of BLKM01000655.1, forward strand.
AGATTATATTTCCAGGGTCAGAGAAATGAGATAAAATGTATCATATTGTAAGTGCTGAATCGTGTGTATATTTTCATGTAGCCAGGATAGTGTAATCTGTATAATGACTGGGCTCTGGACAGGGCTGGATGACTGAGGAATTGTGGTTCAGGTTCTGGCAGGGCCAAGAGCTTGAAGCTCTTTGCCAAAGTATCCAGACAGGCTCTGGGACCCACTCAGCCTCCTTTTCAGTGGGCACTGGCAGCAACATACTCAGGTCATGAAACTGATCACTGACGCCAATCTAGTGCTGAAGTTAAGAATGAGTGATGATGTGCCCATATATCTTCTTGGCATTCACAGGAACACGATCACCTTCACCTTCACCTCCATGTTTCCATAGATAGCTCTGTACATCTGTCATATTTTCATAGATGGCTCTGTACATCTCCTTGTAAATGTTGGCCTGGCATCAGTAATGATGCACAAAATGAGGGCAGTACAATACTTGTCTAGATATATTGCAGAGTGAGAGTTACCATGTCTTAAAACACACACACACACACACCATGGATCCATAATTTTATCACAAGACAATAGGATGTAGAATAAGTCATAAACATACAAGCATACAAATTGTACAGAACTTTACATTGCAAAATACTTTAAACATTTTATATACAGTCTTAGGGGTCATTATTATAGGTTATCGGTACACATAAGAAATTCATCTACAGAATAAAAGGAGTGTGCATTTAAGTATCTCTTAGTGCTACTTTAAATTGTGCTTTTTCATTCCTAAAGTTTGTGAGACTATGTGGTAAACTGTAGAAAATTCTGATGCCAGAATAGAATGCACTTTTCTGAAAGCGTGCTATGTTGGCAGTTGGTCTATGAAGATGACGCTTATTCCTTGTATTAATACTGTGTACTGATGAATTTGTTTGAAAATTTTCTTGATTATTAACAGAGAAGTTCATTAGTGAAAATATATATTGTCATGGAATAGGCAAAATCTCTAGTTTTTTAAATAGACTTCTACATGGAGTTCTAGGACGTGCATCAACCATAATTCTGATGATTTTCTTTTGTAAAGTAAATATTTTCCTGCTGTTGGAGGAATTTCCCCAAAAAACTATTCAGTACTTTATAATAGAGTGAAAATATGTGAAATAAATTGACTTGAGAGTGTTAATGTTGCTGATGTGGAACGTTGACTTAACTGCATAACATGCCACACTTAATTTAGGTATCATTTGATCAACATGATCCTTCCAGTTTAGGTGGTTAAAGATGTAAGCCAAGAAATTTTGAATTTACTGTTTCTTCTGTATACGTATCTTTATAACCAATATTCAGTGTGCAGTGTGGTGAATTACTCATTACAGATTTCATTATATTTGTTTTCTCTAGATTTAGGACTAACTTGTTTGCTGCAAACTATTCAATCATAGGGGAGAGAACTGAGTTTGATATCATACAGAAATCTTCAAAATTTCTGTCAGAGGTTATGACACTAGTGTCATCAGCAAATAATATTGGTTCTGATAAGGAATATATTCTCAGTGGAAGGCCCACTTAATGATGATGTATCAACTGCAGAGGTCATGTAATATATGAGGACTTTTTTTAGTGGCCCCACACATTAGTATACATGCAGTTTGTTTTTCATGGCAGTAGGCAGCACAGTAATTACAGCCATTCCAATTTGCCATTAGTAGGGTACACATATTTTACTGTAATGCAGGGCAGTTACTGTTTGCTTACCATGTTCATAAAAAGTACTGGAAATGGATTGCACTGTGAGATGTTGCATGCACTCTAGTACTCAGACAGGTGTTGAAAAAATTATGTCAAAATGTGTGTTGTTGTATTGGAATGAATTTATGACCCGAGAAATGAGTGGGCCCAGTAATACCAGTTGCTGATAACAACACCGCACAACAACCTTAACATGTAATGACATTCTGTGGATTAATGTGGGATTTTATGCAGACCAGTAACTGTTGGTTTTGAGAGGTCATATATCCACTGAATTGAAACAAAGCTTAATCCATTATTATTACATGGAACAGAAGCTAACAGGTCTTAAGCTAGTCAAGAAACTACCCGCATTTTATGGAACTTGAAGGTTCATCACTGTATTCGGAAGTGCCTGTTACCTGCCCCTACACTGAGCCAGATAAATCCAGTCCATGCCTGCCCATCCTATGTCTTGAAAATCCATTTTAATATTATCCTCCCACGTATGCCTAGGTCTTCAAAGTTATCTCCTTCCCTCAGGTCTCCCTACCAAAATGCTGTATGCACCTTTCCTAGCACCCATACATGCTACATGCCCGACCCATCTCATTCTTTTTAATTTGATCACCTGAATAATATTTGGTGAGGAGTACAGATGATAAAGCGCCTTGTTATGTCATATTCTTCACTCCCCTGTCAACTTATCCTTCTTAGGCTCAAATATATTCCTCAGCACCCTAGTCTCGAACACCCAGGCTTATGTTCCTCCCTAAATGTGAGAAACCAAGTTTCACAGCTACACAAAACAACAGGCAAAAATTACAGTTCTGTATATCTTAATTTCTACAAGTATATTTTTGACCAGCAAACTGGAAGACAGAATACATAGATGGTAAAAGCCGTCCTCACAACTTATTCTTTATTTATTGAAAGTTAAAAATTGGCAACATGTTTCGACAACCTAGGCGGTCATCATCAGGCCAAAATAAAAATGTAACAGGAAAGCGGTTCTTGCCATTGAGATCTCAATTGACATTACAGGTCACTGTAAGCATCATATATATAATCAAGTAATATAAATATTTAAAATTATGAAAAATATAAAAAAATATAAAACATGCAGTATTTTGGGGATGGATAGATCCAATAGTAGAGCCAATATGTAATAACTGTGAGAGTCACGTAAGACCCTATGGGTGTGCATGGAGCAAAGCAGCAGTGGAAGGGGTATCAGCCGTATTTTAAACTGAAGAGATGAGGTATAGTCTTGAGATGTATAGCAGCATGGGATTCTTCAATGTATGCTTGGCGATGAAATTCTGATAATAGTAGTGCCAGTGTGTAAGTCTGATGTATCGTAAATCTGGGGGTCGTATATGTTATGTGGGTTTTCCGAGAGTTATATATATGGTGTTGGTTATTGATAAACTTCCAACTTTACGATGTGCTGGGAGTTGATATTGGATTATTATTTAACTTCCGTTTATGCTGTTTACTTGCATACATCCATGCACCTTGATGGGTGTGGTGGAAATGCATAATAATAATAATAATAATAATAATAATGCCCATACTATAGGTACAAACCAGCAAACGTGCTGGAGAGTGACAACTTCAAACTGTACTGGAATCACAGCGTTATTACGGATAAAACAATACCTTCCAACTGACCTGACATAACTCTCATGAACAAGAAAACAAAAAATACCTTTCTAATAGACATAGCTATTCCAAATATACACAATCTCACCAAAACAATAACTGAAAAACAAAACAAATACCAAGAACTGGCGAACGAAATACGTGTTATGTGGAAGCAGGATGCTGTACAAGTGGTCCCAATAGTAATTTCACTTACGGGAATAATTCCAAAGTCACTGTCACAAAGTTTAAAGAGACTTAACCTGCACCCAAACATATATATATACAAATTCAAGAAGTGGTAATTCTTGGCACATGCTCAATTCTAAGAAATTTCCTAAATTACACATAAGACCACCGAGCCTAATTCTGTTGATACAGCCCAGGATAGGTGAATATTTCCCAGCTAAACCTGATAAGTGAGAAATTCGGATGATGATGATGATAATGATGATGATGATAATAATAATAATAAATAATATAATATCCCCAAGAATAAACTGGACATCACAATCTGGGATAATGAAGAATGAACAGAAATGTTATAAAGAAAAAAGGCAAGAAGATTCAAAAATATAAAGACCTTATAATAGAAATGCAGCGCATGTGGAATGTAAAAAACAGGTGATGCCAGTAATAACAGAGGCAACTGGAACCATTTCAAAATCCTTCAGAAAATACTTGAGCAGCATACCAGGAAAGCATGAAGTCGAGGAACTACAGAAAACAGCTATATTGGGCACAGCACACATACTTCAGAAAGTACTAATGTAGGAGCACAAAAGAGTTTTATATTGAAGACAGCGTTTTATGCACCGTGAATAGTAAGTGCGGAATAGCTGCGACACTGTATACCCTAGAAACATGGTTTGTTTCAGGTATATAAGTGTGAATACTCTGCATAAAGGAGACAATGTGGGGATGATGATGATCTCTTAAGTACAATGTTTTGCTTTAGCATTGTCTGATGATTTTTTATTTTACCCATACCACAGAGTTTCACGTGCGTGGTACAGATTCCTCGATAATCTGGATCATTCCTTCCCCATGTAATTTGGATGACCGATGGACTACTATATTTATTTGTAGTTAATTTAATAGCATTTTTCATAAATGACATCATGTAGCCTGAAATGATTGCATGATAGTTGGAATTAGCTTGGAGAGATGTATGGTGTAGTCAGAACATTATTTAAGATATCATCCTGGTGTTTTAGTGGAGTGAAGATGGAAACTGATTGATGGTAAATAGCAGTCCCACCTGAGCTCCATTTCTTATTGGGTTTCTTTCAAAGAAGAGTAGAGAAACACTGCCTACCATTGCAGTAACTGTCTCACTTGCTGACAAATTTATGATGTATTTGTCAATGAGGAAGTATCTGAAGTAGTAGCTCCTATAAACAAGAAATGTGGTAGGCATAGTACTGAGGAACGTGATTCAGTCTCTTTTTTTGTTCTCTTTAAGAGTGTACATTCAGTAATGCATATGTAAACAAGCATTTTTTAGTTTTTTAGTAAGCTTTAAGTACTACTGGTAACTGCAAATGGGTTGTCACTGAAGGAATGTAGCAAATAGATAAACTTTAAATTGAGTAGAAGCTATTTTATTTAGTATGATGAAGTCTACAGACGCGGTTGTGAATAACTTGAAAAAATTACTAGGCCGACTGTGCTGTGACCTGAATGGGACATGTTCTGTGTTTTTGTAAAATGAGCATAATATCACTGCAGACATGTTCTCTATAGAACAGGGTATGTATACGAAGACTGGCTGTTCTGGCTGATGTTTATATCATCTTTCACAGTCACACCAGGCAGATGGCAATAAATTATCTCATTGGCTGTAACGGCTTTCTTCCACATCCTTGCCAGTTTGCTAACCATTGTACAATTCTCTGTACCAGTATTTTGAACTACTGAATTTGTACTAGAAACCAGAAATGAAAGGTGTTTGTAGAAACTTATACCAACAAAAGTGATTATAACGAAGTGAGTGTCTGTACAAGTGTGATCAGTATGTTCAGAAATATTAGTACTGTCTTGCCTTAGTTTCGGCATTTTAATGCTTTATAATAAATGTTATCATTTAAGTCTGAAGTTCCTGAGATTCTGGTACTGTTTCAGCATTTTAAGTACATGAATACTAATGACCTCAGAGGCTGATGTGGTAGTCCTCATTCAGTACATACTGCATCATTCTAGCTTTCTTCTGTCACAGCTGTCTCCACACAACAGACTTGCTTGGTTGAGTCTACTTTTATCATATCAATTAAGGAGGTGAAATGTAAGTAGTGAATGTGAAGCTGAAGAATGTTGAACATATTTATGTTTACTGGGAAAATGTTTTTCAGATCAGGTCAGTATTATGTGTTCTGCACACTTTGAGTTTGCTATGCCATTAATGGAAACTTCGTACTTTAAATTTCAGATAATATGTTTGTGATAAGCATATGTTTAATTAGTCCTTGCTGAAATGTGATTTGGAAGGAAGTATACAGATTACTGTCTTCTGAGGGTTAAACTGTGTGCGCAGTTTGGTAGATAGCTAGTGACTTTTGGAAGCAGCAGGTTTCTCAAAATCATTGCTACTTATCCACCAGTCTACACAGCATCACACTGCAGAAGACAGCAGTCTTCATATTCATGTGATGAGAACCTCGGATGTCACACGGAAAGAAGGAATTTGGATGGGTAGTATAGAATTTTGCTGAATGTGTTTTCAGTTTTCAACAAATCGCAGAGAATGACTAAGATACTTTTCTGGTCTGATTAATGTTAGACTTGTATGAATTTCTGTGTTGTAAACATTTATTATTTTGATAGCTGGGTATGTACATGCAGAAAGTAATGGGATCTGGTGTGTCAGGACACAACTAGATTTTTGCTCCTGCATATTATGGTTCAGCTGAGGGCTTGACAAATTCCACCTTCATTGGTCAGATGTTAACCTTGATTTGTCTTGATATACAGAAGAGACAGTGTGAACTCTTGGCTAGTACCTTTGGCCATCACAGGAGGTGCTAGTAGACTGAGTACACTGGAAGAATAATGGCGGCAGTGAAATAATGATTTGAAATATTAGTCTATACAACTACACGTATGTGACACTCATATACAGAGTTGTTTAATATTACTGGGGTAAGAGTTGCAGATTTTTCATTATCAAAAGTTCTACATGTTCAAGACTTGGCAGTATGCAGATGACATTTTTAACAGATATTGCTAACATTAAGCATTGTTATGTATGTGACAGGTGTGATAAATAAATGATAACACATTTAAACACACTGTAAATGCCTGCTTTAGTAATTTACCAAGCATTAATTGATGTTTGCTTCTTGTTCATGTTTGGTAGAGATTTAGTATTATGTGTTGGCAGTACAAGCTTAGCCATGAGGCCTGGAATATTGTGTGTCCACTGAATATAGCACAGCTACTGCCAAACATGCATAAGATTTAGAGCAAAGCTTATTTGAGTAATTCTGAGTACAGTATCATACATAGTGCCTTCAAATATAGCAGTATAGCAATCTTCATTCATGGCTGCTATATGTTACTGGTTGTCTGTGTGGAGTGGAAAAATTATGCTTATTCATTATTGACCATATGCTCCTGTAGTGTTCTAAAATGTGCTGTTCATTTGTCTTGTCAAGAATGGGCACTTTAACAAAATACAATTTCTCCTCTAAGATTTGTGGTTGGTAAATTATAATAGAACAAAACTGTAAGTTGCAACTAAAATTTCATATTATCATTACTTAATATTTAACACAACTTGTTTCAGCCAGCATTGGCTATTATCAGGTAATACAAAATACAGAAATACTTGGAATGATAAGTAAAACAGTGAAAGTAGGATTTTCATAAAGATTTTTGTTTCGACACACACACACACACACACACACACACACACACACACACACATGCATGTGTGTGTGTGTCAGCTATGTGAGAATAGTACCTTGAAATTTTTAGTTAGTGGGCCTACACTTTTATAAGGTTATTTTCTTCTGACTTTTGATTGTTGATGTATGCTTTTCACTTTGACGAATTTTTATCTGTGAGGCATAAACTAACCTAAAGAAAGGTGTACTAACTAAACTTTCAAGACCCTATTCTCACGTACCTTAAATGTATAACTATATGAATATACCAAAACTAAAATGTTTATGAAAAGCCTACCTTCGTTGTAAAAAAGAGATCTCATTCCTGTTTCTAGAACCTGCTGTTGCAAATATCCTTCCAAGTATTTTTGGATTTTGTATTACTTGATGACGGCCAATTCTGGCCAAAACGTGTAAAAAATATTGAGTAATGATAAAAATATTCTAGTTACAAACGACGGTTTTATTCTATTGTAATCTCTTTACTATCTCAAAGGAATGTACAAAGTAAAGGTTTGTGGTTGATTGTGTTGTAAATATTTCATAAAAGATGTATGTGGTATTTGTCAGTATAGCGACTGGGGTACAAGCTGGATGAGCAAAGAATTGCAGTTCGATTCGTGGCAGGGGTAAGAGATTTTGCTCTTGGTCAAGTGTCCAGGCTGGCATCGGGTTTCACTCAGCATTTTATTCAGTTGGTACCGGTGCTTTTTCTCTATGGTGTGAATCAAACTCCTCGCCTCTCCCTAGTGCTGAGGTTAAAAAGGCATGGGGCTGTACCTTCGCTTTCTTATATGTCATTATCATATGCACAGAGAGAAATGTAATTTTTAAAAATAATAGTGTAGACTAATCATCAGTATTGTAAATATTGTTTTATTGCAGTGCTGCCACTGCTGTGTTGCAAAAATTTTCTGCTCTGAAGTTACCTTGACTAACAGAGTAATGACATGGTCTCTTTTCCATATGAATTGCAAGTGTGAGAGACAGAGACCCAAAGGTCGTCATAGTCCTTGAAGTACCACCTGTGGCAAATAGTTGTGTACCATGAACTTTTTTAAGGAAATTTATGCTGCTTCTGTAAATTGCCAATTTTGATAGGTTTCACTGTTTGTTAACATTGGTGTATCATGTCAGAGTGTTTGGGATACACAACATATACTTTTGAGATTTGTTTATGGCTCTGTTGCTGTTGCTTACATTTGGAATAATGGGAACAAGTACTCCCCAAACATGAAAAGAACACAGTGTTGAATTGTAAATATGTTTCCATGGTAACATTTTCCATAATGGTGCACTGAAATGCCATGCGTGCGCACGCACACACACAGCTAATACATACATACATACACACACACACACACACACACACACACACACACACACACACACACATACACACACACATATCAGTTGGCACAACAACATTTAAGATATTTGTAACTTAGCAACATGTATCAGCTTTTTGTGAGTCACTGTTGGGCTAATATAAATCTGTTCAGGAATAGTATATTACATGCAACCTATTAAACTTTGGATCCCAATCTGATTTTGCAACAGAAGGTGGCTTTAAATTATCTTGCCATCTAAGTTATAATACATGCCATGCTAATCCATAGGATGGCTCCTGAAGAGCCAGACTGTATTGGTAAGCTTAAATATCTTAATAAACATTTTTGTCCTGAGTGTGATACATATATTTACACATATACATATTTTTTTTTACTGAATATTGGTACAGCACAGTGGGATGTACAAATTAAACTTAAGTAGTGTGTCACTGCATAATTGTGTTCTTGGTGTGTTGTGGCTTTAATCTTTCTCTGTACTGAAACTGCCTGCAGGAATTATTCATGATAATCTAAGTGGTCACGTTTTCATACATCACTTTGTTCAAAAATAAGATTTCCCTTCAAGCTGAGGTTTAATTGGAGGTAATATATTTTGAATACTGAATAAGATTCAATATAATCGCCTTTGTTTTTTTCTATTGATGGGAGATTTTTTCCAAAGAAAACTTGTGCTAATATGTCAACACATTGTTGTGAGCCTTTTCATAATTTTTCAGACTGTCACTTTTGTACCAAAAATTGGCCAGAAGTAAAAATGGGACACAGAAATGTGTTCTATTATTGCCTGGGTGCACTGTTGCTAATTAAACTCTTGATCTGCCAAAACTTGCCATTATTGCATTAACATGGAAGAGATTTTATTTTAGAATTTTGTAAACCATGACGCAATAAACCATAACTTCATGTTAACTATGTCCTGTGTATGAGATTTGTGTGTTATGTGATCAACAGTATTGTTTTTCCACATTGTTGTCTACACTGATGCTTTTAGTTATCCTCTATCTTTATTCCTTTTTCTTTCTTTCTTTCTTTCTTTCTTTCTTTCTTTCTTTCTTTCTTTCTTTCTTTCTTTCTGATNTCTTTCTTTCTTTCTTTCTTTCTTTCTTTCTTTCTTTCTTTCTTTCTGATACAAAAATATGTCTGTTTTCTGTTGTTTTTATGTTATTTATTTCATGCCATTTTACAGCCTCTTAAGAAACCTGATGGAAGGATGTGATGGAAGGACTCCTGAAACAATGCCCATAATCTGAACATGATCACACAAAGAAGTTTAGAAACTGGTATGTCCAGTGCACCCTGTGCTGTACTGTTAATCGGTCTGTACATTTTCCCCAAATATAGTTGTAGGCCTCGGTTAAATCCTAGGCCAGTGCTTGTGGGATTTGTGGTGTACAAATGACAGTGGAATAATTTTGCCTGCAGTACTTCAGCTTTCCCCTACCAGTGTTATTCCACCAATGCTAGTACATTTCATTTGTTAACTGCCAACATTATGTAGCCTAATATTAACATGTGACAGTTTTGTGAGATATTGGGCTTTTACCATGGTTTTGTTGGGCTGTTTGCTCCTCTGGGATGTTGTGCTTCATTAATGAGTAGTGTTTCACTGACATCTTGTCCTGAAACTTTGGCAGCAGACTACCCATTGACACTGCATGATATGCCAGGAGAACAAAGATGTCAGCTGACAGTGCCGTTAAATAAAACACTTCACGTCTCATAGAGTTGTGATTAAGTACCAATGTGAGGGGATAAATGAAGTTATTTTGTTTCTCAGCCGTATCTTATATACTAAAACAACAACAACAACAACAACAACAACAACAACAACAACAACAACCACCACCACCACCACCACCACCACCACCACCACCACGACGACGACGACGACGACTACTACTACTACTACTACTACTACTACTACTACTACTACTACTGTAACGCAATCTGTTGTATATTATTCAAGTACGAACTGGAAACCTGACTGACTAATCTCTTCCTTTATCGGAATGCAACTTTACAGGTGGCTGAATCTTGCATGGGGACTTGGTGTGGATTCAGTTTTGATTCTTCCAGCAGCTGGACGCTAGAGCATCTTTGCCATTATTCGGTCAGTCCGCATGTAAGCAAAGCTCCAAATGGAATACAGTTACATACCCTTTATAAAAATCTACCAAAATACAGGTGCACATTATTATATGCAGTAATACTGCACTCAGTATATTAACACAGTGAGAACGTGATAATTCAGACAGTATGCAACATTAAAAAAAACTAGGAATGTATAGTTATAGAACGTATCTACCAGATTTCACGGCGTCACATCCAATAAGACTATGTAGTGTGTATATTCACCATTGTTTCAGATCCATATCTAATAAAATATATCATATTCGGAAGTACCACACGTATCACATATGATTTCTTTAATTATAACAGAGTGAAACTTCGGCCAGCAGACTTTCCATCAATTGATCCGTACTGTGGTACCTGCCGAGCAGTTATTGAAGAGCGATTCCCTATTATGTGTGTATTAAAACTTGACTGTACGTAGCATACGATACTGTATTTTTGTGGGGGCCTATAATGTTGCCTACAGAATTACATTTCTGGGACGACGAGTAGTTACACCTGCACATCACAGATGAGACGTCGTTAAGTTGCGGAAGCTCCCAACACGTGTGAAGGCCTTAAAATATTTATGTATTACGTATTTTATTTTTATGTCAGTACAGTATTGCCTGGGTTCGCGTATTTGCCTACCTAGCCTGTCACGTGTAAGATTGGCTATGGTCTAGGAAGTGGACATCCCGAACAACCGACGTGCCGGCTTTTCGACCCAAACTTCCAGTCCAATCCCCCCCAGCCCCACTTCTTTATTACATCGGATAACAGAGGGTGCACTTTACATGTACACAGAGCAGACTATGAGCCTACACACAGAGGTGATACCAGAGTAACTTACCATGACGGAAGCAAGTTAGTTATAACGCGGTGTAACACATTAATTTTTTAAATATCAGTTCTCTGACTCAACACGTGAACATGACATAACTAATAAGCGGTTTGTCCATGATGCATTGCTGTCTTGAGCGTGGGTTAGGACGTTAAGAAACTGAAAGTGCACTAAAAGTCTAGACCACAGATCATCGTCTAGGCTGAATTAGAAGTCCAACATGACGGTGGCTTAGCTGTTGTGAACTTCTGCGCAAGTAAAGGACCTTTCGATAGCGTCTCAAGGCAGTAAAAATTGCACAACCGAAAATCAAGTGCTGGATCATTCAATGAAAGCATGAGGGTGACAGCAGAAAATCCTAAGAAATTCAAGCACAGCTGCGAAAAAGGAGATTTTCCACTAAATCTGACTTTCATGAAGATAAAATAGAGCTCTTCTGGAAGAGCATGCGGTTCCTCACGTTTTTCTCTGGGGAGCAGGGAAATGCCGCGTGCTTCATAGCCGCTAAAGACTGGCTTGCGGTCTCCAGGACGACAAACATTCTGGGGAATTTAAATTAAATCCAGTTTTAGTTTGTCGTTTAGTAAACCTGTACGCGAATATAACAAAACTGATTTATCAGTTGTACGAAGTAGCTTCGGCAGGGCTGGGATTTCAAAAGATTTATTTACAGAATTGTTTTGCTCTGTAATGAATCACTGATAGTCCATCATGCAGATATTTTATTATTATTGGTAGAGTGTACATACATTTTGTAGAATTTTCTTTGTTATCTGTCGTACATACATGTTCTAGGCGGTACCGTATAGTATGCAGTCTGCCACACTAACTAGGCCATGGTTTTGAACTTCCTGTCGTGCTGGCGGAAGACTTACATGGTCATGAAACACTTCCGATAACATGATTGGTTGTTTTGAGGAAGCCCATATGTGGGAATAAGCGGCGTTCGACTTTATAATTGGCTGCATTATCTCTTCATCTGATGATCAGGAGATATTGCGTCATACTGAGGCCTAACGCTGTGTTGCGGCCTATATACAGAATTGTATTCCATGCCACAGCGTCTTTTGGCTTTTATTTTTTGGTTTTTTGGCTTTTGTATTTGGTTTTGATTGAGTTCCAGTTTCGTTACTTTTCGGCTTCCGTGATCACATCGAGAAGAATGAGGTGGGCGGGCATTAGCACATAGGGGGAGGGGTGATGTGTACACAAGATTTTGGTGGGAGACCTGAGGGAAGGAGACCACTTATTAGACGCAGGCATAAATGGGAGGATAATATTAAAATGGGTATTCAGGAAGTGGGATGGGGAATGGACTGAATCCATGTGGCTCAGGATAGGCACAGATGGCATTCTCTTGTGAATGCGGTAACTAACGTTCGGGTTCCATAAAATGCGGGGAGTTTCTTGACTAGCTGAGGACCTGTTAGCTTCTCAAGAAGGACTCTGCTCTGTGGACTTAGTTAGTTAGTTAGTTAGTTAGTTAGTTAGTTAGTTAGTTAGTTAGTTGCTCAGTTAGACCTGTGTATTTGCAGTGCACTAAAATGCCTACAATGACCTTGAATCTTTCAGACTCTATAATACCCCATCCTTATGCAATCCACAGAGCGACGGCAGTCCGTATCTTCGCCACACACTTACCCATATGCTTCGGTTCGGATTGTAGAAGGCCGACTATTCACGCCGCTATTGTTAGTGCATTTTTCAAGCATGGGGCTTGCTACAGAGAAAAAAAAAACACTTTCGATTGCATTAAAAAAAAGACACGTGAGTGGGTAAAGCAATGGTTGCAAAAAGAAAGAAAAAGGGATACTTTGTCACATATATCGTTAATTGCAGAACTTCCCATCTCCTGTGAAGTGGATTTGAAAAACTATTTACAAATGACTGATGGATGTTTTAAAATTTTGCCCCATTTGTTGAAAGTTTACGTTGAAAGGCAGAACACAAGAATGAGAAGAGCCATCAGCGCAGAAGAAAGATTAACTGCAACTTTACGATTCTTGGCAACGGGGCGACGCTTTGAAGACTAGAGATATGCAACTCTTATGTCACCTCAAGCTCTTGCTGAATAATTCCTGAAACTTGTAAATTCATCTATAAGGTGTTAAGGTAACGATATTTGAAGGTATGAAAGAAATTTATTTTGTAACTATTACAAACGCCACACATTTTATTATTTTTAACTGCGTTATAGCAGTTATCTAATTATTTTAAATTAGCTTTCAGCTTCCAAAGAAGACAGAGGAAAGGGTAACCATCGCTAGAGACTACGAAAACAGGTGGAATTTTCGCAATAGTGAAACCCGCCTGACGTGGATCGTACTTTTATAACTACAAAGATTACAGTATTGTTGTTTTGCTCGCAATTCTGAATGCTGAATAGGACTTCATTTATGCGAATGTTCGTTGCAATGGAAGATATTACAACGGCGGTGTCATAAAAACACTAAACTTTATGATAAACTACAAACAAATATGTTAAATTTAGGCTACCTGCTACTGAAATCACGCACGGAGAACTGAATTTTGTTTTTGTGGATGACGATGCATTTACGTCACACAAAACACACCGAAGCCATTTTCTGGTACCGTAACTCATGATGAAAGAATTTTTAATTACTATCTCAGTAAAGCGGGGCGCACTGTGGAAAATGCTTTTGGCATTTTGGCTAATCTATTTCGAGTTTTTTACACCTATATTAACATGAGACCAGACAAAATTGACTACATAGTTCTCGCTACGTGTGTTCTTTACAAACTCTTATACTATATCATCTTACAGTCAACGATCCTTCTAATTTTTTTTACAGTTGCGCGGACCTCTGAGCAGACCTGACAACTGCGCGGCACTTAGAAATTTTTGTAGTAATCTTATACACAATAATAATACAATGAAAACTGAAAAATTTGAGCTGCGCGACAACAATTCCCTGTGCGCGGGAGCATTTCAGTTACTGCGCGGCCGCACACCCGCGCATCTTAGAGGGAACATTGGTCGTAAGCTTGCTGCAAGGAACATACGATAGTTCCATATCCTGCATAATTCATTAGCAACTATAATGTCTTTCGACATTACATAAATTATGTAGCTGATGCAGCACTGTTCAACAAATCAAGAGTGATATACTAGGTATTACTAAATACACAGTTCGGGTTCGTACAAGTTTTGAAACGAAATTTTAAATTTCCTTTTAATTCATGATTTGTAATTAGGTTACTTCACGATACCCCTTCAACCGCTTCAGCTGTATAGCATTCAATCAGACGGCAAGAAAACTACAAATGGGGTAGGGCGAGATTTTAAAGGCGCAACAGAAAGGCTTCTGTCAGGAGAGCGGGCATCCATCTGAGATTTGGACAGGAATTTCCAGAATATAATTAAAATTCTACGCAATTCGAGAGATGTAACTTTACAGGCCTATTGTTTCAAGTATGCAGTGCAGTCTAGATTACAGTCAGTCTTTATGAGTGGCGGCTTATGAGGGACCGAAGTCCCACTTGGCCCCAAGTCCCACTTTACATGGACGTGCCGGTTGCCCTGGTACAAGCAATTAACCAGATGATATAAACAGCAGCTTTAGGTAAACTTGCACAAGACGCGTAAGAGACAGGAAGGAATTCAGTGTTGGAAGCTGATATTGAAGAGATTGATAATTTGTACTCTATAGCCAACGTTATTGAAGCCATAAAATCACAGAGATGGGATAGACGGGACAGGTAGCATGAACGGGAATTGAGAAAGGCATGTGCTACTTGGTTGCGGCTACTTGGAGGAGGAAGAATGATATTAAAATCAGACTTCCCCAAGTTTCCTGTTACTTCATCTTTCGTGTGCCCAAATAACCAACGAGGACTCCACTGAGTACCCCCCTTTCTTTTAGAAAAACCTTGTGCTTCATTCTTAAGGCAGAGAAAGGAATTTTTACTTTATAAAAAAAAGAGGCGTTATGAATATGTATCTGTTTTTACTGGTTGCATACTCTCCCATCTGTGCGGTAGACACTGAAAATTTGTCTATAATGCATGTTAATATTACGTTACAAACTGTCAAATAGCGTAGATAGCGGTTGGCTGAATGCTGCGGAACATTGGAGGAATAATAAGATGCAGATAGGGAACAACAGAAGTACTTGCAAAAAATCAGGCCAAGTGCTACTTGGTCCAAATAAAAATAATAAAATAAAAAATATAAACACAGACTGAATTGTTTCTTTTAGAATTTCTGCTATTTATATCTGCAAAGGATGAAGGTAAGAAGAATTATGATTGTGAAATCCAAGGGATTTTGAAATTCTCACTCACACGTGTATGAAATAGAGAAGTCTATAGACTTTATGTTACCCTTTGTAGGAGAAGACTCGTAGAAATCCAAGAATATAGAATATTCCCACCTTCGGGTGGCTCACACGAGAATTTGGAAGCGACTGTATTGAATGTAGCGTAAACGTAATTGTGGCTAGCACAGCCATCAGCCTGAAGGAATATCGGTCAATAAACCTGATAATGCTAAATAGTAGCTATAATACAAAAATTCCTTTTCTCTAAAAATAACTTTTTAGGACTCAACCATGAGGATGACAATAAACACGCTTTTGCCGGTACGATATTTTACAATCAATTCATTCTTTCGGAATTCTCTTATAGATTTTTCCTCGTCACTCTCTTATTAATAATAGCAAGATTTATTACTGATACAAAAGTTGTTGAGATATTAGTTTCAGCATGGTCGGAGTTCTTATGGAGCAGAATACAAACTCCTGACCAACTAGGCTTTCTTGAGAAGCCGAGAGTCACTCTACTGACCAAGAAGTTTTCCTCTCATATAAAACCCGCTGATTCATTATAGCACCCAGCCAGATGAATTAAGTCCACACTCTCACAACTTATTGTAGAAATCGCACTGTATTTTAGAGACTATTCTGTATTATCAAACGGAGAAATACGTGTCTCTGTATGTGTGTGTATGTGTGGTGGCGTACGGGCTTCAAACCGGTCAGCTGCAGAACACCTGATAAATTCTGGTTCAACCGTTTCATGGGACCGATATTTTCTAATCTTAGCAATTAGTGGCGTCCTTAAATAACAAACTTCAGAGACGAATTCTCTAAGCAACACCGATTTTTATGTTGATTTCGCTTCCTGACACGACCTCTCTTCAAGACGTAACGCGTAAAATGTAGACTTTGTTACAGACCAGAGAAAGAAAATGTTTTAAGAAAATAAGTAATTAAAATTAAAAAATTAAATATTTAATGAAGACCACTATAAATTAAATATATGACAAAGAAATTATTAAATATATGTCAAGTTGTATATTTTAATATTATTTAACAATCCAGTACGGGATGACTCAATACCAACACCGATTTTCATGTTGATTCCACTTCCTCCCGTGGCTTGTCTTCAAATCGTAAAGCTTGAAATTCTGGGTTTATTAAAACAAGAAAAATAATATACCTTTTAAGAAAACTAATATATAATCAGATTTAAAAAGTTAGAAGATACTTTTAATAAAGACTGCTATAGATTAAATATACGAATTTTTAAAGATATGTCAAGTTTTGTAGTTTAATAGTACTTAATCTGTCCAATAGGGGATGAGTAGGTACAAACAAGTGAAAGCTCGAATCCGCACAAGGGTTGCAGTAGTTGTCACCTGTCAGAGTTAGGTCAGTCTTAGTGAGGATGTTCGTGCGTGTGGTCGAGTGCAGTGGAGAACAACAGTGTGAGTTGCCGTCAAATGCCATCCTATTGAGTGCATTTTCTTGGATTGGTTACATGTGAAGAAATATTTCCAACCTTATGTTTTCGGTTAATTCTTTCATCAATAACCGCGATTATAAATTCTTTAAATATTTTAATAATAGTAACAAAAATTTTTACAGTTTTGTACGGAGTCACGGTTATGAAGTTATTCGGAAGGATAGATGCAGTGACTTTTTAATAAGTACAACATCTTTTTCACAAAATTCTGTCTCTACATTAATTTCAAACTTCTGTATGCTTCATGAATTCGATCTGACGTGTAGACTGATCTACAAGCAACGAAATTGCGATGAAGGTATTCAGTTAAGAACCTGTCATATAGTAGCTCGTTATGGAGAACGACAATTCCATTGCCTCAGGGTAGCCCAGACACAGGTTCTTTTTTAAAAAAAATAGTTTCGGTAAAATTCTAGTTGCGTGATCAGCTGGGCGAAAAACAGCTTGTCAATATAAACTCTGTTTTACGGATGTAATTGCTACAATTGCCTTTTTTCTGGCGGGACATATATATTCAGTATTCTCAGCTCCAAATGTATTGTAACTAAGCTCCAACTACATTAGGCTACACCGTCTGTCCCACCGCTGCACAATGCGACATTTCCTATATTCGTCACTTAGCCGAATACAATTCGACGTAGTGGGACGTACATTCAGAATTCTGAATATTCCATCCGGTCTGAATTAATATTAAAATCAAGATCTCACACTTGCATGGAGAATAATGCGAAAAGTATCTTAAATATGACGCCGTGTAGATCGGTAAATGGATACAGATATTTCGCAGAAGTCTGTTGCTTCCATCTTCATGATAGTCTAAAATCTTCTGCGTGAGCCGTGAATACTGAGGCAGTAAGCTTCTCCAAATATGTCTGTTCCTCTACCAGCCCTGCATTTTGTATTGCCAGACACCTGAATTTGCGTACAAATTTTATGGGTCAAAATAATTTACGAAAAGCATGGTACTGTGAAAGATCAATTTAATTTTCGGGCGCATAAAATGAAATCTCGAACATAATTTATAGCAAGTTTAACACAACTTACCCCATCCATTCTTGGCGATTCATTTAAAAATTCAAAATTAACAAGCGAAAGTGTGAAACTTTGTTCAAAACCAAGTGACAGTTATGTGTTTATTGCAATTCATCTACGCCATGATACACGTATATACTAACCCCTTCACATAGCCTGTCTTAACATGTGTTCATGTGAATATGGGTGGAAGAATGAATGGATGGACGGAAGAAAGAATATGTATGTACGTAATGTATGTATGTATGTATGTATGTATGTATGTATGGATGTATGTATGTATGTATGTATGTATGTAATGTATTATGTAATGTATGTGTGTATGTATGCATGCATGGATGTACGTGCATTACCTTTATGTGACGGTATACGCGGTACACATCTTCCCTAATATAATGCATGGCCGGCAAATACTTTGTGCTCTCAGATGAACTGCATTTCTCAAAAAATGGTCACAATATTAAGCCTTAAAAACTTAATGTGGAAATGAAATCAAATTAAATTTGTTAGTTTATAAGTAAAATGTCAACACATATGCTATTGTATTTTAGTAATATGTGAGTCATAAGTGGAATATTTATATAACACTAGTGTACCGTACTCTATCAATTGTAATATTATTTATGATTTTACGTGTTTAGCATAAAGTAAAATCAGACGAAACATCTGTGGGAGATACATTGTTTAATGTATAAAATTTGATTTCGTACGGTTAACTGTTATTTATCCACGGTGGTAATTTAATTTGGTACGTGTTTACACAAAGAGCAATACATTCAATCCACGGGGCAGAGGACTTCTGGACTAGTCTGTAGTCGCTTGGATCCTGAAGACGTGTCTGATTTAGTGTACAAAGCTGGTCTTCTGCTAGACGCAGCGTACGTAGATTAAAATCAACAAGTTCGGTAATGTCACACATTCAGTTGTTTTCATAGGTACGGACGCTCAAATTTTGTGTGACGTGTCTGAATTCCGAACGCAATCACATCACCTTACAAAACTGATGGAAGTATATAATGGGTTTCTTACAAGGCACTACCAATGATTGTTTGTCCGTCCATCTTTTCTTAGGGCAAGCTAGTGTTAGCCACCTAGGTAAACCACTAGTCACAAGAACGCTCCTTGAAGTCGGACTGGGTGGTGTGTGAAAAAAATCTGTTGTGGTTTTACTTTCGTATGGAAGAGACCAACGAGTGGGTAAAGGAAGGTTTCGCATCTTCTTATAGCGCAGGAGACGCGTCCGATTTAGTTTATAAATGAACGATCCCATCCAAGTGAAGCGTGTGCAGATTAAAACTGATCGTCGTATTAGAATCATAAGTCTTATTTTTATAATCTCGCAAATTTGTCGAAGGAAATCGCAACACCTAGCTGCATTTACGGAAGTATTCATACAAGGCACTCCCAACGATTGTTTGTCCATCCATGTTTTCCTAGGGCAACCTAGTGTTAGCTACGTAAGTATAACACTAGTCACAAGAACGCGTCTTCAATTAGGACTGGGTGGTGTGTGCAAACAATCTGTGGTGGTTTTACTTTTGTATGGAACAGATGGACTGTGTCAAGAATCTATTTAGTTTAAAAAGTAATAACCTTCTATTAGATGGAGCGTGTGCAATTAAGATCTAAAAGTCACGAGTGAAGATACGTAGCTTCATTCACGAAGTGATCGAAGTGATCGAAGTGGAAACGTGGTCAATGTGAAAAGCAGTTTGTTTCCAGTGTCAAGTATCAAAGCAGAGAAAGTGTTTTAAAGTGTAAAATGTGTTCCGCGATTTGAATAAAATAGTGAAAAAGTATATCCTATAGTATAGCTACAGTGGTTGCTATTGATCAGTGACAATTGTGAGCGGAAGCGGCAAATCTTGCTTTAACTCACATGTAATAAGCTACACCAGGAACAGCAGCAGCAGCGACGACGACAACGACCACCTGCATCAGCAGCAACTCGACGTACATATCGACTGCCACTGCAAGCTTCATTACCGATAAACATTCATCCTCCTCAAAGCGACGTCAGAAGGACACCATCTTCAGCGCGCCGGGTGTTAATGTAGGTGGCCATTTCTTGTCCCCCGGTTGTTTCTCGCTCAGTAAGGGTCGCTGGGTGAATCACTTAGAATTGCAAAGCCACTCCTTATCAGGCGGGGTTTGGTGTGTTTTAAGAGTCGTAGGGTTTTGTAGCATGTAAGCGTCAAGTTGACAGCCTGTATTTCACAGACATTACTACATATTTAAGAACGTGTTTGCCGTTTTTGTGTGTTTTTTGTGTTTTTGTCTTCCCCCACCCACCCGACAGGGCCTTGCTGGTTAGGTCGCGATGTTAGGTTTTCGTAATGTTAGGTAGGCAGGTATTTAGATGTAAGACCGTACCAATGTGCGGGGCCACGTTGGTAGCGTAGTGTGTCGGCAGGCTGCAGAAAACTTGGCACCCCTGTGTGTTTCAGCCAGTGGCGGACGGAAGCAGCTCTTGGAGAGGTCGCGGAGAGACACACAATATTAATCGTGAACATGTCATGAAAAAGTCTTTGAACGTAGAGAAGGTAGCCAGGTTATTCCACAGGCTACTGTCAATATGATGGAGACTCTTTCTACCAAAGAAATTTGGAGGAAGCAAACTATATTTATGAAAATTTAAATTTTTACCGTTAATCTATTTAAATGAAACCTCTCGAATTTTGAGGTTTTCCTCGTGCGTAAGTTTTGGCTTCTTCTGTACAGAATTGATTGCATACACAAGGGAGGAGAGTTCGCACGTTTGCTTTTGTCACTTGTTCCTCAAGTGACAAAGTGGCGTAAAACTCCTTACCTACCTATTTTCACTTGGTTTAAGGTAGATTCATCACGAACAGAATATTTGGTTGTAGGCCCACCTACAATTTATTCTTTCATTATACGATGGATTTTTAAATAATTTAAAAATTGATCAGTACATTATAATTCGCTTGCTTTCACTAAATTATGTGATGTTTACAAAGGAACGTGACGCTTCTACAACAAAAATGGTGTGTGCACTAAATTCTTCCCTTAGGTCCTAGAGAGAAGCAGCCCAATCTCCATGTGCACGCAAAATACGCATTACAGGGTGTCACTGCAACGCTAACGCACTGTCTACACTGGGCTGTGGAGCTCGCCCGGTTCATATTGGCAGCCGGAGGAGGTGAGCGGAGTGGACCTAACATGTTGTGGCTGCTGTTTTCGTTTATGTTGTGATTGTGGCAGAGTGTGGGGGGGGGGGGGGCTATTATCTCCTGAGAGTGCCACTCGCGTTACGGGACGCTACGTGAGCCAAAAATGCCAAATGCGCATACTCAGTAGTGCCCATTTTACAGCCGTGCGCTTGGAATTTGTGACGAAGCACATACACTTTTGATTTGAATAAGACGACTGAGAATTTTTGAAAATTTTGGCAAAACTTTTTGTTTAAGGTCCTCAAGTCTGCTAAACTACGAAATTTTTTCTCGGCAAGCTGCAGCTCCTCCGCTGTTTTTCCATTTTTCCATTTTCTCTTCAAAATTTAATAGGACTACGAGATGGTAGGGTAGCAGGACATTTGTTAGGGTTTTTGGATCAGCTGCACCTTGCAATAGAAGACAAGTACAATAAAATTATTTAAATCTGAAGGAAATTTTCTCATATTCCAGCGTACTCGTTTGGAAAAATGTCCTCATGGAAAAATGTCCTCAACTCTTCTCAAAGTAAACCATGTGTTTTAACGTTCTGCTTGAATTGTTTTAGGTTGATAGCCAATCAGCTTATCTCAGCGAAGAATCAAATCTGTGGACAAGCTTCTTCTGTCACTGTAATTTTTTTAGAATGTTTTTGGCACTGCCAACCTGCAATTACTCCAAACCATCTTTATAGCACATTTTCTTCTAAATTAGTAGGACTGCGTGTGTGGGGATAACCAGGCCAATTTATTAGGAAGTTGTGGATGATTTGCAGGTTGCAATGGAAAACCGAGGACGACTAAATTATTAGGCGCAAGGGAGAAGGAATTTCCTTCTGTTCAGAACATTAATTCGGAAGAAGGTCCTCAAGGCTTTTAAAATGAAGGCGCTATTCTAACGTTCTGACGGAATTGTTGCAAGTTGCAATCACCACATCTCAGCGAAGAGAAAAATCGGCGGAAATGTTATCTCTCATCGCGGTTTGTTTAGAAACCTTGTTTGGCACTGTCAACCTGCAACTCTTCCAGCTCATTTTCATAGGATACTTTCTTCCAAATTAGTAGGACTGCGTCGGTGGCGGGAACCAGGCCAGTTTGTTAGGATATTGTGGATCTGTTACAGGTTGCAATAGAAAATGAGGACTGCTAAATTTTTAGCCTTAATGGAGAAGAATGTGTCTCCCATTTAAAAGCTTCATTTGGAAGAATATCCTCTGATGCATTAAAAACAATCTATGTGACATTCTAATTTTTGACTGAACTGTTTCAGATGGACATCACCTCATCTCAACAAAAAAGACAAGTCTGTGAACCGCAACGAGACGACACAAAATTCACGGAAGAGTGTTGCATTCTTACCGAGTTCTGCACCGAAGTTTTAATTTACTAATCAAGATGTTTTCTGTTTCAGGTGTACCAATTATTTTGCCTTTTTTCAGGTCCCCCACACTGACCCTGTGGCTCATCGTGCCGAGGGGGTGTAACAGGGAAAGGCGACTGTCTGTTAAATTATTTTGGTTCTCTCAGTATTATTACAATTTTAACAGAATTAAGATTTTAAAGAGAAATCCCAAAAAAGTAATTTGCAAGAACGTTTTTACCATCTGTTTAAGTGTAACCCTGAAGATAAATTTGGAGCAAAAATGATACGGCTACCAAATATGAACATGGTAAACGATAAGAGTGATAAATATTTGACGTAGAAAAGTCCGAAGACACAGGTGTGCTAGAAAATTAAGTTTCCTCTTATTTCATAAATTCTTAACCATTTTATAATCTGTTAGCAAGGATGTTCTGTGGATATGCAAATTAGTCTGCAGTTTTCGAGAGCCACTTTCAATTAAGATAAAAACATCTTCAATGAAAACATAAATTTCAAACG
Organism: Coptotermes formosanus; assembly: GCA_013340265.1. Classification (NCBI taxonomy): domain Eukaryota; kingdom Metazoa; phylum Arthropoda; class Insecta; order Blattodea; family Rhinotermitidae; genus Coptotermes; species Coptotermes formosanus. Next base: position 6,397,188 of record BLKM01000655.1, read on the forward strand.
TTTATTTGGGAAAGAAGTACGCAGTTTCTCAACGGCCAAAACTCCATCTCTGATTATGCATTTAAAGTCTGGTACAAATTTTATTACATGTCAAATGCCATTGGCGGAACTGTTTTCTTTATTCTGACATTTGAACTGGAGGTTCCAGATTTCTTACGAATATCCTACAAATGCTTCTTTCCTTGGCTAAACAGGATCCAAAATATGACACAATGCATTTGTAAAGTACACGTATTTAAGTCTGATTTTCATTTCGGTCGAGTGTTATTATCGCTTGACAGCAGTTGTTAGTGCTGTCCTGGAGATCAAAATACGAGCCGAGACACAATAATGCAGAATTGTAAGTACAATATCTAGTTTTGTACAGAATTTAATCAATTTGATTTTTATATAATATCAAGGTAGGTTTGTCTGAACTGTATTTGTAGAACACGTACTTATAGCCATATACTGCATCTTAATTTGTGTTGCAGACACACTTCGGTGGAAGTTTGTGACGTGGACGTGCTACGATGTAGACTGTACACGAAACGCAGGATCTTAAAGGCTTAAACATCCCGGAATGTAGAAGAATTTCTTTTGAAACGCCTTAAAACCCTCGGGCAATTATCTTACTATAAAAGGTATCTACAGTCAACAAAATTGTTAATTTTGCCGCTGTAGGCTTGTAAAGGGTGGGGCTGACTTCCAGTTAGTCTGGGGGTTATTTTCCCTCAAGTTAAACTTTTAAAGCCTAGCGGTAACTTTACACACGACCAGGTTTAACATTAAAAAATTCTACGTGGTGCCCACATTGCGTTTATGTGTTTTGTGTGGATCTCAGAACAAACAGCAACTTTTGCCTTATAAAACATTAAGAGATTGGTTTTTATAACCGAAGTGGAGAGTGTTTACAGCGCGGCACGCACTGAGTCCTTATATAAAACAGATACGCTTCGTCTTTAAAGGGTTAACTGGGGAAATTCGCCTCGTTAGGTAGCGTAGATAGCGAGGCTATTAGTTTGCTGTCACCAGCCAACGACAATTCGCTGACGTTTTAATTCCCAAGATGGACGTCGGTGTAGGAATGTGGGTCTTGACTAACCGTTCACTGAATAAAACAGACCACTAACCCTTTTACTAACATTTATGCTTTAAGTACATTTGTGGGTCTCTATACTACTGTGAACTGCTGTACACTATCTGATACGGTACTGCAAAGTTTGCCCCAAGAGTTATGCCACTACTCTGCATTTCACCTAAAATGGTTGTGATCTCCAGAATTTCAACAGTTATCTATCAATTTAAACGAACAATAAATTTCACCAGTAATTTCAACACTTTTCACTTCACCACTTACCTTGTAGAAAGATATTCATCTTCATCTTTATCACAAAGTAAATTAAAATGTGCACTGTTGTAAGTGAGAGTAGTCCGTAGTCCGGTAGTCCAGTACTCCACCACCATAATCCAAATACAAAAGTCTGCCAAAAGACTACATTTACAAAGATGAAATGATGCAAAAGACGGTATGCAAAAGACGCCGTGGCATAATCTGCACTTCTATATATAGGCTTAAGGTAGCGTCGGTCTCTGCCCGGCAATAATATTGCCAGATTGCTGATCAAGAGATACGTTAGACAATCAGATCTCTAACATCACAAGTTCCCTTATACGGGCATTGATGAAGACAGCCAATCGCACTAGCGGATTAAACACATCACCTGATATTTACCACTAGCCGACTGGAAGTCAACGTCCCACCCAAGAAGAAGTGAAACGGGTTGTGTACTGTACAATACTGTTTCCTACAAGTATGTACAATGAAAAATTGCTGTAACATTCCTACTGCTACCTATACGTAAAATAAAATCATACAAAAATCCATGAAATGAGGGACTGGCAGTCTTTCAGTACAGGCTGTATATAAATACATTCACATAAAGGTCCGCTCAAGGGCAATTTACTTAGAAGAGGAGGTTTTTTATTAATTTTGGCATTAGCAGTTAAAAATACGCATTTCCTTAATTGTTTTCAAGGTATTGCTACCTCGTAAATTAGTAATGTCACTGAAAATACAAACACTTGCAAACGTTTTCTTCGTCCAATTATCACAAAGCATTGCGATCAGAACACAAGCGAAATATTCTGAAGTACGAGGAAGCTAGATTTCTTCAGTCTTTATTCTGCTTTGATATATTCCTAATTTGTATTTAACCAATTTAAATCTTTTTTAGCACAAACTGAAAAAAATCGCTTTCCTAAACACTATAATTCGTTTACGGTTACAAATTCAAATTAATTGTCTATAGAAAATGGGGTAAAATAACTTTTCTCCCTTAATATAGTACGCCATGTTTACACTTTTACGTGAAGTAACTCTCCTAAAATCAAAATTAAATATGCCAGAATATTTGACCCAGATAAATTAATCGGTAATCGCTATTGTTTGATAGGTTAACTGCGTAAACTGATATATTTTTCTCATTTGACGTATAATTGGATGCAAATTGTTAGCCCTATTTCCTACCTAGACACAGAAAGTGTTGCTTAAAATGTTTATATTATAACACATGGCCGAAAGTAACTGGTGTTAATGATAACAGGTTCCTGCCCTTCAGCTGTGTTCAGAACGCAAGGCTTGTAACCGACAGAGTTTCTGAAGCATCATTCAATAATCCAAGCACTGACATCCATCGGAATTACCCAACAACAAGTCAGTTTGCAGAAATTCATGTCCCGCATGCTACCTTCGTTTTGCACAGAAGGGTGGAACACGAAGAGCTGACACGAGAAATATCAAGAAGAGGCCTAACGTTACCCCATCTTTTAACTTTATTTCAATTAACATATTTCGAAGGCCTACTTAAATTTCATACCTCTTGACACAGTTTTTCATTTGTGGTGGTCTTGGCTGATTTTAATAAAAGTTGGTACGTCTGTTTGTACGCTTAACTTAGAATCTCTGCGTACGTTTCATTTTTATTTAGTTTCAAAGCCAAATTCATTTAACAACATGATTTACCTCCGTTGATTATCTCTTTGAAATTTTGACAGATTATAATGGACTTAAGTTAAGGAAGTGACATTACGGGGCTTAAGAAAAGAACAGCTCAGAAACCATTACTGCCTGTCATGGTATGTGGTGTTCCGACCGTTTCCCTTTTTAATGCTGCACGTAATGAGTATTCATATGTCAGGGACTACACGGCAGTGTATCATAAACATGTAACTACCACTTCGATTTTGAAAGGCACACCCTTGTGTTAACTTCCTAATTAATCTTAACTGTCCCTCAAACACCAGGTTCTTTCTTAGTTAATAATGAAAGGTAACCGACAAATTTTAAACCGGCTGGTTCATTCTCAGTTGTTCCGTACTTACATTAATTTAAAAGAAAGCTGAAATATTTTTACTGCATTTTTAAAACTGTGGATGATAATATGTCTTACTTAGTATTTTTATCAGTTATTTGTTACTATGCATATTTTATTATCTTGGTACTTCTGTAAAGAAGATATTAATCCTTAAAATCATGAGTGTGTGAATTTTGTATGTTATTACATATACTTGCTTTTAATGTGATATACTGTAAGTTGACTTTGCGTTGCTGTGATGTATGGGTTATAAATTCATATTGATGAAATATATGTTCTGTGTAATGAATTTGACGCGTCTGGTGTCACGTGCGGGAGTGGGTGGACTATAAATAAATAAATAAATAAATAAATAAATAAATATTAGAATATGCAGCTTTTTCGGCTCTACACCCTAGAGGCCATACTAATCCTTACGAAGCCCTTGAGAATGAACGATCTGGTTTGAAAGAGGCCTCAGATGTAACGAAATACGTAACAGACAACGTTCCCTCTTTTTTTATAGTTGCGCGCACCTGCTACTGCTCTGAGAAGAAAGTGTATACACGACCTGACGACTGCGCGGCACTTTAAACCCCTTTTAATAAGAAAACCCCAGCTGCGCGGCAACAATTCAGTGTGAGCGGGAAGAGTTGCGACAAGACACGACAAAATATTCTTTTATGGTTTTCACATGCTGGAATTCACATTAGTCCCTCACCGACAGCTAACGACAAAGTCAGTGTAGTTGCGATTGAGAAAGGGAATATTTCGCCTGTCTGTGTCTGTCGCTGCGTGTCGTTACCTGATATTGTGAACAACTGGTCAGTACACGGCACGATAGTGCAGAGCTGGCAGCGTGCAGTTTCACTTCTACATTTGCTACGTTAAATATTAATAATGAGAAACTTACCGAGCTGCTTCGAGAACATAAAGAACTTTATGCTATAGATTCGCTCTTGTCAGGGATATCTGTTAATCTTTTAAATACCTTGTGGATTAGAAATGCAGCAAATCGTGAATGCTGGTGCAGTCACTTCATTTACCGAAACTTCCTCGAATACCCCTGTTAATTATGAGAACTGCAATAGGCCATACCCACCTCAGACAGTGACTCCACATTCTACAGATTCAGAAATATCGTGTGCAGTTTATTATTCTAACTGTCAAGAAAACTAAACAGATTGATATAATTTTGAAAAATAATAATTTCACACTTTTAAAGGCGTTTCCCTTTTCCTTTTGTTGTAATGGCTAACTGAGTGATTTTATTTCTCTTAATAAAATAAAGTACGTAACTAACCTGAGACAAAGAGCAAGTTTCTCTTTTGCCGTTACAGCTTCTCTGAAGGTTGTACTTTATTTTGTGAGATCGCACTGTATTTTTGAAAGTAAAATGGTAAATTGTTGGATTGACGTTCTGAAATATTTATAAAATTTCATTTCATCATCTATTAATTCGCGATATAAGGTCGCAAATTCTCCGCCAATTTTTCCTTTATCTAATATTTTATGAACCCAAATGCGATTATAGTTTGACCTTTTTTCTGTTCCTCGTCTTATAATACTCGTAAGGCTACACAGGACAAATTCTGCAATGAAAGGTATTTAAACATTTCGATTCAAACGATACTGTCAAAATCAAGTTCAACTCAAAAACAGGTTGTCCATTATTAAGCTCGAAAAGAAGATTGTCAACTATCGTGTCTGTTGACTGACGGTAGATGTTAAAAGACTCTGATTTTTGTCGTGTCGTGTCATGTCGTGCCGTGCCGTGCCGTATAACGTGAACCGACCCGCCAACATTAACAAAGATAAGAACGCTGTCTGGTGGCAGCTTGAACTAAATAGCCTCGCTCAGTCGCAGATACCTAACGAGGCTTATTCCCAATCTAAATTAGGGATCATCCCCGTTGCAGCTGTATACTGGATGCTAGAGAAAAAAGGTTCTGAGGACAAAGGTGTTAAACCCTAGGCTGTGCAGGTCAGGAACGACTTGCAAGGCGACCCTCTAAGTTGGAATATCGGTGCATAGTGTTCACTAATGAAATGGTGTTCCTTTCGCCCAAGACCAATCCCGCCTGCAGCCCAATTTCAGGGTGTAATGACGACCGTAAAACCTATTACCTAAGAAAGACGTTTACTAAACTCACCGAGTAGACGAGTAGACGGGACAGACAGTCGAATGCCGTACTAGTGAGAAAATTTCGACTTAAGGACAGCCAACTCTAATATCCACGTTTCCCGAGTTGAAGGCTTACAAAAGTGTTTGAGCGGTGTTGAGCGGCGTCTGTACTTGAGTATCGTACAGGATATCAGTATTTTTTGAGATGGACATGCCCAGTGACATAGGAGAATGCATTAATTTCCTTAGATATCCACCGCGTAAAAATGTTTTAAATGAACTTTGTAGATACGAAGGAGACGACAAGGAGGGAAGATGCGAGGACGAGTCAGACAAGGAGGGAGAGAGAAGAGGTGACAAGTGATGAATGGGTAGCCAGGATAGGGTCACAGCGGATAGAGGGTAATTTGTTGGTTTTGCTGCAGGTACATTGCAGTAGTATTTAAATAAGTTTTTGGATTTTTGGAATTTAATTGACACATATAATCCGGATGTTATAATGGGTACGGAGTCATGGCTTAGAGAGGAAAATATCAATGCCGAAGTATTTAGGGACCACAACAAGCCTTTCAGGGCAGACAGGAATATTCGAGGTGGTGGAGTGTTATTTGTGTAAAAAATTACAGTGCGTGCGTGGAACTATGGGTGGACGAGGATTTCGAGATGATAGCAGTTGAAGTGAAAGGCAGGGACCCTAAGTTGAAGTGGGAAATCGTGGGCATCTATAGAGCTCCGAACGAGAACATGCGAGTTATGGAAAGACTGGCAGCCAGAACCGATTATTTAGGAAGTCCTACAAAGTGTAGCATCATTGGAGGTAATTTAAACTTGCCCTGTGCCGATTGGAACGGAAACGCAGCATGTAATAGCGGAAATCAGGCATTTGTAAATAGATTGGTATGGGAAAATGGTTACACGCAGGTAGTAGATAGTCCAACCCGAGAGCATGCACTGCTAGACGTTTACCTTGTCCGGCCTGAAAGTTCGTTCACCTCTTGCAGCATTGTACAGGGGATCACTGACCATTGTGGGGTATCTTTAGAAGTAGAATGGGAAGAAATTGCTGTGAACCTCAAGTAGAAAGACTAGTCCCGGTGTACCATAAAACAAATGTTTAAGCTTACGAACCTTGCTCCGGGATAAATTCGCGATATCGGCAGGCAATGGTAGATGTGTTGAGGAGATATGGAATAATTTCAAGAACACAATATTCGAGAGTATCGAACGATTTGTTCCACATACAATACTCAGAAAAAATTCGGGCCCTGAATAATACAATAAAGAAGTGAAACGGTTAAAGGTAAAGGTCAGAAAAGCATATAACAGAAGAAAATTAGGGCAGCAGTACCGAGGGGAACTGAAACGACTATAAAAGCGGTTGCTATTAGCCAAAAAAATGCAGCGGAGACATTTTTAAGATCAGTAGTGAAAACCGAAAGTAAGAGCTGGACTGAGTTCTGCAAGTATGTGAAAAGACGTGAATGAAATAGGGAAAATATTCCTGCGATTAAAGATGGCAATGGACGGCTCATTACTGATTCGATAGAAAAGGCTAACTCTCTTAATTTCTATCATTCTTCGGAATTCAGCGGCGAGCATAGCATCCCGCAAGTACAGTGCGCTAACTCAGATGAACCCTTCGCCATTAGTACTAAAGTAATTAGGAAAAGGTTAGCAGTGATAGGCAAAAACAAATCAATAGGGCCAGACAGCATTTCTGGCGAAATTCTAAAACTGGGTGGGGAAGCCATGATTCCACACCTTGCACGATTATTGGACATAAAAATTAATAATGCCACTATCCCGAGTGACTGGAAAAAAAAGCCATAGTGTTTCCTATTTACAAAGAGGGTGCTCAATTGCTGGTCGCAAATTACAGACCCGTCAGCTTAACCGCAGTGGTCTGCAAGGAAATGGAACACGTTATAGCATCGTACCTGAGGAAAGTCTGGGATAAAAAGGACTGGTTATTCGAGGATCAACATGGATTCAGGCCGGGGTGTTCATATGAAAGTCAAGTAATTACGGTTTGCCAGGACATTGCAGACTCACTGGATAACGGAGGCAGGTTAGACGCTATTGTAATACATTTTTCGAAGTCTTTCGATTTAGTTCCCCGTGATTGGCTGCTTACTAAAATGGCGGCCTCGGAAGTGGACTCGAGGATATTCGTATGGGTAAGGGAATTCCTTTTGGGCCGTACGCAGAGAGTCAGAGTAGAAGGGCAATTATCGGGGAAGTCAGAGTAAGGTCAGGAGTACCGCAATGGAGTGTACTGGGTCCACGACTGTTCCTTGCATACATAAACGATACTTGGAGAAATACTGAGTCAACTATTAAGACTTTTCGCAGATGATGATATAATATATAGGAAAACTGTAAATAATAAATATAGAGTGCACCCCCCTAGTGGATGTGGAAGCGCCAAGGGATGCAGTAAACAAAGGGGGTGAACACACACAGTAAACATTTAAGATGAAAGACCTGCGTATATTCTACGGTTCCGGTCAAACAAAGAAATAAAAAATGATAAACCATATGGATCTTGTACTGAGTACAAAGCTCTACATAAACACAGTAATATGACCTTTCCTGCCACAGGTTAACACACCCAAGCCACCAACGCTGCTCCAGAGTTTTACAGTTACAGTCAATAATTACAAATCAGATTACCTTGTCTAATCCATAAATAAGGTGAACAGTGGGGCAGGGACTTAGCCCCGTCGCCACAGGTCCCCCGGAAACAGAATTTGAAGCACACCAGCCGAGGCGGAATTTACGTAGTTGTTAACGCTGTGACACGATCAGGCACTAAGTCACCCCCATTAGGTTGCAGTCCTCATAGGAAGGCTCGGTGAAAGGGAGAGTAGGGTAGGAAACGAAGCTTCGCTGTCTAAGAAGAAACCAGTTGAAACCAGTATCAAATGCTGACGTGGCGTTGTGCTGGAACACGCAGCAGAATAGAAAATTTGCAGATAGATCTGAACAGGCTTGGGGAGTGGGCGGTTGAAAATGCGATGGAAATTAACCCAACTAAAAGTAGGGCAGTTAGTTTCACGACAGCCCGTATGAAGGAAGCGCTAAATTATTCGTTACGAGTCACAGTAATTCCGGAAGCGAGCAGTTGTAAATATTTAGGAATAATTTTACGCAGCAATTAAATTGGGCTGATCAAGTTAATTACACGGTGTAAAAATCCTGGAAGGCACTTCATTTTACAATGCATATTCTCAAAAAGTGAAATAGTAACACCAAAAGTTTGGCCTACACGTCACTAGTGCCTCCGATTCTTTAATATGGGGCGGTGTGCTGGGATCTTTACAGGGAGGGACAAATAAATGCGTTAGACCGGGTGCAAAAGAAAGCGGTTAATTCGCACATCATAGGGATGTTTCGAACTGGGAAACCTTTTCACAGCGTAGAAAGATATCACGCATATGGGCTCTCTTCAAAGCCTACACGGGAGGACGGGATTGGAAGGCTATAGGTGACAGATTGCGAAGTCCATGCCATCTGAGCAGGGTCGATCATGACCGGAAAATTAGGGGCAGAAAGCAAAGGACAGATATCGGGAAATATTCCTTAGTAAGTAAGACCATCTAGCACTGGAACCAGCTACCTGCAGATGCTTTAGGGACTGTCCCCTGCAAACCAAGTAGTTTTAGGAAGAGGATTAGGAAAGTAATAAGTGAAGTGAAGTGAAGTGAAGTGAAGTGAAGGTGTGGTGGGAATCATAAAAAAATGCAGTGAAGTGAAGTGAAGTGAAGTGAAGTGTAGTGAGGTGAAGGGAGGTTAATCGTGACGGGGATGTGAAGGTTACAGAAGTGTAGTGCACCAGTTCATGAAGTTATGTAATTCATTACTGTGACTCTATAACTGCATAGTATGCTTAATTTTTAATTAATATTAATTCATCAACTTTAGGTTAATTGTATTTATATTTGTATTGTATGTGTATGCGTATTGTATTTGTAATTGTATTTATATTGTAATTGTATGTGTATCTTATTTGTATTGTAATTGTATTTGTTTTGTAATTGTATTTATTGTGTGTAGTAGGTGTGCTTGATTATTTTTGTAATTTTGTGTGCTGTGTTCTGCAGTGTTAAGTGGGTCCCTATCACCAGGGCATGGCGCGTCCTCAGGTTGCGGATGGAGGAACGGCCTCCAGTTATGGAGGGTAGCTGCGAATACATTGAATAAGCAGTCACAGACAACCGACAAGGGGTGGTTCTCCAGCTTGGAGGTTAGGCGAGGTTCTAACAACTCACCGTAAAAACTATTATGTTACGAAACATATGGACAAGCCTCGGACCTGGACTGATTCTTTGGTACGACCCCAGCTACGGAAAAGGGACGTGAGTTTTGGAACATGGAATGTGAGGAGCATGTACAGGTCAGGGTCACGTATAACAGTGGCCAGGGAATTAGCTAAGTATAAGTTAGATTTAGTGGGTGTACAGGAGGTTAGTTGGGAAAAAGAAGGGACTGTAAGAGCCGGGGAGTATACTTTTTTCTATGGCAAAGGCCAGGAAAATCATCAATTGGGAACAGGATTTTTTGTACACCAGATAACAGTACCAGCAATCAAGAGAGTGAAGTTTGTTAGTGATAGGATGTCATACATAGTGCTGAGAGACCGCTGGTGTAATATCATTGCTCTGAATGCACCAACAGAAGAGAAAGGTGATGATTCAAAGGACGGTTTCTATGAGGAAATAGAAGGGGTTTTTGATCATTTTCCTAAGTACCATATGAACATTCTGTTAGGAGATTTTAATGTAAAAGTAGGGAGAGAGGATACTTTCAAACCGACTATTGGGAATGAGAGTTTACATCAGGATAGTAATGATAATGGTGTTAGAGTAGTAAACTTTGTCACATCAAAGAATCTAGTTATTAAAAGCACGATGTTCCCGCACCGAAACATTCATAAATACACCTGGACGTCTCCTGATGGGAAGACTCACAATCAGATCGATCACATATTGATAGATAGGGGATGGCATTCGAGTATACTTGATGTGCGATCTTTCAGGGGAGCGGACTGTGATACTGATCACTATCTGGTGGTTGCAAAAGTTAGGCAAAGACTGGCAGTAAGTGAACAAGCAGCACAGAAGTTTGATGCAGAGAGATTTAATCTCAAGAAGCTAAGTGAACTAGAGGTTAGGAAACAGTATCAGCTTAAGATCTCAAACAAGTTTCAGCTTTGGAAAACTTAAATATTAGTGAGGACATAAATAGGGCTTGGGGTAAACATGAAAGAGAATAACAAAATCTCAGCTCAAGACAGTCTATGTGTGCATGAACGGAAGCAGCATAAACCATGGTTTGATGCAGAATGTGCACAATTTTTAGATAAAAGAACGCAGGCTAAAATTCAGTGGTTACAGAATCCAAACAAAAATAATGGAGATAATCTGCACAATGTGAGACGTGAAGCTGGTAGACAATTCAGGAAAAAAGAAGAAGGAATATCTGGAAGCTAAAATTAACGAACTTGAAACAAACAGTAAGAACAAGAATATCACAGACTGGTGTAGGGGTATCAATGACTTTAAGATGGCGTACGAGCCTAGAACTAATGTAGTAAAGGATGAGAAAGGCGACCTGGTTGCAGACTCCCACAGTATTTTGGCTAGGTGGAGGAATTATTTCTGCCAGCTGTTGAATATACACAGGGTTAATGATGTTAGGCAGACTGAAGTACATACGGCAGAGCCACTAGTGCCTTAGCCTAGTGCCTTTGAGCTGGAGATGGCTATTAAAAAGCTAAAAAGACATAAATCACCAGGTATTGATCAGATTCCAGCAGAATTGATTAAAGCAGGGGGTAGGATAATTCGGTCTGAGATACATAAACTTATTATTTCTATATGGAATAAGGAGGAATTGTCTGAGGCATGGAGGGAGTCAGTCATTGTGCCTATCTATAAGAACGGTGATGAAACAGACTGTAGTAACTATCGAGGCATATCACTTTTGTCATCTACGTACAAAATTCTATCCAACATTCTTTTTCAAGGTTAACTCCATATGCAGAGGAAATCATTGGGGATCATCAGTGTGGATTTCGACGTAACAGGTCAACTACTGATCACATATTCAGCATTCATCAAATACTTGAAAAAAATGGGACTACAATGAGGCAGTTCATCAGCTATTTATAGACTACAAGAAAGCCTATGATTCAGTTAGGAGGGATGTCGTTTATAATATTCTCATAGAGTTTGTATCCCCATGAAACTAATAAGGCTAATAAAAACGCATCTAAATGAAACCTATAGCAGAGTCCGTGTAGGCAAACATTTGTCTGACACGTTTCCTCTTAAGAATGGTTTGAATGCTTTTCAACTTTGCTTTAGAATATGTCATTAGGAAGGTTCAGGCAAACCAGGATGGCTTGAAATTGAATGATACACATCAGCTTCTGGTTTATGCTGTTAATGTATTGGGTGGAAGCATACAAGTATAAAAAAACGCAGAAGATTTAGTAATTGCTAGCGAGGAGATTGGGCTAGAATTAAATGCTGAGAAAACTAAGTACATGTTCATGTCTCGAAATCAGAATGCAGGACAAAATCACAACACAAAGATAGTAAATCCTTTGGAAAGGTGGGAGAATTAAAAAATTTGGGAACAACCCTAATGAATCAAAACTCCATTCATGAAGAAATTAAGAGCAGATTGAAGTCGGGGAATGCTTGCTATCAATCGGTGCAGAATCTTTTGTCTTGCAGGTTGCTATCCAAAAACACAAAGATTATGGTATACAGAAGTATAATTTTACCTCTTGTTTTGTATGGGTGTGAAACTTGGTCTGTCACACTGAGGGAGGAACAAAGACTGAGGGTGTTCGAGAATAGGGTGCTGAGGAGGATATTTGGGCCAAAGAGGGACGAGGCGACAGGGGAGTGGAGAAGACTACATAGCGAGGAACGTAATGACCTGTACTCATCGCCAAATATTATTCGGGTAATGAAATTGAGAAGAATGAGATGGGCGGGGAATGTTGCACGTAGGGGGGAAAAGAGAAGTGCATACAGGATTATGGTGGGGAGACCTGAGGGAGGGCGACCACTTGGGGGACCCAGGCGTAGATGGGAGGATAATATTAAAATTGATCTTCAAGACGTGGGATGGGGACATGAACTGGATTGAGCTGGCTGAGGATAGGGACAGGTGGCGGGATCTTGTGAATGCGGTAATGAACCTTCGGGTTCCATAAAATGCGGGGAATTTCTTGACTGGCTGAGAAACTGTTAGCTTCTCAAGAAGGCCTCTGCTCGATGGAGTTATTTAGTGTGCTGTGTTTTGTTTAAGTGTGGTGTGTTATTTTGTGTGATGTCTGTTATTTTGTGTGTACCACTGCCACCGGGTACAAACTCATTTGCAGTCAAAATAATAATAAAAATAACAATAATGCTCATATCTAATTCTGTGAACATTGGCCATCTTATATATACTTTAACAATGTCAGTTCGGTTACACTCCCACTCTACGTTCTGCCCATACACAGCATTAACTTGTTGGTTTTTATAACCGAGACGGAGAGTTTACTGCGCGGTGCGGACTGCGTCTTTGAACGTAATTCAGCTTAATCTCAGTCCTTAAATGATTGATCACAAAGGTACAAAAGAGCAAAGAAATATGCGTAAAGAATGTTCCCCTTGGTGTAACTTATGATTTATAAATTCAGCCATATTATGGAATTTTATGATGTGGTTTTTCTTCAAATGCTTCAACCTATTGCCTTCTGCAAGCAGTAATTTCATCTTATGTACACTGTAGCAATGTCAGTCTCTGTCACGGAATGCCACCAGATGGCAGGAAAAGACAATACACAGAATTCAGTCTGACAGACGCGCAGATGGTATGTAACAGACATGACTACTGAGATTTCCACATTAACTACGTAACTGGTCGCCGGGCACTAATACTACAGTATAACATACATACACACATAATACATACATACACACACATATTATTCGGGTTTTCACGCTTTGCAAGCACAGCTGCGAAATTATAATACACAGACACATACGGGTGCGGCAGAAATACTGAACTAATTATAAATAAGAATAACATTTTACTGAAAGTCATTTATATCAATTTTAGAACGTCACATTTTACTATGGTGCTTAAATTTTTTACATTGTTTCACTTTATGTGCACAATGTGTTTAGGTGGCCACCACCCTCCTCAATGCACAGGTGCACACGAGTTAAGAAGCTGAGCATAACGTCTCGAAGGGTTTCTTCTGAAATTTGGGCGATTTCTTCACGTATTGTTTGTTTGAGTGCATGTAAGTCTGTAGGGCGAGTACTCTACACTTTACTTTTCAATAACCCCACACACAAAAGTCCAGTGCTGTTAGGTCCGGCGAGCGAGCAGGCCATGGCAGATCACCGAAACGAGAAATCACCCGCTGTTGAAACAAACGGCGAAGGGCAGCGATGTTGAACACTGCCGTGTGGGCCGTAGCACCATCTTGTTGAAACCACAAGGTATGGTTTGGTGGAAGCTTCGGGGATAGAAATTCATTGGCCATCTCTGTGTAACATTGCCATATGACTGTGATGACTTTTCCGTCTTCATCCTCAAAGAAGTAGGGTCCAATGACCCTTCGGGACTAAAGAGCGCACCATACGGTAAATTTTGGATCATAAGTGGGGCGGTGGTGAAGTTATTGAGGATTTGCAGCTAGCCAGTATCGAAAGTTCTGCTTATTAACTATGCCATGCAAATGAAAATATGTCTCGTCACTCATCAGAAGTTTGTTCGGCAGGTCTGGATTTTCAGTCAATATTCCCACAAACTGACGACAAAATTGCAAACGCATCTCTCTGTCCTGACCACTTAAAGAATGCACTGTTTGCAGTTTGTATGGGTGAAGACTCAGGTCACCATGCAGGATGCGCCGTACGCTCCTATCAGACATGCCTAATGCTTGAGCGTGCTTACGTGCGGATCGCCTCGGACTGCTGCTGACGGACGCCAGCACTCGAGCAATGTTGTAAGGTGTGCGCACTGAGGACGGCCGACCCAGTGGCTTTTTACATGTGTCAGAGCCTTCTTCACGCCACTGCCTTACCCATCGATGGACTACATTTGGAGATGGGGCTTCCTGTTGATTCAGTTCACGGCGAAATCCGCGCCGAGTCTCTGTAATGGACCCAATCTTAATAAACAGTTCCACAGCACACACACGTTCTCTGACTCCCCAACGCTCCATGTTGACTAAATTTGAAGGTCACTTCTTATGTTCAAACACCTGCACTCCGCGATACCATAGCGGAAAAGCACGTAACTAAAATTTTAAAACGCTTCACTATTTCTGCAGCACCTTCTATATTCGTCAGGTTTCCACAGTAATTGCGCACATGAATTGTGCCTTGCCTCCACGGGTAGTGGGGTTTCCAAGGTAGAGTAACGACGTAAATGGGTGTTCCTAGCCTGCCCGTGTCGCCGGGCACCAGCAGAATAGTTTATTTCAAAAGTTAAAAGGGAAAGGCACACACATACACCATGACATGTTTATCCGGCCTTTTCACAGTCAGAGAGAGAGTTAGTTTCTTGACATTGGCTTAACATCACTCAAGTCACAAACACTTTGCAGGACTTGTTACATTGTCAGCACAGTTTAAAAAATCATAAAGTTTCGGAAGAAACTTCTTCCGTCCTCCGGTAATAACCACTAATCCCAAGAAACACAAGTTAGCCAAGAAATATGTAACATCATTATAAACCACCCGTGAGACGTAGTGAGGCCTGACATCCCTAAAAAATGTACCATCACCATAAAGCTTAAAATATAAACATACAAAATATAATATAAAAAACAAAAAATCCGAATTCTACAGTAAAACGTGGTAAAAATAGACAAAAATTGGCAAAAAACTACAAAAAACAAAGAGAATAAAATTTATCGACAGTAAATACAACCAGCACAACCTACTGCAGAAATAAAAAACTACAACACTCTGTACAGGAAAACAAAAGCTAACCTGTATTCAATTTAAGTTCCTATGTTATTAAGGGAAAATTAAGGAACTAATTTGATAAAGGTTAGGTTTTGTTTTCCTGCACAGAGTGTTGTAGTGTTTTATGTCTCCAATAGATTCTGCTGCTTCTATTTACTCTTGATGTGTTTTATTGCCCTTTTTTTCGTAATTTTTTGTTAACTTTCTCTGTTTTTGACATATTTTACCGTAGAATTTGAACTTTGTTATTGTTTTATATTCTATATTATTTTGCTTTAAGCTTTATGGTGATGGTACATTTTTAGGGATGTCAGGTCTCAGTACGTCTCACGGATGGTTTATGATTAGGTTACATATATCTTAGCTAGCTTGTGTTTCTTGGGTTTGGTGGTTATTACTTGAGGACAGATGAAGTTTCTTCCGAAACGCGATTTATTGAAGCTCTGCTGACGATGTAAAAAGACCTTCAAAGTGTTTGTGATTTGAGAGACCTGCAAGGTGTTTGTGATTTGAAGACGTCAGTGGTTTTGAAATTTAATTGCTTCCGTATGTTCCGAAAATGAATAACTGTGACGAGACTTAAAAATATGAGTTTTTGCACGTGTTCTTCTTCGATTTAGATCTTTTAAAGTATGAATGTATTTTAGTATGTCCGGTATTAATATTATTATTCAGGCAGGAGGTGGTCTGTTTAAGAGGTCTTTGTGCTGAAAGTGACTATTGTATATGTCTTTCCACAGGATATGGATATGCTTTTTTCATTTCCATTGTATGCAAAGGTAAGACTGTTGCTTGAAATTGGGGGTTTCCAAATGTCTCTGGTATAAAGTCATGCTTAATTTACATTTGAGCATAGTGAACCCTCTTTTGTATCATTTAGCATTCGAAAGCTATTAGTGGGAGAACAAAATGTAAGTATTGTGAGTTATTATACTGTTGATCTAAAAGACTGTTAACCAAATCATCTATTTTCCGAAACCAAACAGTAAGATTTGTGTAGAAATTATAAACCTGTTGTTCTAATGCACCAAATGCCTGAATGTCGCTTATGATACAAGTTAAAAGAAACACTCGAGATGTATGCTTGTCTGGGTGACATAAAATTCCGTAAAATTCAGAGGGATGAAAAATCTGTGACGCAGATCTTTTCAGATTTCCTTACAAGTGTTCGGAGTGAAGCGTTCTTCTTTTCAAGCCCCAGAATTTGAAGCAAATTGAAACAAAGTTTGTGAATGTTTTAAATTGAGCGGACCCAAAAGTTTCTTCTTTGACTAGGACTAAAATAAACAAAGAGGTGCCACTTACGAATAGACATTGTCACGAATAATGTATCTGACGGAAAAGTTTAAGAAATTGGAAAAGAAAAGTGAAAAGAGACCAGTTTCACAAGTTTTAGGGGTAGTGATTATCTAAGTGAAGGTTAAATAATAGCATAGGCCTATACGAAACGGTTATTTCCTACAACGGAGAAAGGTAAAGGGTTAAAACTTTCATGTTTCAGAAAAAAAAGAGATAAATTAGGAAACTTTCTGCTGCCATAATTTTGATATGAAAATTCAGTGGCACGTTTTTTGCATTATCACATGAGGAAAGTGTGTGTGACGACTGGGGAACTTTTCAAAGTCTAGCAAAAAGATAAGCCTGCAAAACCGTCGTGAGAAGCAGATTATGACACCATTACAGCTTTAAAAGTGGGCTATTATAAGGGCATGTGGCATTATGACAACTTAAAAGTCAGCTGTTTAAAACACATATCACGCCATGGTTACTCACAAGTGGGCTTTTTAAAAATATGTGACACGATGACTGCTTAACGACTACACACAAGTGCACTCTTGTCAGGTTTTCTACAGTCACCTCTAAGTACAGAAATGCTGAAGACTACAAAGCAAAAATAATGATGCTCAAAGATAAGTTTAGGAAATCTCCAACACCTCCAGGACAGAAAAGAAAATTAAGGTTCTCACAGCAGTTCCGATTCCACTCCCAGCATATGGCACTTGGTATATTTAAAAACAAAAAAAGTCTCAATACATTTAAAATTCCTATTCTACAATTGAAATTTTCGTGGAGATTGCACTCAAGGATATTGGTTGTTTTCCATCCTTACATAATTTAACACTGTAAAGGCGTCTAGAATATTTTCGGTCACTCCCGCTACCTTTTTCACGAGAACGGGCTACAAAACAAAGTACTGTTGACTTATCTGGCACTTGAAACTTCGGGAAAACACTTCTAAAGTCATCATGGCACTTCAAGTGGGACTGAGACTGAAGACAGTGTTAAACAATAACAGCACGCTGCGCATGTGAAAACGGATGTCAGTGTAAGCAGGGTTTTGAAGCCACTGCTAAAATGGCGGCAGGTAACGAGACTTTTGCTTGCCCTTACACAGCTTCTGCACGGTCATACCGACATATCCTCAATGGTCGAAATGTTCAAGAAGGTTTTGAACCCTAAAGATGAGACCACTATGTTGTCTTTAGACGTCGGAAACCATTTACCCACTGACACAGCATCGCATCCCAGAAAAACAGAGATTTCAATATTTAAACTTGATAGAATGACTGAACAATTTAACTTGAAATCCATGGTCAAAATAACGGCACTGGTAGGCACGAATCCAGTCACAGAGAGAATAATAAGAAGAAGATATGTAAACAGCCACGCTTTGAACTACTTGAACAAGCAGTCTTCAGGGGTCGGGAAAAGAAGGTAAAAAAAAATGTTTTATTCTTCCTGCTGATTTATAGTTCGACGTAATTTAATGTGTACGTTTTTAGATGGGGAAATGGAAGTCAAAATCTGGTGCACCGAAAATAGCAGGCATCCCCGGATTTAATTTGATCTCGTTCACTGATGCATGCAATTTTGATTTGTTAATGCCTTTCTCAATTATTTGAATTTTTCCATATTTTCAAAGGAACTGCGATTGCGTTGTCAGTGCATTGACTAAGTTAAGTACTGAACGTCCGAGAAATCGTGGCTTGATGTACGGCAGAGTCAAGAACTTGTTGTCTTCTCAAAAGCGTCCAGAGGCCCACCCAATCTTTCAGACAATTGGTATCGGGATTATTTTTTCTGGGGTTAAAAAGGCTGATGGCGGCAACCTGACCAACCACGTCCATCTAGTGCCGAGGTTTGACGTTGAGGGAAAACAAAGCCATAATTTACTTGCCACATACGCCTTCATGGGGTACGCAGGAACACCCGTGTCTTTATCTTTACACATTTTTAAAGGTTTTATTAGCCCCTGCTTTCTATTGACGGAACACGAATGTGTACTTATTTTCCTATCACTAATATTGGCATATACGTTACCGTCAAACAAACAAACAGACAAACAGACAAACAAACAAACAAACAAATGTCATGAATTAGAGTGTAACCACGAGGGATTAATTTTTTCCTAAATTTATTAATGGAATGTTAATGTCACATGTTGATATTTTGTTTCGATAGAAGTTAGGGAGTGGTTACACGTGCAAGCAACAGGAAGGCTGTAACATGTTATATCCGGTTAGCAACGGCAAGTACTTGTTGAGTTTGCGTTACGCTGTTGCAAAGCGGGTTGAAAAGCGCTGATTGAGTAAGTTTGTAAGCCCGCGTGGACTGTTCGCACCGACGCGCAGTATCTTTTGTTTGCCAACTTTCGTTTAAGCAAGATGTAAAATTTGTGCTCCAGAAAGATTTACCAAGATGAGCCTCACAGCGCTCATCTTCCTGTTCATACCAGGTGAGTGGTGTGTGCTGCATCCACAGTGTTAAATAAGCATGAGGAGGTTTTGTTAGTGTTTTTTCCAAATTCCGAAGATTAGTGAGACTGACTGAAGAGCAGACAGAATGATCCAGCCTACATGTTGTTAGGGAACACCCTAGATAGGTAGGAAGTAGAGAACCTGCTTATGTGTTTGTGTTTTCTTTATGTGTTCTATGTAGAAGTTCAGTTGAGGATATATTGCTCTTATTTTGCGTAGAAGATGTAACCAGTAATCGCTTTGTGATCCTCTGAGACGTAAGTGTGCGGACTGTGAAGATATTTTGTGACTTCACCAGTAGATTGACGAGTTATAGAAAGTTAGTAACTTTGTTTGGTAACTTTGAGAGGTTTGGTAATCTCTAGCGTAAAGACTTTGTGATTACCATTTTAGTAATATCCCGTGAGTCACTGAGATGGAGATACAGGCAGACTGTTAAGGGTACCGGAAAAGGTATTGTATAAATGTTGATCAGCATTCCCACAGGTGGTAACTGTGAAGTGTTAAGTTATCATTAAATACGGAGCATTGAGTAAGTCATGATGGGGGAATCACGTACGGGATAGCAGTTGTCAGTAATCTGCTTCAGTATGAAAACTGACTGGTGTCAGCGCTACTAATGTGTGCAGTAAAGACAGGCCCAGCAGGAGCCTTGCAACGTTACGTTACCGGTAGCGCCTTTGGAGGGGGAGGCACTACCTAAGCTAGTGGCAGTGACCGGATCATGGCCGGCCACGCCACTACGCAAACAAACAAACATAAACAAACAAACTCTTAATAATATTATCAATAAACGCTACACATTTCTGTCTGTAAGGACCATCATCGGACACTAAACTGCGTGATTTAAAACATAGGTAACTATGCATTTTTGAGATCTCACAAATTTTTGCTAGTTTTTGCAAATTTTTGCAGCCTTGAAGTATATATATATATATATGTATATGTATATATATCAATGTCATAGCGTTGAATTTTATACTGCTTCCGTTCCTAATGAACTAGACAACTTGTCGGCAACATTTGGCATTTGTGGGTCGAATTATGACTTACTTTTTAACTCCTACCACGGGCTGCTTGTGAAGAATACTTCAAAATGGAATAACAAGGCTTCCTTGAGAATCAAATGGGAGATGATAAAGTAGCTTATATATATATAAACATCTGTAAATTTGAAGGGCTTAAATTACGTACTTGTGTAAAACATCCTCTTACAAGAAGACGCTCACCTCAATTCAATGGGTAGGGACGTTTTCAAAGTAAGTAATTCTGTCATTACACTCTTAGTTGGTTAGAGGTTTGGCGTCCATGGCGAAATTGTGACTGTCTGCTTAGGAACCTGAAGAAGAAACTCCTAAAGTAGCACACAAATTTTCATCAGTAAGCCGAGAATAGAAATTACTTTTTCGAAAATTCGTGACCTATATGTCTGCTTTTTTGTAGATATAAGTGCTGCAAAATAATTGTAGTATTTTTTGAGAAAGTTTTAAATGGCGTTGGAAATTTCAGAATATTATTATTTTGCAGTTAATTTATCTCTGTTTGCGTCTGAACTCAAACATTATCATGTCAATGGAAAAAGATTTCCGAGCGTTCGAATTTCACTTGCCTTCCTGTACAAGTCTCCGAACCCTAAAGGAAACTCCTTTTGGATCTGTTGAATGATGACGATGAAAATGTCCTTCAGCGCCTGCCAATCACATGGTGAGGTGGAAGATTTGAGAAGAGCTTTCCAAGACCGAAAAGGAAATAAGCGTTTGTTTATTGACATACTTGTGCAGTACAGTCTGTTTCGCTTCGGAGACCTTCACGTCAGAAAACACGTCAAGCAGACCTTTACCCTTGCCTTGAAGACTCACACTGGGTTGATTTATGATAAATTTTTATGTACAAAATACATGCATGAGCTGCGCTTTATTTCTCATCCGATAACTGCGGTAGAATTTGGTTTTCTTACTTTATGAAAATATTATTTCTTTTTTTTTAATAAAAGAAACATTTCTTCTTCATACCCACCTTACTACCGATTAGGCCCTGGTAGACAGCATCGCCATATTCTGATTCGACTTCTCCCCGAAAATGTCGTAAATGATTTAATGGTGTACATTTTCCATGCAGTTCATTATTATGCAAATTTATTAATAAAACCAACTTCTCAACAATCACATTTGTATACTCGCCAGCATGTTTCGGCCGCCACTATTAGACCATCTTCAAGGAGAATGTTTTTTCTTGGCAAAGCAGCATATGGTACATTAGTGCGCTAGTGTACCATATGCTGCTTTGTCAAGAAAAAACATTCTTCCTGAAGATGGCCGAATATTTGCGACCGAAACATGTTGAAGAGTATACAAATATAATTGTGCAGTAATTGATTTTATTAATGAATTTGCATAATAACCTAGTAAATGATATTATTTCAAACCGTTGCTTCGATCCTAGCCAAAAGTTAAAAACACTATGTGCAGACATGTTGCATGTGCAACAAAACGTACTTGCAGCACACAATGCCTGATCACGAATAATGCCATAAAACACAATCAGATTTTTAGATCTCATGTGCGTAACTTCCTCAGAGGTTCTTCTTACTACGCCGGTCATAGAGACACACATATTTTTGTCACCCTCGGTTAACGCACTTTTTATTGTCCGCTGCCGTATTTCAAGGAGGCAAATTTTCCATTTCAATTCAGGAAAAAATATTCGCCAGTCGTAATGCTTGTCAAGGTACATAAACTAATAAGCTTCTCACGAACATGAAATATACTGTCTGTGCCTCGAGTAAATATCATCAATAACTGTGACTTTAACCGTTGCGAGTGCATAACAATCAAATTATTTTGCCTGCAAATTAAGTTGTTCAAAAATATTTGTTCCAAATTCTTGTATTCGCCCTTTGCATTTTGGAACAGAGAGGATGAAGCCTTGATAACTTCTTTTCTTATCTGGACACATGTCTTCAGCTGCAGGTAATAAACAAAGCTTCACAAATGCAGAGTCTGTAAAGAGCCTGTATTCCTTTGTATTTATTTCATCCACTAAGTAACCAACACAAAAAATTGATTCGTTATGGATTCTTTGTTTCTTAAAGACGTTCTTTGACCCAACAAGGGAACACTGAAATGTTTCATGTTATTTTTCTTAAGTTTGCGAGTCAAATTCTCGTATTTTCCCTTGTGAAATTTTTTATAATGATGCCTGGTGTTATATTATTTCGTTATAGAAATTTTTTAACATAAAAGAACCAGCTTCACCTGCACTTTGTTAAAGACCTATTGGCTGCTCCAGTCATCATTAAAAATCCTGCCTTTTTCATCAAATTCCCGTTTATTCGACGTCGAACACCAGCTATATTTTGCCACAGGAGTATATCACACCTCATTTATGTCCAGATCCAATTCTGTTTTCGTAACATAACACTAATTCTATAAAACCTTACAACACAAAACAAAAGTCAAGTCGTCTTTTAAATTCACTTGTTACTTTGAAGAGAAGTGACATCTTATTCTACTTACGTAGCAAAAAACCCTTCCGTGAAATTACAAACTGGAATAGATTTGTGTCTTTCAATACAATGAACTGGAATGAAATCTGCAGATATGTGCAATAGCTGTATATGTCGGTACAGTCTACTGGATCGAGCGTCGCTTGGACCCCAAGACTATGGCTGTGCTGTGAAAATAGCCGAATTCCTAGAATTTTGTGTACCAGCATATAATACTGAAAAATATTACCGTTTCCCTTTACTGCCTTTACGGATAACGGGGGCTATGCGCACTACACCAACGGGTGCCTTAGACATAGCCACTTGTCTTCCACCACTTGATTTGGTGGTGGAGGGCAAGGCAAGGGGAGCTAGGCTTCAGCTCTTGAACTTGGGGTGTTGGTCTTACCTAAACCCCGATCATGCAAATAGTACCATACTAAGGCGGCTTTAAAAATCAGATCGCATATTCAGTATGGGGAACGATATTATGTGGCCAGGATATGACTTGGAACCCAGGTATAGGGTTATTATATTGACTACAGAAGACTGGACTAAGGGACCAGGGTGTGGTTAAAGGGCTCGTCTGGTATACAAATGGGTCCAGAATGCAGGACGGGGGGGGGGGGGGGCCGCCAGGCCGGAGCCTATGGGCAATCCTTGGGCAGGAGGCTCAGCATCTCTCTAGGAAAATATGTTACTGTTTCCAGGCCGAGATTTATGCTATCTTGGCCTTTGTTTATGAAATTCAAAATAATGTTAGATCAGAGAAACACATTAAGATTTGCTCTGATAGTCAATCAGCCCTGAAATCATTACAGGCTGCTAAAACAACGTCCCCTTTGGTACGACAGTGCCAAAGGGTGTTGGACGACATTTCCACTTACTGTTCTGTGGGACTCTTTTGGGTCCCACAGAACATTCAGGGATACGTGAAAATGAAATTGCCGATGAGTTCGCCAAGGAGAGCTCCGTTCACCATGTTGTTGGACCGAAGCCGGCCTTGGAGGTCTTGAGGCAGAGTGTAGGAAGAAAAATTCAGTGCTTGTTGGATAAACAGCTCATAACACGGTAACAGGTTCTTGCTGGCACTTCAAGATAGGCTCGAGAGTTGATCTCGGACCCTCGCACTGCTGCCAAGACCACGCTATTGTCCTTTAAAAGGGCGCAAACCAGGGCAGTTACTGGCCTTCTTACTGGGCATAGCACCCTGAGAAAACTTCTTCACATAATGGGGCTGAGAGACAGTCCCTTGTGTAGGAAATGTAGTGCTGAGGAGTGAGCCTCTGTCCATGTTTTGTGTGAGTGTGAAACCCTGGCGACACTCAGCGTTAGAGACAGCGTTAGAGACAGCGTTTACGTACCACCATTGCCCATGTCCCTCAAGGAACTTCGTGATCGGATAACGCATGCACTGCAGACCATTACAGCGGACATGCTACACCGAGTCTGGGATGAATTTGATTACCGTGTGGATGTGTGTCGTGTGACCCAGGGTGCACATATTGAAGGATTGTGATTAACGTATGAGAAACTTGGACAGTTGCCGCTGCTGACGGTGTACGTTTTGCTCGTGTAAAGTGAGAAATAAATTTCTTGTTAACTTTTCAAACCACACCATTCTTTTGTGCATATCCTGTATATTGCATCTCTATTAACTGTGTCAAAAGCTTGTGAAAAATACACAAATGTGTTATGTAATTCTATATTATATTCATAGCATTTCTCATAAATCTGTCTCACGACAAATATATTATCTATTGTTGATCTATTAGGTCTGAATCCCATGTGGTAATTTCCTATTTCTGGTTAAATTATCTCACTTAATCTGTTATATAATAATATTGCAAAAATTTTGTATGTTATATTCAGTAGGGTTATTCCTCTATAGTTATTACACTGTTTACGATCCCCTTTTTTGTATATTGGGCATAGGATTCCCTCTGTCCATTCGGATGGTATTTTTTCTTTTTTCCATATCTTCACTATTAATCGATATATTTTCTGTTTTAGAGGGAAACCTGCATTTTTTATGAATTCCGGTAATATATCATCAGGACCAGCAGCTTCATAGGATTTCAAGTTTTTTATTGTTTTGTTTATTTCTTCATATGTTGGCTCATCCTGTTGCAGATTATTTGTTGAGTTCTAATGTATTTCTATGTTATTTATTGCTACCGCGCACCACAATGATTGGTATGCACCCGGTTGACTAGCGGTCATGATATCTTATCCCAAGGTAACATACGCGGGAGGTCTTTCCAGCGAACGCTAACCAAAACTATTGCACCGATCTACACTCAACAGTTAAGCTTTATTAAGGTTTATTGAACTTGTTACAGTGTGTAGTACCATTATTAGTGTGTAGTAGCATTATTAGTGTGTAGTAAATTATTCTTTCTATCTCATGATTTAATAATTCTTTGAAGTATTTTTGCAATCTTTCCAGTATTTGTTTTTTTCTGATGGAATATTGCCGTCTTTATCTTCACATACTAATGTCACTGCAGAGGGTTGATTAGATATATTTCTAATATTTCTTATATCCCTGTTACTACTTATTTCATTTATCTCCTTAATTTTATTATCTAGCCATTCTTTTTTCTTTCTTCTACAAATTCTATTGGCCTTCGTTCTGTTTTGTTGATAATTATCCAAATTTGTTCTTGTTCTTCTTGTTAAACATTTTTTTGCTTCATTCTTTTGTTGAATTGCTCTCTTACATTCATCGTCCCACCAATGGTTAGTATTCTTTGAATCTTTATATAGTTTAATTTCACTAGCAGCTTCTAATGTCTTCTGTTTTAAATTTTGCCAGTCTTGATTAATATCTGTTTCCTCTCCTATTTCTTGCAACTTTGATTTTATTTTCTCTTTGTATCGGCTAAATTTTTCTTTTGGTTTAATGATTGTCTATCCCATTTATATTTTAGGGTCTGTCTATTTTCGTCTATCATTAGTTTTTGTTTGATTTTTATTTGTATCAAAAAATGGTCCGAATCACAGTTATAACCTCTTTTTGATCTAACGTCATGTATTAATCTCATTTTTCCTTTACTAAACATAACATGGTCGATTTGGTTTATTATTTGTTGGTCAGGGGATATTCACGTTCCCAGATGGATTTTCTTATGCTGAAATTTGGTGCTTACTAAAAACATATTATTACTGATAGCATAATTTGCTACCATTTCTCCATTTTCCTCTGATACATTGTGTAAAGTGTGACGGCCTATTGCTTGGCTAAATACGTTTTCTTTCCCTAATTTGGCGTTCATATTGCCCAATATAATTATTAAATCATGTTTGGTATCCTATCCTGAGTTCTCTGTAATTCTTCATAAAATTGCTCTTTAATTTCCTCTTCTTTATCTTCTGTCGGAGCATATATATTTATTAAAATCATATTGTGAACTTTTCATTTTACTCTAAATTTGCATACGCGGTCAGAAATTGGTTCAAAACCTAGTATTTTATTCATTGCAGATTTTTGTATCATAAAGCCTGTTCCTGCTTGGCCTGTGACGTTTGGGTTACAGCTATAACATATTGAGTATTTATCTTTCTTTATTAAGCCTTGTCCTCTCCATCTTATTTCTTGGAGTGCAACTATTTTTATTTGGGAGCCCACAATTTGGTCCGCAATTTCTTGCATCTTCCCAGCTTTCAACATTGTATTAACATTCCATGTTCCTATGTCAAACATTTCCTTTTTTATCCTTGTAACATGCCTTAGTCGTCCTAAGGTTATCCGTCCATCGTTTCTTACTCTTCCTCGTTGAGCTTGTTTTAGCAAGATGGTTTTTAATGTGTGGGGGTGCTGGCCCCACGACAAACCCCCAACCTGGAGGGCCAGGATTCATATAGGGTTTTCTCCCCTAGACGGGTTGCCTTCACCATGGCTAAGGACTCCCATCCAGCCCCTCGTATCTCTGAGGACGGGACCCTTAACAGGTACTATCTCCCGGGCAAGGAGGACCTGTAGCTCACGTCGGCAGGGGCGCTTCTCCCTGAAGTAGGACTATCTCCAAAGAGAGTTCCTACCCGTTACCAGTGCCTTCACAAAGTACCTTTAGAAACTGACAATCTGAAAGCTCAGTTAGCGGCGGGCACTGCGGTAACAGGTCGATCAGCTGGTTACAACGCCGGCGAGTTTCAAGCTCCTGTTGACTGTAATGATCAGCGTGACTTGAACCCCTTGGCCCAAACTAACCTCTCAGACACCTCTAGCCTAAGAAGTGTGAATGGTGTGAGTGATGAGAATTGTAATATGCATTGTGCTTCTGGGTCGCATGCCACACAAAGAGCTGTTACCGGCCTCTCCCAGACACTTAAGCGCCACTGCGCTCCGGTGCACTACCTAGCTGCAAATGACGTGAAACTGCCAGAGTTTTGTGACTCTTCTAAAATAAACCCTATTTTCCATCTCAGACAGTTAGACGACTGCTTGCGCCTGAAGTCAGCACCTAGAGACCTGCAGCTACCTATTGCCATCCGTTCGATCACGGGCCCCTTGGCGCATTCCTAATTGATTTCAATATATCACACACTAACATGTTATGAAGATTTTAAATCAGCATTTAAGCGTCATTTCTGGAGTGGAGAGGCCCAGAGTCTAGCAAGGCGTTCTATCTACAGAGACAAATACTCGAAACAATCAGGCGACAGAATCTTGGCTCACTCTTTAAAGTAGGCAGTACTAGCCACGTATCTGGAACCGAGCATCCCTGACCGTGAATTAATCATCGCTTTACAGTTCCACTTGCCTCTCTTTATTCAAAGAATTTTGGCAACCGAGCCACTGCAAACGGTACAGGATGCTGTGGACGTCCTGAAGAGATTGGAAATGATGGACGACCACGACCCTGGCCCAAGACCGAAACCGATCCCTCCGCCTAGAGGTAATCCTTCACAATCCTTTCGGTCTCGAGGGAATGACAGAACAGAGGAAGCAAATCGCTTTGTGGGACAGAAGTATTGTTCTCAAGGTTCTAATTTCACGAGGAACGGGCCTAACTCCTAAAACACCTACACGAGGAACAGGGAGGACTTTGGCAACCGTGCAGGAAGATACGGAGAGCCCTCGCCATTGCCACAACCTCTACGTCTACAGGAGTTGTTACCCTAACGCTCCAGCGTTCAGGCGAAATCCTCGACAGGATGACAGTAATGATTATTTCGGGCAGGTTAATAGTAACAGGCACCGCGACGACGCTCCGTTAAACTAGAACTGAGCGACGTAGTGGGGTATCCGTCGCTCGCATGCGAAATCCGTGCCCCAGGTCAATTCTTATTGGATGCTTTGATTAGCCAGGATCAAGAGCCAGAAGATAACATCACTGGAGGCCAAGAGGAGGGAGGAATAACAAAAATTAATGATGTGGGCCTATATTACTTGAACGATTTAGGATTGTCAACTATCCCGCATGTCAAACTGATATTTGATGATAAGGAAATTACTTCCATTGCCGACAGTGGGGCCGAAGTTTGTTTAATGTCTGAAGTGATCTATGAGGAACTGATACTAGCAGGATCGCCTACTGTGGAATCGCCAATTGAAGGAACCATTTAGTTACCGCGTTGGGGACGCGCTCCAAAAGAATTAAAAAGCAAGTATTGCTGCATTTTCATTGGGAACTGACGAATTTGAACACAACATCCTCCTTCGTTCACAAAAAATCGAGCCATTATTTTGGGTGCAAATTTCTTAAGTGAATATGGAATTGTACTTGATTTTAAAGAACAATGCTTGCACTACGAAATGGGGAGACAGATGAGAAAGCAACTCTTTGACAGATTTCAGGAAGTGGATTTCGAAGCCTCTAATTCTGAAGTTGCTAAAAACTGTGTTGTCCGGCACACATGCCACACACATGTGGCACCGCCGCTGAAGGACAGGCCTAGGGCGATTTGCTGCGTGCCCGGACACCTAGAGAAGGTCTGCGAAGCTATGCGGGAAGTTTCAGGTTATGAGCGTGCCCTTGGAGGGAAGTATGAGGAACGGGAAAGCAGGAGTAAAGTTGATATATATTGTAAGACGCTGAAGAAGGGAAACGGGTTGGGCAAACGGACCTTATGTGTAGTGATACGCTAGGCTTGGGTTGTGAGGATGATGATAATTAATAACTATGATGTTAAGTTGACTGAAATTGCGAGGGGCACTAAATGTGATTGTGATGCTATGCAAAGCAGACGATTGAATGAGAACCCGGGAGACAACCTTAACACCGTGACGCCAGACCCCCGCAAAATGTCCGCAGAAGGAGTGGCTTCGCTGATAGAGGAAAATGGACATTTGACGTCTACTGAGAAACAGCACTTGGTCCAGTTACTGCTAAAGTACTTAGATAATCTGACAACAAAGCTAGGAATCTGCCGAGTTTTTGAATATATATTCGAAGTAAATAGCTCTGCTCCAGTCGTCGGTGACTCCCGGCCGATCCCCTTTTCACTACGCCCGGTTGTGAGGGAACAAATGAGACAGCTCTTGGAGGACGGAATCGTAGAACATTCTACGCCTCCTACCTGTACCCTATGACTATTATGCAGAAGGAGGGGACGAAGCCTCGGATCTGTATTGACGCCCGAAAAATTAATAGTATCACCGCGCCAGACAGAGAAGGAACTCAACCTTTATCGGAGGAGCTACTGCACCTTTCTCATGGGGCTAGGTACATGACTAACTTGGAGTATCGTCTGCATTTTTACAAATCTCACTGAAAGAGGAATGTAACTGTTATACTGCCTTCCTATTTGATTCAAGTTTGTATCAGTATACCCTCACCCCATACGGGTTTAGAAATTCATTGTCCGCCCCTATACGAACACTGAAAATGGTACTGGGATAAGATACCTGTGGGTACACAGTTTCATATACTGACCACCTGGTGGTTTTCTCGAGGAACTTCCAAGAACACGTGCAACATTTAGATACCATGCTGGGAAGGCTCACTACAGGGGGCGTTACCATCAACGCCAGTAAATACAAGTTCTGTCAGACAAAGATATCCTTTCTGAGTCATGAAATAAGCCAAACCGGCATTTCGGAACATCCAAAACGGACGGCTGCAATTTTGAATTACCCCGTGCCTAAAAACCAAAGGGAGCTCCGTCAGTTTTTAGGGACTTGTAACTTTCATCACCGGTTTATTGTGAATTACTCGCCCTATGTTGCCACGCTCCTGTCATTGATGAAAAAGGGACAAAATGGAACTGGACGGCTGAATTTCAGGCGGCTTTTGAAATACTACGTGAGAAATTCGCGAACATTAGTCGGGTCCACCCTAATGAGAACCTTCTCTTTTGCATATACACAGATGCGAGTAAAATCGCTATTAGTGCCATACTGTTGCAAGTCGACGACGCGGGGGCAACACAGGTAGTATCCAACGTTTCGCGTGTGCTGCCCTCTACCGAACAAAGGTATTCAACCTTCGAGCAAGAATTGCTTGCAATGGTGTGCGCTGTACACATACTCCGCCTTTATGTGTACGGGGGCCAAATCAAGGTGTTTACTGATAATAAATCGCTTTCTTTCCTTAAGCGGTGTGTCCTAACATCTGACAGGATTTCCCGCTGGCTGACGCAATTGCAGGAATACGACCTCGACCTAGTCCACATCAGCGGGCCCAGTAACTTCCTGGCCTACATTTTGAGTCGTCACCCCATGGGACTAACCTGGCAACAAAAAAGGGTCGCTACCAGACCTAAGGAGATTATGATAGCTGCCATAGATTTAAATTAGGTCCTACTGTGAAGGAGAAATTTCGAGGCCTCGCAAGGTATCAGAGGTATGACCCCCATGTACAGAAGATAAAGAGCGACTTGGTGGCGTCGCAGACATTAACAACTGACAGATACAAGTTGCTGAATGATGTACTGTACTGTAAGGTTGAAAAAGACACCCACATTGGAGGTCGTTTCTACCAGCGAGCCTGGAGCGCGAGGTCATTCAGTTTGTGCATTAAGCCACCAGGGCACCGACAAGTGTGTGGCACACTTAGCTCATAAATTTTGTTGTAAGAACCTGCGTCGGAAAGTAAGAAAATTTCATTTCGTGCTGCGAGGCCTGTCAGGGTGTCAAACACCCTAACCGCAGTTATCTTATTGAGAGTAGGTCACATTTACCCACTAGCCCAGGTGAACTACGGGCTTTAGAGTTGTATGGGCCCTTGCCGACAAGAAAAGGAGGGGTGAGATACCTTCTGGTACGTCTGGACGTGTTTTCTAAACATGTGAACTTGTACCCGCTCCAGCCCGCGACTACCAAGACATGCTTACACAAACTTCCCTCAGATTACTTCCCACGCATCCGAACTCCAAGGAGCGTCCTGTCCGACCTTGGTTCACAGTTCACCTCCCCCATGTGGAAGAGAACCCTTTACAATTTGCAGATATCCGTGCAATTTTCACGGATTCGCAACCCTCAAAGTAACCCTGCAGAGCGAGTTATGCGTGAGACTGGCAAGTTCTGTAAGATATACTGTCATGAGAAACAAAGGGGATGGGCCGAGTTAATTCCTTTCATCGATAGATGGCTGAACACCACCATCGGGGGCTCAAATGGATATACGCCTGTGGAGCTGATGTTTGGGGATCCAATGTCGGATATGTTTGAAGGAATTTTATGCAAGTCCCCAGACGAGGTGCCAGCAGATAAAAGGCTGGAGGACAAATTGCTTCGCGTTTATGCGAAGATGAAAAAGAAAGCTATTGAAAGGCAAGGAAAAGGGAAGTTAGGCCTTAGTAAATGGGAGCCGAAATTACATGGCAAGGTACTTGTTAAGTACCGGCCTATTTCAGCTGCTGTGCAAGGAGTTACTGCAAAGTACGTACCACCTTATGGTGGGCCATACATCATTACCCAGATAATCCCTCCATCTACGTTCAAGTTATCCAGCTCGGATAGGAAGATCTGAGGACAGTTCAACAAAATAGCATTGAAACCATTCTTGCAGGAATGTGGTGCGACATGACTACACAATTTTACATGTGGCGCTTCAACTGTTTGACCGTGGACGGATAAAGCTCTAAATTTGTACGTACCTACATATGTGCATATACGTATGATGTTTCTTTGTTAATGGGAGTTCTCTTGTGAATGAAATGCTTGAATAACTTGTCCTTAAGTGACAGACTTATGGGTATTACAGTCCGACGCAACGGCAAGCAGAATACCATGTCCGTGTCTGAGATCCTAGAGGAAAATGTAGGTCACAGCGGCGGATGGACCCTCGGGAGGAACCCTTATAACAAAGATAGACTAACCTGACCACCGGGGCTAGGGACCCTTTGTTTGGTCCAGTAGTGACAAAGCATAGTGAGTGAATGATGCACGTAGCTGCAGAGACAAATGTATTTCAATTCTATGTAATAAAGAACAAATTTACTACAAGATTGCTACAAATAGAGTAAGATAATGATAGCTGTAGGAATTACGAAGATAATACTGTTACGAATCCTCAGCAGAGTTGCAGTTAAAAGAAAACTTGTTTAAGTTTTCATGAACAGGTTTCTACAATTGTAAAAAAAGGGAGCAAGATAAGGTCTTGTATGTTGCAGATTTCTTAGTTAATGTATGTATTCTGGTGTTTGTAGTCTAGGGTTAGCTAAATTTGTATTGTTTATAGTAGTCAGCTATAACGTGGCAAGATGCTGCCCTTGAATGGTTTTAAGCCTGAAAACTCTTCAATGCACGTCTTGGGGTGATTGAATTGTCTTTTGTAACCGTAGTTCATACGATGCAGGCCCCACAGTATGTCCGACGGGGAGACAGATTATTCAGATCAAGTTTCACAGCTTTATTGATCAGTCACTATATTCACTAGCTGAATCGAGTCCATCTTCTTTATCACTGAAATGTTGACTAGTTACGGTTGTACTTTACTTCATGCCGGCACACAACAGGGGTTCCTGAATTCTTTTCTAAATCTCCCAAACGACTGCCATCAATTCGGCCGATCTTCGTATTTATTGCCCTTGTTTTCCGACTCTCCCCCTTGTTGTCTCCAACCTCATACCCTGTCTATATTCTTTCCTTCTGTCCCTCTACCCGGGGACTTACGAGTTGCGTCCCGCGGTCAAAAAAAAATGTACGAGTTGCGTCCCGAGTTGTTAACCCCCCCGATAAAGGAATGTACGAGTTGCCTCCCGCGGTCAGTTTAAAGGTATAACAGTTGTGCACCAGGCTGCTGAGGAAAAATCTAACGGCTGTGGTGTGGAATCGGGTCCAAGGTGCCTTGGTTCGATGTCCGTCTGCGGCGCCGTACACTGGGTCAAATTAAGCGACAGATGGCCAAAATTAAAATTATTCCACTTCCACAAAATGCTAAATCTACGTGAGGGGCGAAAGAAAGCAGTGTTGCCGCTGATATGTCGACGATATAAAAATATCGAGTGTTGCTGGTAGCAGCGGTTCGTAAAAGCACACAAATTGTGGTGTTGTTTGTTAGTTATTTTTAGGTGACATTTTATTTATTAAGTGAACTGATAATAGAGCAGCTAAGTCAAGGTAATTAATGTGTAAACTAATCAAAAACATAATATTTCATGCGAAATAAGTAACTTTTATGTCAGTTTATATTACGCTGTTTTTTGTTGCATAAAATTTGAAGTCCGTTATTCACATAGAGCTGCAAAATTGATCTGAGACAATCCAGCTCTGTTTTTTGCATTGTTGTATAGCTTTAAACCTTATTTATTATTATTTTTATTATTCTTATGCAAAAATTAGCTGATAATACGTGCTACTCTCACTGGAATTTATCATTGACATAATCCTTCCGGCCGCAATATGGCCCTGGGGTAGACTCAAACTCTAACAGAAATGAGTACCAGGAATATTTCCTGGGGGATAAAGGCGACCGGTGCTTAGGGTTGACAGCCTTACCACCTTCATGTGCCAATGGTCTCGAAATCTGGGGGCCTCAACTTCCTGGAACTCTCAGGGCCTGTCCAGACCTGTACAGGGGTTGCTTCACTTGTTACATGCTGCTGTGCAAGTTATTAACTTAACTTTATTTCTCTGCTCCATAATCAGCTCACTTAATGAATTAAATTGTCACCGTAAAAATAATCAACAAACCCACTACCACAGTTTGTGTACGAAGCACCTTTCCAAAACGCTGCAACTAAAAATGTTCTATTTGTACGCCTGCACCGAAAATAAACCCACGCCAATTGTCTTAAAACAAGCATTTTCGTTACCCTAGGAACTTCCTTATAGTATTGTTGCCATTTTATAAAAATATCGATATATCGTTATATGCGATATTTTCAGCACTATATATCGATATTTCCATATCGCATAACTTGCCTAAGTTAGGCTGCCTTACAACAACACATACATTGTTATCAAGGCCTTCTTTGCCCATGCCCGAGGCAGAGAAATTTTCAGATTCAAAGAAATGTACACATAAATTTTCATGTGGCAACATAAGTCCTTTGTTTCTTGGGTACACAGTTTTGAAAATATACATATGGGTATACACTTTATATTTCAAACAATTTTATTGATTTAATTCACATTATATAAATGTTGATCGAAGGATCATTATTCATGAAAATTAACCTTGAAAACCTTTCGTTACTTAAACTGTTAAACTTAAACTTAAACACACAAACAAATATTTCCCCAACTTTCGGCTGCCCTTTTTCTATCTCTCATTCTCACACGCACATACACGCGCACGCACACGCTAGAGAGAGAGATTAAATTGGCAAGGTTATCGGCGAACATGCCGCTGCCGTAGCCTTTTAGCTAACTTTATGTAAGAAAGATTAATAATTTTCAGTACAAGGCGTCCAAATTCTCTCCTTTTTAATAGAGAAAGGAAGTCACTCCATTTCAGTGGTATGGCGGCGCTATAATAGCTACCTATAACAGAGAATTCGCCACTGGAATAAACCTACTCAGTTGGTCACATTGCACGACGCTAACCTTCATCATTGCTGCCACAGCCGTACTTACAGAGCAGTGAAGTTACTCGACGGCGTAGCTCTGAAGCGAAGTTTTCTTTTAGACGTCATGGACGGAAGTCCGAATTTCCCGCGTGACAGGTTCAACGATTTGCGACTGCACTGGGAAAATAACTAGTTGTGTATTCCGTATAGAGAGTGGAATCTCAAGTTACAAATACACTACATTTGTAAAAATTCTACTCTTTCCAAGGTTAGCCCAAGTAGCCTACTATTGCGAATAAAAATTTCGTGTTCCTTTCAGTATATTTCTTCAATGAGACGCACTCCTTAAAACGTAGCACACTTTTTGGAAGTGATTAGCGTATATAACTTGTTAATATGTTAGGAACGCTGGTTGTAGGTGCTTCTTCAGCTGTTTATTTGTGGTTCAGTTAAGGACGCTCTCAGACACTCGAGTAGTTTGCTAACAAGTGAATAACGAGATGGAAAATACGTGTAAGGAACCTTGACGGGCTACAAAAACCACAAAACCGCTGTCAGAATAGTGTAGGGGAGACGGGGTTTAGTTGGCACACCTTTCACTTCTTAATTTTTTAAAATTTTCATACAAATGATACAAAAAAAGAAAATGGTACTGGTGGCACGTGTCATTCTTAGACTATGCAAGAAAATATAATGAAGAAGTTATATCAACAACTAATCCAAGAAAAATGAACTTCTTCTAACCTCTGCACGTGTGCCAACTTGCCCCATATATGGGGTAGGTTGGCACACATTATAGGGTAGGTTGGCACATATGATGGAGTAGGTTGGCACATAGTACAGCCTGATTTATTATTATTGTCAAAAATATTCCAGGGCAGCATGAATGACGTTAAAATATTTAATTGTTAACAACATAATGAACCTGATTTACAGTCCAGAAAAACTAAAGACAAACATTACAAATTAGATGGGAAAATGAAAGGCGGTACAGATATATATGTCCACAAAGCTTCAGAAATTTTCGTCTGATATATCCGACTTGCAGTTGGGACAAATATATCCCCAGGAAACACCAGAAGTTCATTTTTCATGGGCCCACATTTGGCACTGGGTGCATTGAACCCATAGTTCCCCCGCTACACTATTTGAGTATCTGTCCATGCAAACCAAACAAAATATTTCCCCACCATTTTTGTCCGAGCAGTCTGTCTGAATTTTCCTCACTATTGACCTCTTCTTCTTCGAATCTCTTTCAGGGTTATAAAAAGGCGCCTCTTGCTTCGCTTCTGATGTTCTTTTTCCTTTTGTCACTTGTCTCAATTTCTGCGTACCTCGGAAGGCAGCTTTCACCGGCGTATCAGTCAGGATCGCTATACATCTTTTGTTTCTAGTAGCGCTTGCTTTTAGGAAAAGGACGGACAAGTTCAGGAGTCAAGGACATGCTTGAGGAAGGATTTGTTTTGACATGTCTTCTTTGGAAGGACCTGCTTCGGGAAAATGAGTTCTTGAAGTGTCTGGTCTTGCAGACTCGTCATATTTAATATTTCCGTTGCTGCAGCTCGATGCTGCAGTGTCTGTGGCTGGAGCTGGTCTGGAGGAGGACAGGAACTCCTCATCAACAAAGATATTTCTGTTGTAGGGAAAAATTCCAGTGGCCACGAATCCAGCCTTGATATTTGCAGGAGTAGCTGTAAAGTTGAGAGACATGTTGATAATTCCAGGCCAATCGTAAATCGTCATCATTTTTCCTGCGTGGTTTTTGATCCATGCTTCACATGCACGACTGACATAGGTTTAGTGGCCCACAGACACTCCTATCAAGGTGCTGCAGATTGTGACTAAAATGAGGTGGGAAGGAGATAACTGTCACACCGTCTTTCTTACAGCAATCGAGTGCAACAAATGACAAATGCGAATCATGACTCTCCAAAGGAGAATTACTGGTCGTTCTCTTGAAGGTTTCACATGGGGGAAAAAAATGTTTCACAGACTTCACAAATAATTCCGTCTGCATGCATCTAGGACGACTGCCATCACCTTGAATCTCTGCAGGAACACCATTCAAGAAATGGGCACGAAATTTCACCCTAAGGAAAATAGAACATGGTGGCACTCTGTTTCCTGCCGCTGAAACGTCCAGGGCTGAAGTTGCTAATTTTCCGGGTTCAGCGGACATCAGTGACTCTATGTATTTGCAACCACGGCGCGCAATAACTCTGACATATATTTGCACCGTTTTATACCCGTTTCTTCCATGTTCCATATGTCGACCGAACCAAGCCGCAAACGACCGAACACTTCTTTCAGATTCATAAAAAAAAAAAGGCATTAACATCAGTCTTGCTAAGGTCTGCTGATGCTTGTTGCCTCAGGTTTGCGCAGCGAATCATTCTTATGCCTTTTCAAGAACTTTGCAAACCATTCTGTGCTTGCCATTTTTGTATCCGTCCAACCTTCGAGGATATTTACATTTAAAGCCATTGCGTGCTGAAATGAAATCTTTCTCACCTCCCTTGCAGACAAGCCATAGTAGATGTCTGATGCCCTTTACAATGATTTCTCCGAGTTTTCTTAATCACCATCAGTGAACAAACGTCAGAAATTACAAGTATCCTATTTTGAAAAATTAATGAGAAATATGGTGAAAAATATAAGAACATTTTACTTTATGTAGCGACCCATTTATCAAAAATGATACTACGGAACACTTTTGATTTATTTCCCTGTTCACTTATACCATACAGTAGAAACACACGTGAACTCAACCGGCGAGTTTTCTTGTACTCAATACTGAAGGTCGGATTCTGTGAAATTCCTCGTGTATCTTCTTAAGCTGTGCTGCAATATCTCGTTGGAGAGAAAAACGGGATTCCAAAATCTCTTGCTAACTTCTAATCGACCTGTTTTCTATTCTGGCTACCCTAACGGCTCGAAGAACTCTATCTGGGGCAATGTTTAACTTTTGAGATTTCCTTTTGCACGATCTTGGCATAATTATATTTCCTTAAACAAAATTGAAATGATGAACGTAATAAGAAGCGTACAGAATACTGCACTGTTGACCGCGGGGTAAGTTGGCACAGTGAGCCAACTTGCCCTATAGCAAGTGTGCCAACTAGACCCAACATGAACGTTCAGTTTTGAGGTTAGTTTCCTCTGAGATTAAATGCACAAGGAACGCTGTTATTTCTCAGTCATATTGCCACATATATATTACGTAACTACACTCTTTTAGTTCAGATAAATCCCTAGCAGCCTTCTCAATAATACGTATTTACCAAACTGTTGCAAAATTACTCGGCGTTGTGCAAAACACATACAATGAAATTTTGCTTCCGATACAGCTGTCAGCACATTGCCAACTAACTTTCCTCCAATGAAAGATGTAGGTCTTCATACTGCCCCACAAGTGTTGCGCCCTTACAAAGGCGTGGCGAGATATTAACATTGTGCCAACTTACCAGTGTAGCCAACTAAACCCGGTCTCCCCTACGTCTCGATCGAGATTCGAAATGTACCAGATTTTAATCTTCGGTCGCCAGGCGCTGGATATCCCAGGACTTCTTCTTCCGGAGAAGTTCCCCCATGATTCCCTTATGGACAGAGTTTCTGGAGATCCAAGGCGGATTGGGATCAATTTCAGGGTCTTTCGTATAGTGATTTTGGGTTTCCTGGAATAACTGGAAGTGTCCCTTTGAACGATTTATTAAGTACTCCAATGAGCGTTAACAATAAGTATTTCGCGCAGGTAATTAAACCTGGATATTGATTACTATTCACACCAACTCACTAACTCGTGCTCTCAAACTTTTCTCCACGATCGTCTTCCACCAACTGCCCCTCATTCGTTAATTGTTCCCCTCATCCACACCACCAAAAATGATTCCCGCAAAATTTATTACAAAATTTCAACTTTCTCATTGGCCGTGTGTTTCTATAGTCACCCTATTGAACTAATCCCACAGATCCTATGTGAGGTCACGGAATCACTCAACGCAGAACGTGACCGCACCGGATTGTAGGTGATTAGAAATACAATTCATAACATTTTGGGGACACCTGTGACTTGCAGTTGTCTGCTCCCTTTTACCCTTCAAGTCCATAACTTACAACTTAAAGTTGGGGTGGTGTATAGGATCGATCCGTTACAGAACCAAACCCCTTCCGAATAAAGTGACAGTTGTTACTTCTTGACTTAACTTGCTCGCTGTGAGGCAGATCAGCGACAAAGACGTTGTCCTGTATCAGCCTGCCAGTACTGCGGGACGTGTGCAAACGTAAGTTTCACATTACTTTATTTACACTTTCTGTAGTAGGCCTACAAGTATGATGCACAAATTTTCCAAAAGTCCAGGAGCCACTTCAAAGTTCTAGGCGCCAGAAGGTGACGCGAGGCATTTCCATCATTATGCGCCATCACACAAAACTTAGTCGCCTGGACGACTTGCCGCCCCGGATTTGTGCACCGCTGGCCTACAAGTATGCAACCTGAATAAGAAATATGGGACACGGAGCATGCGTCAGGAAAAAGAAATAGAAGCAGAGGTCCTGTTCTGATACACGAGGTGGCAGAGACGTCGATTGTGGAGATGTGGACTGGACTGCTCTGTCCTCGCTCCAGTTTCTCTGGAGTGGACCTGTAGAACGGGCAGGATATTTCTTAATCAGATTACACAGGCTGGACGACCGCATAATCAGAATTTGATCCTCACAGAGGCAGAAAGACTGGCTGTGCGCCCCATATGACCTCCTATCCAATGGGTACCGGGCATGTCAGATTTCGTCCACGGTTGATCCCTTACCTTTCGGGTCACAAAAAAGAATATCCGTTTTTGTCCACGACCAACAGGTCCGCGGTTCATAACTCGTAAATGAGCAGAAAGCAATTGCAGAAGACATTTGTTTTGGGGTGGCAGATGATTGTTTGCATTAAAGTTGACTTAGTTTAATGAAAAATCTTTTATTTAGACAATGTACTGAAATAATATAACAGTTTGTATCAAGCAGTGAAGCCTTATTTTATATAATATATACCGTGCATTTTATCGTCAGTCTAATATCAACCAACAAATGCGCAAGATTGTTGACATACACAAAATATATTTGAGACTCCTACACAAGTTTCAGCAAACGAGTTGCCATGAATAAAGAATTCTTGTAGTTCTGTGCAAAAACAGTATGGTTATTAGCCACACTGTATACTTGGATATAAAGAGTTGTTATAGTTCACTGCTAAAAACCCCCTGAAGATGGCAACTCCTTTGCTGAAACATACGTAGGGGTGTAAAATATATTTTATATATGTCAGTAATCTTGTGTATTTGTTGGTTTGTATTGGACTAACGCAGCCTTACTTTAATGAAATTCTTAAATGAGCAGAATTACAAGGACTAAAATGAAGGTTGGGGCAGAGTTCATTCATCATTTTGATTTACCTAGTACCTGGCGGGCCCGGAGAAAGGAGTGAACTAATTTTACAAATTTATTAATGAAACCAACTACTGCACAACTGTATTTATATAATCTCCGACATGTTTCGGCCACAATTATTCGGCCATCTTCAGGGAGAATATTTTTCGTAAATCAAGCAGCATATAGCATATTAATGAATGGTTCATTATTAAGATATATATATAACAATCACTACTGTATGTTAAAAACTTATATGCTAACACTATTGTTGGTATATTACGATAAGCGTTACATAAAATAGCACTCAAACTCTGTCGAATCTGTTTCCGAACGTCTTGTTTCCAACTGGTTGTAATTACGCTGTATGGTTCACAAGTGCTAACTGTGTGCAGAGGGCTGACCCTGAGGCTATGTATAATTTACGTTCGATTTCAACGTTTGTGTTATAAATATTACGTTGTAACTAAAGTATAACACTCTCTGCAACTGCATTTATGTACACATAAGAATATAACTGCATGTTCCATGACTCAATCACAGTGTCCCATCTTCTTGTTTTTAATGTTATTCATTTATTTTTAAAATTCTAATGTACTAGTCATCTGTCGATTTCAGTGGCTTATTTCGGCTGAACGGGAAATCGCGTAAAACTTTTGATATATTATCTACAAAATCTGTGTTTTTATATTTCGGCTTTGGGGGTTTGTGGGGGCTTCAGCCCGTCAGCCCCCCCTCCCTTGGGTGCGCCCCTGATTCCAGTTGGCGCACTCCAACATTGCTTGTGCCTGTACAGAGCAGATAGATACTTGGTAAGTTTCTCACGTGGCTATCACAAGTACGTGTTTCAGCTGTGAACAGCTCGTATTTTTGTGCAGTTTATTGTTGTCTCAGTATGTTGAATTAAATAATACCACATCATGAATAATGTGGGCTGGGATAGCGCGGTCTGTATAACAACTCGCAACGGTCTGGACGGGCCGGGGATCGAATCCCGTACAGGCGAGATTTTCAGCACCCGTCCAGACGGACCCTTTCCCGGAGTAAAGCGGCCGGGACGTGGTGCTAGCCACCCACCTCCATATAGTGCCGAGGTTAACGAAAGGGTAGAACTAACCTCTGCTCCCCCTTGGGCCGTAAGCCTGTATAGCGATCCATTTACCTGCACTTCAAGAATAATAATAAATGTACCTCTGTCACCACCTACAGACCGAATGATTTTGCCATTCGCCATAAAACATCGTTTCACGTTACATTCCCTGAGTGAAGCCCTTACCGTCTACTGCACAGACTAGCCAAACTGTGTTACTGTGCATCGCCCTTCCCATCATCCTGTCAAAATCTCCAGTTAGGTAGGTATTACGAGATAGCAGTGACCTCTTTGCCGCCCAGACCGGGACATGTAGGGGTGAGGTCAGAACACGGACGACACAGTGCATGAAGAAGTGAACGGCCGGTTGTTCCTCTTACTTACCTGCATATCGCTCTCAGAATGAGAACACTGACAGCTACAAACTGTGAGCGGAGAAGGTAAGAGCAGGGATCAATTAGAAACGTGCTGCTCGAAATGGACTGGCTAGATAAACAAAGTAAGTAACATGTTGATGGAAACTAATTGGCTAAGCATGTTGCTGAATAGGAGTGAAAACAAAGGTTGTGTCATTCAAGCTCACCAAGTACGATTTGGCAACCGCACACCCGGACACCGTGGTATCCTTTTTATTGACGGGGATTTATTTTTTCCATTGGCATAACAGCCCCTAGTGGTCCAGGGCCTCCCCATTATCGAGGCTTCACGATGACACTCACACACCGCACTCGGTAGACTGCTCTGGACCAGTGACAAGTCCGACGCAGAGACCGCTACCTGACAACAAACAAGATGTATAATTTTCGAAGTGAATTTTTAGTAACCACAGTTACATTAGTCCAAGTTCTGGCGGAAAATTAAATAAGATATGAAAGCATTAGGATATGGCGACCAATGCTATCACACTTTGTGTATAAAATACATCAGGGATATTTACAAAACTGGAACGGCCCACATGATCAGAAATCCATGTGTGTGTGCGACACGCATAAATTCTTGCTGACAGCAATTATGGTATGTATAGCCTTTAGCTCATTCAAAATTGGATGTCTTAACAGGGGTTTATTAAGTCATGAATAGTAGGTAATTAGATAAAAAGCTTACTTTTGCTTAAAATTTCTGGCTTGCCGCGCCAACGGTTAAAACGATCGCATGTTGGACGCACCGCTTTATACGTCGGTCGAGTGTGCAGAACATGTTTAACGTTCCTCTTAGCACCATTTTAATTCTAAGCGAATTTGCAGATTGGTTAGCCTTGAGACAGGAACTTGTAAATAAACCTGTTACTCCAGCTGACAGCTAGATTTTATATTGCAAAAAACTTTGCCTGCTAGGCACGACAGAATTGCTCATTCGTTCTTTTTGTTTATTTTCAGACTGAGTATTCCAGGTATTGAAATTAGCGATAGTTTGCTTTGAAAACAGACAGGATTTGTCTTCGCCAGTTATCCGTATTTCCAAGCATGATATGCTAACAATCTTCAGCTTCGTTTGAAGAAACCTCAAGTTAACACGCAGGTAAAGAGTACTGTATATTTTTGCAGTTCTCGGAATTATGTGCGTGTCATAAATCACCTCTTGCCACAGAAAACAGGAAATTCCAAATGATGTAACCACTGAGAATAAAGCAGGGGAAACACATTATGTATTTTAGAAAATTGAGGAGGTGAAAGAAAAGGCATAGCAAAGTGAGTATCCAGAAATAGGCAGCAATTAAGTGTACCACTGAAAGAAGGTGATAGTAACGGCTTAGACAGTAGGCCTACCGAGTTATGCAATTTCTGAGCCTAATGCAAAAATGACTCTGGGGACCCTACTTATGCATAGTCCTGAAGTGAAAAATCCCAAACTGTGGGCCCATTCAGACGTTTATAGTGCAATAACCTTAAACCGGTTCTGGGTGTGGTGAAAACACGTACTGTTTTCGAGAGCATCTTGCTGGTTTACACTGGGATGAGGAACTGACTATCTTGCACACGGAAGCCACATTTATGAAGAGCCCAGCATCTGTGCGATTTGTCGTTAACTTGTTGGTAACACATACAGCAATAATAAGGGTGCTGTTGCCGCGTCTATAATGAATTATCGAATAGGAAGTGGCGGAATTAATTTAGACATAGGTTAAAACGTTAGCCTTGAAGACCACATCATATGACACATGATGCCGTGTCAATTGGTAAATAGTGACCGGCTCTTCGGAGAAGATTTTTGTCTCCGTCAGGAAACTTACCGAAACAACGGTAATTATTAACCAATCGGACGTCCTATCCCAGGAGATCTGAATACGCATCAACACTACCATAAGAATCTCAAATCTCAGATATGAATTTGGGCTGTTTACGTTACGTTACATCATATTTCCGTTACGTCTGGTTTACTGAACGATTCTGTGATGAGTAGCTAAGTTTAGGTCGTGACAAATGGTAGGGTGATAGGTGAATGGTAGGATGATAGGTGAATGGTGGAGCTGGGAAGGATTTGGAAGCAAATGATCGTTGCTTAATTTGATGCAATCCAGTCTTTACCTACAGAAACTGGGAAAATCCACAAACTCAGGTAACATAA
Source organism: Coptotermes formosanus (assembly GCA_013340265.1). Classification (NCBI taxonomy): domain Eukaryota; kingdom Metazoa; phylum Arthropoda; class Insecta; order Blattodea; family Rhinotermitidae; genus Coptotermes; species Coptotermes formosanus. The sequence goes on from BLKM01000655.1 coordinate 6,440,847, forward strand.
CCTGTCTATGGGCGGAGTGTGAGCTTGAAACTTGTTCATTATGCAATTGCAATGTTGCCTATGCGATCTCGACCTTTGCGTAGTATCCATTCTCCTTAAGTAAACCGGGTTTCGTTTAAATTACCGGCATTTTAATCATTATGCCAGGAAGAGAGCTACAAGGGTTCTCCTCTTTGACGCGGTGCATGCAAGAAAAATACTGCTGCAAACTGTGGAGAGAATTCATGCAGTATAGGCACACAAAATGAAGAAATAAAACAATTTGGGAAAGAAAATACTGCAAATGGTTACTTCAGAATTTGAGGAATTGTGATAATTCGACACGCAAGCTCGCGCGCACACACACACGCACGTACACACACACATGCGCGCGCACACGCAATTATTTGAATAGTGGGGACAACAGAATGGTTACCGAGAAGGCAAATGTTTCCTCCCACTCAGGACTCCACGTCTAGTAAATCTGACATAACTGAAAAATAAGCAGACTCTCTTCAAGGCCTTTAGCAGGGTGTCAGAGCAACAGATAATCTTGCCTCCGAGTCGAAGGTCGCAGGCGCCTCGCGTAGTGAGAGAGGAGGCCGATCGACAGTGCTCGTGAAAGAGCACGGAGGAGTAACGTCACCGACTAAGTCTGAGTAACTGCTGCGTACGAAATTCTAAGCATCCATCTTATTTCCACCTTTAATATTAATCTTACTCGAAACACATCAACTTGGTAAGTAGCCAAAGCTTATTTCGAAACAATCATTTAAACCTATACACACATTTGCAATTTTTTCAAAATTCCCCCAAAATTGCATGGAATTTAGCACAGAAACTATCAACATTGGCATTTAAGTAGCCTGTAGCTGTATAGAAATCCCATTCAAACTTTTATAAAATTGCATAATTGTGCGGATAAATTTCAGATTTGAACAAATGCGTGACGAGAAGAATGAACGTCCATGTAGTTATTCGGAAACATTTCAGAAACATAAATTCTCACACCATCCATATGTAAGTATTTTACTGTTGAATCGATGGATATGCAAAAGGGCCTCTAAACGCGACACGAACGTATATGTTAAATAAATGTGCATTTCAAATCCCGGAAAGAGTATTTTATTTACGGAATCAAATGTGACGTGACTCCCGAATGGGGAAAAATACACAGTGCGTAAATAATTCTCTAAGAATTCAGACATGATAAATTACGTTCTTCACATTATGCATGGATACATTAATATACAACTCAGACAAACACAGACTATCTCTGGATTTCATTCAGTCTCTTCTTCAAAGAGTACCGGTGTTCCTACCCGCCTGTAAAACAGTCGCGAAGTGAAGTTGCCCACTTAACATCCAACTAGGACCGGGGTTAAGAATGCATGGAGCTATATATTTATTCCCACTATATGCCATCGCGGCGTGCGCAGGGACAACTTCACCCTTATAAGGGAGACTGCACTATAATTCAGCATAAAAAAGTACACGAGAAGCAGTAACGTAATCACGAGTTATATCCACCGTCAGCCGCCGAAAGTATGAAATCAAAAAGCAGTAATCAAGGACAAGGAAAGGAGAAGAAGAAGGGCAAGAGGGAAAAGAAAAATTAAAAGAAGCAACCACCGAAAATAATTAATGACAATTTTTGTGATTATAAATACACACATGAAAAGGCATGTGAACATCGATGTGCTAATAATGATAGTCATAAAACAACAGTGGGTCTAGGTCTCACACAAATAGGAATCGAGTAGAATATGTCAGGTTGGACATACTGAATAATGTGGATATTGCTGATTATAATAAAGCCTTGGAATTACAATTAAAATATCACTGAGGAAAATAGATGTACTTTCAACCAAAGAGATTTTAGTTTAACTTGTGTTACTTATATATTTTAACTTGGCAGATTTCGTTGAAAATGCATTGGTCAGGCGCAGTATTAATTGTGTAAAGGTAAACATGGTATTGCAGTTGGTTTGTGTGATTAGGAACATGTATTAGTTTGATGACGAACCGACATATTTGCAACGTGTAGTTAAGGAAACAATGTCACTTGTTAGTTTTATGTACAACTTTGTTTGTGTAGACTGAGGCATTGGCTGCCTAAGAGAGAAAGGGAACCGAGGCATAAATGTAATCACACAATCCATCAACACATCAGTGTCAGATCGAGAGTATTAGAATCACTCAAGTTATATACAGTCATCCCTCACTTTACGCGGGTTCGTTCTTCGCGGTTTCTCAAATTCTTGGGATCGTCTCAAGAATAAAAATACATCACTCAGACCCTTCAGTGGATAGGGGCATCAAAATTGTTGGGGAACTCGAAGAGGTCTTCAATCCGTACCTCATGATATTCGAGAAATTTAAGAAAAAAAAATGAAGCAGTTCGCATCACAATAGTTCTGCAAAGAAAAGGAAAACAATGAAAGAAATATTAAATCTTTCGTCGGGGGTCAATTATTCATGGATTTTTTCTTTTCGCGGGTAGTTTCGAAATCTAACCCCCGCGGAAAGGGAGGAATGAGCGTATTGGCTGTGGATAGTTTATTCATTTGATTTCTACATAGTTCTATTGCTAATTGGACGCATAAACCCCGTACTGAGCAAGCCATTAGATAGTTTTCAGGTTCCTAGTGGACCTTTTAAGTCTCTGTAACCGCCCCAACGCTTAAGCTCTGCACTGTCCTGCGAAGTCGTCCTTTACAGTTAACCTCGGTTATAACGGATCCCAAGGGGAGCCCAAAAACTATCCGTTATAACCGAAGTCCATTATTTCCGAGGTTCGATTAAGTTACGTTTTAAAATAACATTTAAATTAATACCGCTTCAGTTACCCTTGTTTTCAGTTTTATTGCATATGGACATAAACAGCTACATTTTGCACACACAAAAACACACATTACTACATTCCTGAACACTTGATGTAACAGATGGAGGCACCACACACCGATATGCCTGAATGCTTCCCTCCTTTACGCACCTACCGTATTGTACAACATACTCGAAATTTTTAAATCCCTCCACTGGCGCAACAGCCCCTCGTAGCCCAGGGTCTCCTCATTATCGAGGCTTCACGATTACACTCAGACGCACCACACTCTTGTAGAGTCCTCTCGACGAGTGATCCGTCCGACGCAAAGACCTCCACCTGACAACACTCAAAAGAGACAGACATCTATGCCCCGGTGGGATTCGAACTCACAATCCCAGCAAGCGAACGGCCGCAGACCCGCAACTTACACCGCGCTGCCACTGGGATAGGCCAAAATTTTTAACTACTGTACGTATTCGCACGTGGTTGGTCGGCCAGTACTGATACGCATCACTTCTTGGCCGAAAAATGCATTCTGTTTACGTATGGTAAATAAAAGTCTCACAAAATCGCTACCTAAAATTTTACAAGTAAATGCATCAAAGTCAAGCCGTAATTGCTTTATGGCAGGGCAGTGTACCCCAAGTGTCGTAAAAATGCTCGCGTATGGCAATTACAGTACTTTCTTGCTGGTGCACGAAGACAAACTATCAGGTAGTGGCTGCCCCGGCTTATCCGTTATAACCGCTAATTGTTGGACCTTGTCCTTAGGAAAGCGAAATAAAGTGCAAAATTTATAAGTCTCCTCGGCGTCTCCGGGTAAAAAATGATATCAAATTACATATGCAGTCTTCATGTCTCTCTGACGAGTGCGACCTCTGCGCTGGAACACACTGTAACCGTTGTCAGCTGTCTATTATGTTGCCAAAAACAGTACAGCCGAGTAAAATCAACTGTTGGGGAATGTCGGAGAAATCCGATGTACCCGAAGATCCGATATATGAGAGACCGGTTTAACCGAGGTAGTTACAAAGATAAAGCGTAGGGAAATGGCCGGAGAATGAAAAAACGATCCGTTATAACCGAGACCATTATAACCGAGGTTGACTGGACTCTTTAACCGCGCTTCCACACACTGACCACTAAAATTTAACTTAGGTTGGACGCCAGAAGTTCACTGAAGGCCAATGAGTGTTGTGTGTGAAGCGAGGTAAGGGCGCACCGAAGGAGAGTGCTGCAGCCCGCTCCAAACCCCCAAAACCGAAATTTAAAAAACACAGGTTTTGTAGATATTATGATGTCAGAAGTTTTACATGATTTCCCCTTCAGCCAAAATCAGCCACTCACGTCGGCTGATGACTAGTACACTAGAATTTTGAAAAATGAATTAATAAAATTAAAAAAAACAAGACGATATGACACTGTGATTGAGTCATGGAATATGCAGTTATATTCGTATGTATATTAATGCAGTTGCAAAGAGTGTTATGTTTTACTTACAACATTATTTTTATAACATAATTTTTAAAATCACGCATAAATTATGTATGGCCTCAGGGTCAGTCTCCCTTCCCAAGGAAATATTCTGGGTGCGCGCCTGAAGCAAGGCACCGACTATTAGCCCAGTGTGGAATGATTTCCACGCAGGGAATTTTCACGTGCCCAGTTTAACCAGTGTACTCCGAACCGAAAAAAGATCTTCGTCTTTCCTTGTTGAAATCCAAATACCAAGCGTTCTGCATGTCGCAGATTGCCTTCATAGCGCTAAGCCAAGTCCCGTTGTCTTGGGTATCTGCTTAGGGTCTCGCGGTATGCCGATTGTTCGTGTGGTAAGCTGAGAACCCTCACACAGCAAGTTTACGGAGAAATGCAGACTTACATTCTTATCATATACACAGTACCACACCTTCCATCTGGGGATGGCAGTACTTGGGTTCGAACTCAGGCTGCCCTGCTACAACTTGCTGTTGCCCACTTCCAGCAACAAGAAAGGCGAGGTTTGCTTTCGAGAGGCCAATTCAGCAATAAGTGGGAGAAACAAGGATGGCTGAGAACGAAAATCTTATCGAGAAGCCACCAATAATAAAATAAGGGATATCATTAAAAATGGTGGGAGGTAGTGTGAAGACGACTCTTCGAACTTCATTTAAAGTCCATGAAAACTGTTTGGTTATACGAATGTAAGGATTAGTTTTATTTAAAAGCAACACTGCACACCCATAAGGATTTGATTTATTGCCAGTAGTGGTACCTCTCGGGAATTTATTTATTATCGGTGGCAGAGTTGGAAATTTTCTTGAACATGAAATTCTTCATTGTTAAGAATTGACTAAATGACTGCGGCAATTTGTATCAAGATTCTTGAACAAGTGCTTGGTAAGAAGAATATTCCGATATAAATTCCCTGATGCCGGCAGCAGCGACATCAGTAGCGACTTAACACTGAGCAAATGATGCTGGAGAGGGGTCATCATCGTATAGCAATAGGCATGAGCACAGTGAGTGGAACGGCTGCTGTACTGCGATGTGTAAAAAGCAAATAGAAGAACTACCGCATTATTACTTTTTCCTGCAGAACCTCGTTCCGCAATGAATGTTAGGCAATGACAATCTCATGGCAGCCATCCTCAGTACCGATTAAGGTAAATCAAGAACAACTGGATAATGTGAAATATTTCAAATATTTGGGTAGCGTGATAACAAATGATGCAAGATGTACACGCGAAATAACATCCAGGATTGTAGTGGCACAAGAAGCGTCAAACAACAAGAAGAATCTTTTCACCAGAAACCTGGGCTTAAATTTAAGGCAGAAAGTAATAAAGTGCTACATTTGGAGCATAGATTTGTATGGTGCTAAAACTTGCACACTTCGGAAAGTAGGGCAGAAATCCTTTGCAAGTTTTGAAGTGTGGCGCTGGAGAAGAATATGGCATAAATATAATTGTAACTTGTACCTAAAACGTTGTTTGTAATGAAAAGAACCAGAGTGCGACGACGTGAGACTTTGAGGTTATGCTCAGAGAATTTAACTCAGTATCAATACATATGTAATAAATTCACCACAAAATAAACGAGAGAGGCAATGCATTTTACATATAAACGCAATATTGAGGTGCGTTCGCGTAACCATTGTTGCCATTTAAAAGCATAAATATTACGCATTCTGAGCATGTGTCTGTAGCGTCAGTCATCCATCATGCAATGCGCATGCGCCGTATTATATTGTCGTGTGGCCTGTCTGGCTCTACCACACTTTTCCACATTATGTCCTAAGCGTCACGATTTTCGGAAAAACGTTATTGCATAATAAACGTATGTTTTAATTCATCTACAATATTTGTCTGAAACATTTCTCATTCTAATGAGAAGTGAGTGAGGCATGTTCATAAGCATATGTAAAATACCCCTTATTCTTGTCAGATGTCAGTGAAATTTGAATTTTCTCGGCAGATTTTCGAAAAATACTGAAGTATGAAATTAAATTCAAATCCGTCGACTGGGAGCCGAGGTGTTCCATGCAGACGGACGGACATAAGCACAGACACACCTGACCAAGCTAACAGTCGCGTTTCGCACTTTTGCGAACGCGTCTAAAATGGCAACAACAGGAATAAGCGTAAGAGGTGTACTGTACTGTCAAATTGTGCAATAGCGAAGCAAGGTGTGGGAAGTATTTGCTGCCATGACGTCATCTCCTGATTGGAGCCCAGCAGCATTCCAGTTCTATTTGCACTCCGCAACGACGTACGAATAAATCGCATTTAACCTTTTAAAGCCTAGCGGTAACTTTACATACCACCAGGTTTAACATTAAAAAATTCTACGTGGTGCCCACATTGCGTTTATGTGTTTTGTACGGATCTCAGAACAAACAGCAACTTTTGCCTTATAAAACAATAAGAGATTGGTTTTTATAACCGAAGTGGAGAGTGTCTACAGCGCGGTATGCACTGAGTCCTTATATAAAACAGATACGCTTCATCTTTAAAGGGTTAATGTCTGCTCCGACGGTGAGTTTTCCTCAGCGGGTTGGTGCTCGCAGCACGTTGAGGACCTTCGTTTCCTTTCCGCTTCATATTGGAATTAGACTAGGGATCTAAAATTTGTAACACGCGTAGGAGTATAATTATTTTTCAATAATGCCATTTATTTATAGGAAGATAAAATTAGCGTAACTCAGCAAAAGCATTTCTATGTTTCGACACCATCGCAAACAGTAACTGCTACTGCCAGTGTTAGCTACTGATTTCTGCTTCTAAGTTTCAAATATGAGTTTATTTTTATGCTCTACTTATAAACAGCTGATGTACTGTTTCACTGTATTTCCATTTTTTCTCAAGTATGTGACGGATACAGAATACATGACCAGTAGCCGATCTGTTACGCCGAAATCTACACAGATGAGCTCCAGTAGTTTCCTCTGCGTGGGGAGTTAACCTTGACAGGGGGATGTTTAACAAAATTTTGTATGTACTTGATAGAAGTGATACGCCCCCATAATTACTACCCTTTTTATTAGCCGTTTTCAGATATGTATAAAGATTGACTCCCTCAGAGGCAATTCTTCCTCATTCTAGTTAGAATTAATGAGCGTGTGGATCTCACAACGACTTGTCCTACTCCTTGCTTTAATTAAATCTGCTGGAATTTGATAAATACCTGGTGATTTGTACCGTTTGGTTTTTAAATAGCCATCTCAACCTCAAAGGCACTGGGTTCAGGCACTAGTACCTCTGCTGTATGTATTTCAGTCTGCCTAACATCACAAAAGCTACGTGCAACAAAAGAGGACTTATTCCTTCTTATATTCAAAGTACGGTGGGAATATGCAAACAGATCACTAGTCTCGCCCTTTACTATATTAGTTCTAGGTTTGTAACTCTTCTTAAATTTACTGAAGTCCCTATAGAAGTTGTGACTTTTTGTTCTTACTTTTTGTTTCAAATTTACTTTTCAAACATTCGCTCTTTTTTCTTAAAATATCTTCTGGCTTCACCTTTTACATTATTATGATTATCTACGTTAATTTCTTTTGGAATCTATAAACACTGAATTTTAGGCGGCTTCCTTTGATCTAAAAATTGTGAACGTTCTTTCAGGTGAGATTTTGATACAGCCTTTTAGTATTTCCCCAAGACCTGGGGATGTCCTTTCTAGCTTTATCTTCTCCAAAGCTGCAAACACGTTTGAGACCTTAGTATGACAGTCTTCCGTAATTCCCACCTCACTTAGCGTTTTGAGATTAAATCCCTCCACATCTAACTTCTGTGTTTCTCGTTCACTTATCATGGAGCGCCTTTCCCTAAGTTTTGCAACCACCAGGGAGTGATCAGTATCACAGTCAACTCCCTGAAAGATCCTACACTGAGTGTACATGAATGCCACCTCCTGTCTATCAGTACGTGGTCAATCTGGTTGTGATTCTTCCAACCAGGAGAGGTCCAGGTGCTTTCATGAATGTTTCGGTGGGGGAACATCGTAATCTTAACAACTAGGTATTTGATGTCGCAAAATTTACTACTCTTAGACAATTATCATTACTGTCATCATATAAACACTCATTCCCAATTGTCTGTTTGAAAGTATCCTCTCTCCTCAGTTTTACACTGAATTCTCCTAACACAATTTTTGTGCGGAACTTATGATTGTGACTGAACACGTGTTCTAGTTCCTCATAGAAACTGTCCTTTGAGTCATCACTTTTTCCTCATTGTTGCATATGCGTTCAGAAAAATGATATCACACCAGCGACATATCAGCACTGTATATGACTTCCTATCACTAACAAACTCTATTCTCTTAACTACCGACACTTCTCTAATGTACTAAAAACACCATCCATAGACGACGACTTTTATTTTTTTTCCCCCTAAAAAAGGATAATCCTGTGCCCATGCGTGCCCCCGTTTTTCCACGTAACCTTCTTTACGCACACTAAATTTAATAATATCTCGCTAATTTTTGGCCACTATCTTAAGTGGCTCTGACCTGTAAGGCTCATCGCGTTTCCCTTGCCGAACATTATTTCCCTGGAGGATCACACCTTGTCAGCTGTGGGCGACTACTTATTTATTACATTCCCAGCTACCCTTCATACTGGAGAGCGTTCCTCCATCCGCAAACTGAGGACACGCCATGCCGTTGTGAGAGGTATCCACTTATCACGGATCATAATTTATTTACGGGCATCAATGATTTTCTATGCGTACTTTACACCTTTATTGTCCGATCTGGGTGAAATTCAGTAAGGTGCTGAATATTTATGGGTTTCGTGAACTGCGGCACAGGTCATATCTTTCTTTTCTTATGGGCCTAAACTCTAGCACCTGTGATCCCAGTTGTTCATTATTAACGCCATCAAATAAGAGCTAAATGTTACTTTCGTGATATGCACCTTCGTGTTTTAGTTTTACGCATATTTTCCACGATTATACAGTAAGTGATTCAAATATCGCTTTTTTGTTTGCGCACAACCGACACGGTGCAGTTTTTTATGGTAGAAAACGGTTTGTCAAAGTGGGGTGAACTCAAGCTTGTATCAGTTTTAAATAATCCACAGACAGGAAACGACAATTAAGCCTACTTGGTGACTTATGCTCGGAAGGCATGTAGATCGTCAGGTAAACTGTCTGTTCTCCTTGTTGAATTTCGTCCAAAATCATATCAAATTTCACGGAAACCCGTCCAGCTTTTCGTGAATTTCGTCACGCGGAGACAGACAGACATTACGAACATAGTAGGAGCACGCTTGCCTATCGCGTTAGCCCAAAAAATAACTCAAAAAAAAAAAGAACACACTTTAACATACATCTGCACTTTGGTAGCTTAGTTTGGGTATGAAGAACAGGCAGTAGTGTTGAACCTGGTGCATGTGCGCAGATCGCCATGGAGCAAGAGAGAGAGAGTCCGGTGCGACAGCTGTTTCGGGACGCCAGAGTCTTCGTGACAGGCAGCACAGGCTTCTTGGGACAGTTGCTTCTTGAGAAGCTCTTACGTGCCTGTCCAGACGTCAAGACCCTGTTCCTCCTCATGAGATCCAAGAAGGGAAAGACAGAGGCGGAAAGATTCGCTGAGATTTTCGAAGGAGAGGTGAGTTTGTGGGACAGCGTAGGCGAATAATTAACACAGCACAAAAGTGACAATTTAACTTATTGCCTTATCGCTTAGGTAATATACTTATAACTCTCATTCTTAGTAAGGAACGCTTCGGAAGGAAACTGCGAAAATTTAAAGAGACAGGTATACTTTCAAAGTAGACGGCTAACAATGGAGGCTGATTGCTGAGTGCTTGATCGCGATTAGGAATCCTCTAATAAGGACAGATGAGTAACGGTGGCATTTGCTGCTTTATCGTTGAGATGACTTGCCTCCTGCAGCACTGTTTATGCAGCGTGCCAATTTGGTGCTCTATATCGTTGCAGTGTACATACTCAGTATAATATTTTGTGCTGTACATTCTGTACGGTTCTATACTAAGCACTTGCAAATAATTAAAAATTTAAAACCATTGATTACTTTCTTATCATTCTACGTAATTCCCGTGCCTTCTGGGCGCAAAATTGTCTCTACCTTAGTAGCGAATATTTAGTATTAAAATAAGTAAATCTTAGGCTTTCGCAGCTGATGTTAAATGCCTTGTTTGGTTTTCATGGTTGTGCTGCGTAGAAAAATGTAGATTTTCCGACGTTTCAGCAAATGTTACAATTACATTTTCCACGGTGAATGAATCTGGATCTATCGAGACCACTTACATAGATGTGGCAGCTGGAGAAGTGTGGGCCGTAACCCTCCCACTCTCCAACAAAAACCACTATAACAACCATTCACCAAAGCTCGAGATGGCAACAGCAACGTCCACAGAAACGCAGGAGAATCTCCATATCTCCAAGCGGCCTAATCCCGAAAGCCAATCCAACACATCATTCAACTATGATGTGAATCTAATATACGTGCAGAACTTGGATAATCCTTCCACTAATACTTCATTGTCTACAATACTCCTTTCAGTAATACTTCGAAATACGAGTGCTTTTCTTCAGTGAGTGAAAATAATGTTTTATTTGCAATCTTCTAAGTGTAATGCCAATAGAAGTCTTCTTTGCCTTGTTTCATGCCATGTCATATTGTGTACAGAAAAGGAACAGGAATGTTAATCTGCAAATGTGTGTGTATGAACATGTATGTGTGTGTGTGTGTGTGTGTGTGTATGTTTGTTCGTATAGGCTTATATATATATATATATTTATATGTATATGTACAAGTCTGTATTTCTTACACATATTTATACAAACGAAGTTTAGGAAGTGGAAGTTTTATCTATGAACTGAGATTTGTGTGTGTATAAATGAAAGTTTGTGTTTGTGTGTGTATGTGTGTGTATGTTCAGGGCCAGTTTAACGGTAACAAAAGCTATGCGGCTGCATGGGGCCCACGTTTGGGAGAGCTCATGACAATTTGGTTATATTTCAGATTTTGTGTGAAACTTATTTTTATTTGAATTCTTACGTTATTTTTTCTGTTTTATCCGTTCAAGATTATTTGCTTCTTCGTTGAGCCCAGAAACGTCTTAAACCAGTCCTGGTTATGTTTTTGTGTGTGCGTGCGTGCGTGCACGCGCGCGCCTGTTTTGTGTGCAGACCACAGTTAGGCTTTGGATTTGCCTATAAACGAAAGTCAGGATTTTAGTTCGTGTGCCTGTACATAGAACAAGGTTACAGTGTGGGTTCGTGTGTGTTGTGTGTAGAGACAAAATTTAGGCTGTGGGGTAGAATATATGTGTAGAACAGGGTTACGCTTTGGCTGTGTGTGTGTTTTTGTGTTATTTCGCTGTTATTTCAATCGATTTCTCAGCTCTACATTAGAGTACAGCAAGGAAATATTTATTCATTTATCTAAAGTGAGGATTAAAACTTTAAAGACGAAAGGTAATATGTTTTATGTAAGGACTCAGATCCTATCGCGCTGTAAACTCTCTCCACCTCGGTTATGAAAACCAGTAAAATGTATAACCAGTAAGATGTATAAGGTAAACGTTGCTGTTTCCCTGAGATCCATACAAAACACATAAACGCAACGTCAGTACAATGTAGAATTTTGGAAGTTGAACCAGGTGCTACGTAAAGTACCCGCTTTAGGCTTTAAAGGTTAATATTATCCTTCCATTTTCTTTTCGATGTTGCAAATGGTTTTCTAAAAATGAAATAGGTAGCCATTGTAAATATAACAAAAAGTGAGTTTTTAAGTAGCACTGTCATGAAGGAAAAATACGTTAAAGGGAAGGCCCGAATTTACGGAAAGAGCGCCCGACCATTTCGCCAGACTGCACTCACAAAAAATTCGCTGTGTTTAGTAGGTGGAAAGAGGAGAAAGAATTTCGTTTGCTTGCAGCACTGCGATGTTGATGTGGTCGAAATTAAAATTATAGGAAAGCTTTAGTATAGATCTTAGGCACAAAATATGATATCAGTGTTCTATACCGTGTTCAGCTGTTCGAGTGCATGAAGAAGGCCTGTCCCGACTACAAGAACAAAGTGAAGCTCGTAGCGGGTGACTGCGAACTGCCCCAGCTGGGTCTCGGGGACTCTGACCGTGAGCTACTTTGTCAAGAAGTGAACATTGTGTTCCACGTTGCAGCAACTGTCAGGTTCGATGAGAAACTGAAGACGGCCGTCCACATTAATGTCAGGAGTACAAAGCACCTGCTGGAATTGGCGAGACTCATGCCGCATCTACAGGTAAGACTGCAGTATACATCCTGACTGATGGTGGCCGAAATTTTCGAGGTCTCATTCCCAAGTTGTAGCAAACTTTCGGAGAAATTTTCCCCTTCCCCATGCGAATCCTGAACAGCAAATAAGGACTTGAAGGCTTGCATTTTCTATTTTAATTACCATGTATTATAATAAGAGGGTGTCCGCGGAATGCGATGTACAACAGATTAGGGATGCAACTGAGGCTGTTTCTACCGCATGTTTTGAAAGACTAAACATACAAATAAATTAAACTGATGTAAGCTGCCAGGGTACGTAACTCAAATCTCGGAGTGAGCTTCCAAAACATGATGCAAGAAACTGGTGACCTGGTTTTTGCCGGTTCGTATAATAATACATAAATTAACTAAAATTTTACTATTCAAAATTTGCAATGTGCCGGTATGGTTCGCGGTTAAAACGTCTAATTTCTGTTCGCACACAAGACAAGCATTCATGAGAAGGAAGCCCTTTATCACACCTCATTTTCATTAAAATATTTGTGAGTTATTGCAACATGTTTCGGTACCTACTGGGATTATCACTAGCGATGCGTTCTAAAGTGAAAATTACACAATAAGAATTACAATATTTTGCATATGTTACAACGTATAAAATGTGTATAAAATGGTTAGTTGGCATGCAGTTCACTTTAGGTTTTTTACAGTTCTTCAGGGGTCGAATGTTTTTGTGTGGACGGAAGGCACAGTACTGAGCCTACCGTCCACACAAAAATATTCCAATAGGTTCTCTTAACTCCTGACCTGGGGTGACCAGAATTTCCACTCCAGAAAGGCTGTGTTGCTGTTTATAAATGAATTTGTGAGCAAGATGTGATTATATGATCTCGAGTGTTGCATTACCAACTTGAGGCGAAAATATGAAAGTAGGTGGTGAAATTTCAACGGTAGAAGAAACATTCCTTCTCCTGTTTCAAGGTAATTTGGCCTAAAACGAACGAGGAATTCAGCATGAACTATTACAAGGATAGGTGGTAGCCTGTCTAAGATTCAAACCAAGGACTTAAGGGTATAAACTAATTGCACTGGTTCCGAGTCAAAGTGATGAGTGTGAGAAATAAGATATGAAATTCTCAATTCGCTCTTGGGTCCAAGTAACTAAGAGCTTAACGCGTAAGTTGTTAGGAGCCAATTGCACCGTGGAGCTCCGGGTTTGATCCTAGGTGCATTCATGTGTGACTTTTGATGGAAAAGTGGGACTGGGACAGGTTTCTGTCCGAGTGCTTCGATTTTCCCTTGTCACCATTATTCCATCAATGTTGTACACTACTTTATTGATCAGTTACCGATGCAGTGTAAATTTACAATTGAGAGCATCATTATATAACGCACTCCAAAGGAGTATCGTGTCAACAACACAGAGTTTATTATACGTGTAAAAGTCCATGACAGAATCAAAGTGAAAGCAGTTTGGGCTATAATGGGTCAGAGTGTACAGACAGTAAACAAAAAATCTGTGACAGTGTAAATGTTAGCTAAACCTATGCAAGTATTAGGCCAATGCTTCATAAAACAGCAAGCTAAATTGCTCAAAGACTTTCTATTTTCATCCTGTATTCCTTGCATCCCTCTTGTGTCTGCTTTTTGTTTCTTTGATTGTTTTTAAACCCGTCGCGTGCAAAATAAATTGTTTGGTTTAACAGTGCAATAGGCTTTAAAATCTGCACTGGGAATAAAAATGGAAGCACACTGAGACCACGCACTAAAAGTAGACAACTTCCACAAGCTAGTTAAGTGCTGCAGAAAAGATGCTTCCTTGCCATCTATCAATGACGGCTAAGAGGGATCAAGGACTATTGGAAAATATTTGGTGTGACAAATGTTAGTGCCAAGTGCCGATCATGTCAAACCTGACTTGACAATCCCACACACTCACTAGAATAATTGTTTCTGTATTATTTTAGTTTTATTTCATATATAATTCCTCTTTGTATTTTTAATTTATTTATCAATGACCGGTTGTCTTCAGTCTTTCATCCATGTATCATCTGCCTATGCAAACTGCCCTGAGAAACACATTGAGGAACGCTTCTACTCGGTGCCCCTGCAGTGCGACACTGCAATACAGATGGTAGAACTCTTCCAAGAGGACGTACTGAACTATGTCACTCCGAAGTATGTATGGGGGTCGTGAACTTGCTTCTCTATTTTAATAACATTTTGTGTGCCAGATCACATTTAGTAACAAATTGGTAAATTTTCGACATTACGTGACAACTTGAATTTCTATTTACATTGTATATGTAATAAACCGCTACATGTCAAATGAATGTAGGCTACTTAATGCAGTACACACGTTGAGATGTTTCAAGAGGTAAAACACATGTGGTTTGATAAAAGACAAAATGCTGTTAAACTTTTGTTTTTAAATTTTGGCTAAGTAAAGAAGTGTTTTTACATTAAAAACATGAGTAGAATTATATTATATATAAGCATATTTTTATATTATGAGCCGTTCTAAAATAAAGAAATTATATTTGGAGTATTCACCTAATTAATTCATTTCTTCTTAATGAAGCATTAAAAATTGACAGTATATCTGCTACCTGCAGGTGGAAAACAAATGCTGGATATGCATTTTGGGAGAATCAGAAGAAAGCATTTTGAAATTCTGTGTTTATTAAATTTGCTTAAATTTTTTTTTGAGTTTTTTGTGAACCATCTACTATAATTGCCATATATTGCACAAGGTCCAATTTTTAGATATTATTCGCTTGAAGTAAACTGATACGAATGGTTATCGATTTCAGATTATTGAAGAATTGGCCAAACACGTATACTTTCACAAAAGCAATTGCTGAAAATGTGGTAAGGGAATTTGGAAAAGGCCTACCAATAGCAGTGGTGCGACCATCTATCGGTAAGCACAGATATTCCCCGCTATAGTGCACTTCACTTTGCGGTGTTTTGCTATAGCGCTCTTGTCAACTGATTTTTGAAATTCATGCAGAAATATTTCACTGTTGAATGCGTTTCTGAGAGTTTGTGTTTCTGTTTACCGGCACTTCAGTGCGTTAACTGAAGGCAGAATCCACCCTTTCGGAGATAGAAGCAGTTTAGGAGCTTGTCGAGTTGAGTAGTGGGATGACCATGCTTCAGGATGAGCCCAAAGTACGTAAAGACGCGTGTGAAGAAACATAGTAAAGATACATAGGAATCCTTGTCGTTAGACGTATGGAAGTAAACACCATTTCGATGTTTGCAAAGCCTTACACTCAGGGTGACTGACAGTGCGATTTATTTTGAAAAATCAAGTTGAAATCAATGAATGTGAAGGGATAATAACTCAATTGTAAGTGCTTCAGAATTAAATATCTCTGTATAATTTTAATTGTTACTCTGATTGTATAACGGAAACCTACCTCTGATTGGGAATTAAAATTTCTTTGAAGCGTAAGCTGAGAATATAATTTAGATCTTTGAACACTAATTCTAATGCGAAAAGTTCCCTTACTTCAGGCTGTTTCGTTTAGATTTCTGTTTTCTTTTGAACCAATTTGGAGCGCTGTACTTCACATTCAATGTTGTTTTTGTTTTTGTTGTTGTTGTTGTTGTTTTTTGAAAGATTTATGTCAGTGATGACTGGATTGATTTTTACAGTAATAAGAATTGTATGAAGATGAACCGGGCATTCAGATAATCAGATGCATATATCAACACCTGTAAGCCTCTGAAAACCTAATTTCATTGGAGTGGTAACCGTTTTTCTGAAGCGTTTAACATCACTCTATATGACCTATATAATTCACTTAGCTAGATTGTCGAAGTTGCCGAAATTTTGTGTTCTTATCCGTAATACTTGAATAAGTGTAGGTTTATGAAAATAGGTCGCTCATTTAATTTAATTAAAATTTTATTTTTTCTCTCAATTTTAAGCCATTTGGTTGTTTTATTACCTCTGATTTTGAGACTGGTTTCTCCCGTGCAGTATATCTTATTGCTAGTGACTGTCATAGTATGTATCTACTGCAAAATTCGTTTAATAGAAGGTCTGATAATTCGGAAATCCTGATAATCCGGCATTTGAGGACAGTAGTACCAAGTTTTCCCAGGTAATAAAAAAGCGCTTCATCAATGAAACAGGCAGGCATCAGGGACATGATCAAAAAGGCTTCCAAGGGTGTTTTACACCAACTATTGTGGTGTCTCCCCTTGCCTCCAACTCCTACAATTTCGTCCGCTGTGAAGACTCAACAATCACAGATGAGAAACCCTATGACCCAGAACCAGCAGACTAACAGAGTATCAAATAAGAATGCTTCTCTGATTAGTTGTACATCTCAAGTATAGGAGCAGTAAAAAAACTACCCATGAGAACTTAGAGCAGTGTAAGTATGTTCTAATAATCCAGAATGTTCAATAATTCAATAATTTTGCAGTCCCATGTGAGTCAGATTAATGGAATTTTGTTGTAAAATAATGCAGTTTACTCTTTCTTCAATAAACATGCACCATTCTTAGTGGGTTTGTTTTTATGAAGTGGTACCCTAGGTCTGTCTATGTGTATAGATACTTGTTGTGCTTGGATTTTGATCCCAGGAAGTTCACAGCAAGCTTTTCTCTGAAAATCTACAGCAGACCAACACTTCATATACAAAAATACACACACAAAGAAAATAAATAATGCTTGAAATTGGTTGACTGGTCCTATGTTTGAGCATCCATCATCAGAAGCTAACCACTAGAGTTATGGCATGGCCAACATAGTGATATTAATATAACGAATCCTAGGACTTGCATGCAAGATAAATATTTGTTAGAGGAAATTTTCTAATGTGTGACCAGATGTAAGTTTCATACCCAGTGATCTTGAACAGAAATAAAACAACTGACATTTGGCACAGGAATCAAAGAAAATAAAATCTTGAGGAACCAATAATTAATTATTGAACTAGCAGACTTTCTTTGACCCATTTATGAGTAGGGTGAATATTAATTGATATGTAGCTATTATTGTGCCCCCAGTGACTTTCACACTTGGCTTGCTTAAGAGCATTTGCGCGTTTTAAACAGTATCCCGTGTCACCAAGTGATTACAGCTTGCTAGAGAATAAACAGCTAAAACGTAATAACTTTGGTAAGTGTATATGTACACACACAAAAGTTATCACTTTATTTATGTTTCTTAATCTAGAAAAGATCTGTCAGTGATGCAGAAGTATAACTGTTTACAGTGATTAGCACCGCACGAGAACCTTTCGCAGGTTGGGTCAACAATATTTATGGAGCAACAGGAGTTGTAGTGGGAGCAGGGCTGGGGATACTGAGGACCATGCACTGTAACCCAGATTTGACAGCAGACATAGTTCCTGCTGACATGGTGATTAATTTAATGATAGCCACTGCGTGGGATGTTGCAACAAGACATAGGTAAAGAAACCTGTGCCAGTAACATTTCCCATTTGGTATATTCAAATCAGCATAATGACATTGAATTGTGTAACTTTAGAATTACTCTATTTCTATCAATTTTCATGAAATTTTATTGACAAAGTTATGAACAAACATTTCCTTTATTTACTCATTCTTTTTTCTGAAATATCTTGTCTTAAGATTGAAAAATTCGGTAGGAAATATAGGACATTATAATATGTGCAGACAAATGACCCTTAAAGGCATGATTTGCATTGGTTTAACCATAATATTATGTTGTCCTTGTATGTGCAAATTTCATTTATTATGTGTTCCTGGGGAGTAATGAACATATTACAATGAGAAAGATGCAATTAATTTAATGCTGATCATACCAGATGGCTGCATGCTTTGGCACTGTGGACTTAAACAACCTTTTCTCTTAGTTTTGTAAGTAATGATGCCTAGAAAACGAATTCAAAGGAGATTTTGTAATGGTATATGAATAGACCTCGTTTGATATACCACCACAATGTACAATTTGATTTGTCCGTCAGAGGGTTGGAGGGGGGCGTGTAATACAAGCTTGAGGGTGTCTGGGGGAAATGAGAAATACATAAAAACTCATTTAGTCTGATGTCTGATTGTTCGCAATTACATATAATCCAACTCTTAAGGACAGCATTCCCAAGATCAGAAGTTTTGTTTTCTACCAGATAAAATCTCCATCGATGAAACAGACAGACCTCAGAAACAACATGGAAAAGGCCTGTAAGACTGTTTTGCATCATGCATTGTGGTACGTTCTGATGCCTTTTCTCCTCCTCCATCAACTTCATGCATCCATGAAGACCCAGAAAACAAAGAAGATGGCCCTGATGACCCTGAACCAACAGATGAAGGAGATATCTGAATGGACTACTTCTCTCATTAGTTATAGAGCCCAAGTATAGGAGCAGTAACAGAAAACACCTGTAAGAACTTAGCTCAGTATAGGTACCATCTGCTATTTAGGGATGTTCGACTGTTCATCACTTGTCTGCTCCCATGAGAATCAGATTAACAGAATTTTGCTGCATGCATAAAATTTTCAATCATAAAACCTGAAGGGAAGGGCAGCTAGATGGTTAGGATGCATTAGTTTGCTGTAAAAATGTAATGTTTACTTTCTATGTAAACTTAGTGCTGTGAAAAAGGAGTTAATAATAATAATTTATGAAGAGCTTGTCAGTCCATAGACTTTGTAGTTGGTGTCTCAGCTGAAGAATGATTTACTGGGTATTAAAAGTTCAGACAGAATAAGTACAATTTATACCAAAGGCCCACTACATTCCTGCATGTATGTAAACCATACATGTAGGACTATATACTTACAGATTCAAAGATAAACTAATAACTCAAATCCTGAATAATGTAGTGGCAGCCACTGCAAGTAGAGGAACTAGAATGGCGCTAACAGTCCAAGAATGATTAATGAATCATTTTATTAGTGATGAAGGACATAGAGACTGTGTGAAATGAAACCCTTGTCAACCTGGCATGACGTTTCTTTTGGTTGAGGATAAACAAACACATCCTCCAACCCCTTAACTTTGTCCAGGCATGGAGGGCAGCTTCAAATATGTCAAATAAGCACTTGCAGATAGCGAAAAAAATGTACGGGCCTCCAGCCTGTTACAAAATGTTACATGGAGCCTCAGAATTTTACAGATCTTTGGGCTGACTTGTACAACAAGATATGGACATGACATTTATTGTGTTTTAAGAGTCTATTGGTTAGTTCATTGAAAACATTTCAAGGCAGTTTAACATTGCTATCTCCATGCATTGTTCTGTCATTAATCACTGTAAGTACAAACTTAATGCAGTGTATTAAATTTATTATTATTTTATTTCACATTATGCCAACATGTTTTGATGTTTCTACCCTCATCTTAAGTGTGGTGTACCAAAGTCATCTCTAATGTTACTAGGACAGATGTATCATATTCATTTGCTGCATGTCTCATCAGCAGGGTAGCAAAATGTTCTTAATTATTAAAACACTGTACTTTGCTGTGGGTAGCACTAGGCACCAACAGATAAAACACTGCATTTGTTGTGTTGAAAAGTTATTTGAAAGTTAAAAGTTAAAAACTTATGATTTGCTGCATTAACATAATTTAATTTTTTCTTTTACTATGGAAGTGTAATTTCTTGATTTAGTCTGTATTTTGTTGCTGCATGTTTCATGTTCTTCCTTTGTTGGTTGTGCCCCCTACTGTGATGTGTATATATTTAGGTGTTAGTTGGTTAATCTTTCAGATTTTGTAAAACCAAATTTCGACATTAGTCCTGAGCAAGTTCTCAGTTATATGGCTGATTTCGGCCAAAGGGTAAATTATGTGAAACTTCTGATATGACAATAACTACACAACCTGTGTTTTTTTAAAATTTCAGCTTTTGGGGTTTTGTGGTGGGGTGGTGGCATCTGCAGCCCATCAACCAACACTTGGGTGCACCTCTGCTTGAGAAGGCTGAATAAAATTTTTTCTTATTATAGAATCACTGAAAACTCATCTCTCAAACAGCCACTCAATAGAGCTCATTGGAGCTTGTCATACTATGTTCTAATTATTTTTCAGAACAGATGCAGACAGACTTCAAAACACAGAGCTTACACAGGATCTTCCCACTCCAGAGGATGATATTTCCATCTTGAACTATGTATCTTCGACACAGAATCGTATCACGTGGAGTCAGTACATGAAGTACAATGAAGTTGGGAAAGAGTTCCCATCTATGCGAGTAATGTGGTATTACTGCCTCCAGCTTCATAAGCACAGGATTGTACACAACTTGTGTATTGTGTTTCTGCACTTGCTGCCAGCTCTCATTGTAGATACTGCAGCTAGGCTTACTGGGAAGAAGCCAATGTGAGTTCCTGAAACAAAATTTTGCATGAATAGAGCATTGTGAGATTTGAATTGCTACAGGAAATTCAAAAGTATCTGGGTCATTAAGAGTTCTCATAAAATTAATTTTTAAGTAAGACACTCATGACGAATGCTCTTATTTTCAATTCTGGGTTAGCAAAGTGTCTTTCACAAAACTTTTTATTTTTTTCGAAAGTAGGGTGAACAGTATTACAAGGTGTCATTCTGTCATTTGCCTGTCTATGTTGAATTTTTCTGTACATTTCACACAATATTTACACTCTAACTTCATGTTTTCTATGAAACACAATTTGTGAGCAGAATTGTGGCTATCACCCTAAGTTCAAAATGAAGGAATTCCCTTGCATTTTACGCTGCTGATTCCAGTTGGCAGTACATTTCTTTTAGCTGCAGAATAAATAAAGTAGTTTAATGATATATATAACAACAATACATCTTCTGAACATATCATTCTTAACTACTACGCCATCTTTCCTCTAAGCATACAGTAAGCCAGAGCAACTGCCAGCATACTTTTATGGAGTACATGAAGCATGGCTTGAAGTGGTTAGACTGCTATCAAAGTTCCACCTACAGCATAACATACTATGGCTCAGGAAACTGTGTAGTTTGCAGGGAGCACACAGAGTCATTCACAGACAGGGAATATCAGTAACATTTACAATCATTACTTGTCAGACTGGCTACTTTGAAGTGGGGAGTGATATGAGTAGGTTAGTTTAGTGGGGCTCTTTCCAGTTCTTTGACAAGTATATAAATGACAGGGAAAGTATTGTACTAGGCCTAATCATAAAATATGGCCAACAATAAAGTTCACATTGATATGTAGTATTTTATCTGATGTATGTGAGGTTGTTTCTCACATTTGTTATGGGAAGATTTGTCGTGTTATTATTTGTATTTGTACTTGCAAATGAAACATGGAAACTGACTAATTATATCTGGCACACACCACAGAAACCAGCTGATTTCAATAACTTGTCGTCTGTTTCAGATTGTTGGAAGCTTACAAGAAGATCCACAAGTTTGTTGATGTGATTTCATACTTCAGCACTCAGCAGTGGAAGTTTACAGATCACAATGTGCAAGCAGTTTGGAGCAGGATGACTCCACTAGATCGAGAGCTGTTTGACTTCAACATTGTCAGACTTGACTGGCAGTCTGTATTCAGATCTTCTATGCTGGGACTGCGCACGTACCTGGCAAAAGAATCTCCTGACAACATGGAAGCTGCAAAAAAGCGCTATAGAAGGTGCAGTCAGAAAGTGCTTAATAACATATTTGTTAATGATTTCAAGCTCTCAAGTGTTACACTGATGATATTCATCCCAGTTGTTGATGTTCACACCATGTGGGAGTGGGCTGTGTGTGTTGCACTCATGCCCTTGAAATTTGTTTGACCTTGTGAGGTAATGCTCTCCATGGTGTTTGTGACATGCCGCTAGAACCTACACTGAAAACTACCCATTATCACCACTATCCTAATTGGTACTATGTGCTGCTATGACCCTTTGCTTGAAGCTATCCTTATGGATTAAATCCTCCTGGGCATGTGTTGTAATAGCTAAATAAATGCAACAAAAATTTTCACATGTTCAACATCTGCCGCTTCAAAATTTATGGTGTTAAAGTGGGTCACAAACTCTGCTAATGAACTAACCCTTTTGGTCAATAACAATGGGATTTTTGTAGAATAATGTTAAGAACTCTACTACACTCAATTCAGACTAAGAGTTTAACACAAATAAATCACTCGACTGGAGGTAAACCACCATGGTACAGCTAGTCATAGTGTACACTACCTTGAGATGAAAATGAAGCTAAAACTAACTTTGTGTTAATAGTTGCATAAATCGTATTGGAAAATTGATACAGTCTCATGGAGCCAATGTTCATTTTCTTCTCTATCTTAATTTCTCCACATACTTAAAATAATTTCTAACTGGTGAAATATGTTGCAACAGGTTACAAGAATTTTCTTTTAGACTGTGCAAAGGCAGTGCTGACAAGCCTCTGCAGTGTGAGGCCTTGGCTGGCCAGCATTGTAATTTCTTTTGGAAGTTCTTTGTTGAATCCAAAGACATAAGCACGGCCTCATTAAAAGACCTGTGTCATTTTGTAAAAGACACAGAATAAACGAGTCTGTGCTAAGGGAATTAACACAGGGCTGCACAATAAGCCTCAGGCCATGGTGTATTCAGACCTTCTGCAGAGGTGCCATTTGGGAAGAAGAAGGATTTGGGCTGGACAATCGTGAGCTATATTCCAAGGACAGACATGAGATATGTCTGTTCTTGAAGATGGCCAAACTGGTGATGTGGACCGCACAGTGCCCTACTCATGGGATACGGAGGTCTGTCTTTCCTGCTGGGTAGACAGCAGCCAAGGAGTGAAGGTGTCCACCACCTCCTTCTAGCGCTGGTGTTAAGAATGAGCGGAGGTGTACGTTTATGACAAGCATACTTTTATTCATTTTTATTACTTTCCTCCATGTTAAGGGTACATGGTAGTGTACTTTAAAACTGAGCTCAACTTAACACAATGGGGGATGTGAAAAAGTCTAATCTAAATTTTCTACAACTTGGAGTTACTTTTAGAGATATGTTTTTTAAGTGACATAATAAAACTTGGAATTGGTTTCAGGGTGAGGAAAGTATTTATGGTATCATTGGTTTGCATATTTTTAATTCTCTGAGAATGTTGACAATGTAAAACATGCCGTTTATCATCGAAGCTGCAGAACTTATACCAATGATGTCATTCTGTTTTCAGATTGGAGATTGCGCATTACTCTTTGGTGTACTTGCTGCGCTTCATTCTGCTTGCCCTTATAACCTGGTTCACCATAAGCATGGTGATGTGATGTTTACAGCTTATAAAAGCATTAAGTGCAAAGATTACTGGACGTAAATGCATGCTTTAAAAATTAATCAGTTAAAATTATGACAAATATGATGTTAATAACGGGGTATTACATGGCATTTTGCTGTCAATTTCTAAGCTTTGCACTGCTGTGAATATAACTGTTGCACCATGGTCTTACATATATTCACAGGGAATACTGTAACATGAAGCCTTATTTTTTATGAAAAATTCCGCAGCTGGAACATAATGTAACAAACTATTGTTTCAATTAAAAATTGAATACTGTTTTATGTATATCAAGGTGCAATATTTGTGTATTGCGTTCATATCCAAATTAGTTGACTGTGTTATGGCTTCTTGAGTGACAGAAAGGTTAACCTAAGGAGTTTTCATCGTAACAGTAAAAGATAAGAGCATTAAATATGTAAATTTCATAGCATGGAATGACAAGGCGATTTTTACTGACAGTTCGGAAAATATGGTTGTGAGCAGATTGTTTCTGGAGAGACTGAGGTAAAGTATAGTTGATTTGTCTGACTTCCAGGCAACTTACAGATATGGATCAGCAGTCCTAACTTTCCAACCACGTTTTTATTTACCTCAGCGTATGTTACAAAATCTATTGAAATAATATTTTTATACAGGATATATGATACTTATTTAGTTAAGACAGTTGATGATCCATTACAAAAATTGTTTTTACTTTTGCTGTACTCAGGACTCATAAAGATAATGCAGGATAAAGTCACAACATAAATATAATTAACAAATTGTTTGAAAAAGAGAAAAAGTTTAAGTATTTGTAAATGGCTCTAACCAATGGAAGTAACGTGCGTGAAGGTATTACTGTGCAACTCACTTGAGACATCCTCGGTTAACTAAGGCTTCAGAATGGGGGCAAAAAAACTCCAAAATTCCCCCGTTTTATTAACATGCTCCTAGCCCATTTAGTAAGTTCCGGTGTAAGCTAATTTTGTGTATAAAAAGAATAAAAATGTCATAATGAAATGAATATTTCACTTGTTTGATTCGCTGTTCTTAAATCTTGCTGAATTCTAGTTAGAATGAGAAACGTTTCAGAAAGTTGTTCAGCAAGAGAAAATACACACTTTATGTTCAATATCTTCTTTTCAAAACAATATACCGGATCTTATTTTCACGGGCTGAGTGCGCTGGAACTCGGAGGAGTGCTAGTAAAGGGCATCACTGGTTTCTCTCCTCAAATCCAGTGCTCCGTGGTCCAGGGCGTTTGAAATCTAATTCTAGATGTGTATTTGGTTTCCCCAGAAGTCGGCAATCCTTTATTTCACTTACTAATATTGGTTTTATCACATTAACATACACATACGTATATATTAACACAAGATCAGTTCGCTTCGTCTCCCGCTCGCCGCGTCTCCTTCACTCCACACCGCTCTCGGAACCACTCCTCTTATTCCCTCTTTCACCCCACGTACCTCTCAATCGTCGTGTTTTCACAAAGACCCTTTCTGGACAATACCTATGGAGGGAACAACCCAACTAATCCTGCCTGGCCGTCCCAAGTCATCTCCGCAATTAAACTTCTCACGACGACTGCCTAGCTGCGGTGTATCGATCCTTTGCACGGTCGGCCAGGTGGCATATTCCTTACTAGTAAACATTATTTAATTTGCCAGTCGCTAGCAGATTTGGCCCGTTATAATCTCCCCATCCATGAATTCGCGATATGAGATGATTTCATAAGATGAGCAATCCATCTATTAACCTCCAGAGGGACGCTTCCTTGGGCGAATGATATATACGTACACATCCTACTGACTACACATACCAAGCGTGATCAAACTGTGATAAAACAAAACGAAATAAATTCTAAAATACAAAGGTACTATATATGAAGTTAATTCACATATTAACAAAAACAATCCTAAATCTCCGCTTATTCTTCCACTAATAGCCACTTAAGTACGTTTTCATGCACAAAACATACGTGGTATTCGCTGAGTCGCGGCACAAACTCTTGGAATCTCGCACACACAATCACTGCACTACACCGGCAAGTCATTCTTCACCCATTGTCATTCATTTGTAACACCTTAAAGTTGCAAGTTCCCTGCTCTTTCCTACTCTAATCCAGCTCAGTCTTTGGAATTTTTCCACATATAACTCTCCAAAACTTACATCTGTCACTGTTTGACTAATTGGCAATGGTACTACACGAAACACTACTGAAATTTCCTACCTTTACATTCTGTCTTATTACTGAGATTAGTCCACAAGTTCTTTCTCGGGTGTCCGTCTGCCAAGAGTGTAAGGTGTCTTACAAAGCAACACAGTCTAGCTAGTCGCCATTAGCATGGTATTTCTTGAGATCTTTGATGTTATATGTTCCCTTTAGTGTCCCATGTTTATCGGTGATTTTGAAAATAGATGGGTTATAGTAGGGGGACGTAGATGGAGCCATACCACCATTCCTTAACATGACGTCGATCTGCTGCCGAACTGCATCTCGAAGTCTGTAAGGCACAGTACGATCCTTAGTGGTTCTGGGGGCGTAGTCAGTAAATTCAAAGCCGTACTTAAAGCCTCTGCACAGCCCTGGGCTTGAAGGAAAAGTCTGTCCGTACTTTCGTAGAGTTGATTCGACTTCCCTTTTCTTCGTCAAGCCAAGCGTATCAATTGACTCGATAACTCTGGTGATGTTATTCGCCGAGTCGGTAAGGGTGCTGTGTTTTCGGGACATTAGCGTCGACGGGGGCAAGTCTGCCTGGTTACACCAATCACTGCCTCTCCTCTCCCCTGAAAAATCAGATGTGTCGGACTTCATCCCTTGCACTCCGCAGCTGCGTATCATAATATCTTTGTTATCTTCATCTTGCAGGTAATCGTGTGGCATATCTTCGTCCCCTAGTAATGCGTCGCCGAAACCTCGTGGCCCGTACACTCGTCGTTCACACCCGGCTGCGTACTCGCAACTCCTCACGTCATCTCGGCGCGCCCTTATCTCAGCCGTCGCGCTCAGGACCTGTATTCCATTCTAAAAATAAAGAAGCGTCGCCTTTAAAACATGGCAATCTTCAATAGGCTCCTTGGCGGCTGACTCTCCCCCCTCCAAATTCTCCTCTACGTCGAGAAATTTGTCTTCTCGTCTGCCATTTCCGTCCCCTGTCATCTTCTTACTCACTTTGCTCATAACCTCGGCTAAACTTCAGTTATTTGTTCCATGGCTTCTTTATTCTCCCTCCTGATATCGTTCTTTTGTTGAACCACATTTAAAATGCGTGTTAATATGTCAGTATCCATTGCCCTCTGATATGATAATTAGTACAGACCTGTTATTATTCCGTCGTATCGCCAAGTTGTTGGGTATCTCGGATCGTCGGTTTGCTGTTTTCTCGTGCCCCAAGGTCGATGCGCCAGATTCCTTACTTTCACGGGCTGAGTGCGCTGGAACTCGGAAGAGTGCTAGTAAAGGGCATCACTGGTTTCTCTCCTCAAATCCAGTGTTCCGTGGTCCAGGGCGTTTGAAATCTAATTCTAGATGTGTATTTTGTTTCCCCAGAAGTTGGACATACGTATATATTAACATAAGATAAGTTCGCTTCGTCTCCCACTCGCCGCGTCTCCTTCACTCCACACCGCTCTCGGAACAACTCCTCTTATTCCCTCTTTCACCCCACATACCTCTCAATCGTCGTGTTTTCACGAAGACCCTTTCTGGACAATACCTGTAGAGGGAACAACCCGACTAATCCTGCCTGGCCGTCTCAAGTCATCTCCGCAATTAAACTTCTAGCTGCGGTTTGTCGATCCTTTGCACGGTCGACCAAGTGGCACATTCCTTACTAGTAAACATTCTTTAATTTACCAGTCGCCCGCGGATTTGGCCCGTTAAAACATGCACCGTTTATGAGATAATGAGGAAAAATATGGTACAATCAGACAGGCCACAGAGGGCATTATAATGTGGCATAAAAACATGCAAAAATACAGACACACTCATAATATTTAATACTTATTGTTTTCCCACAGTAAGAATGTTACTGCGAACGCGCCTCAGTGTTACGTTATACGAATTTTGCTTGTCTGGTTTTGCTTCCAGCCATGCTTCTGTGAACTTTATTTATGAGTGTGCACTGTGGCAGTTCTTTCTGCTCATGTCATGCCAACGTGGCAGCATAGCGCTGAAGGGAGTGTCTGTGAACGGCTCAGGCAATAATTCGCTGTAGCGAACTCGAAATTTACTCGAAGCAAGTTGCCTTCCACATTTAGCAGATACACTTGCCTCGCGTGCTTTGCAACAGACTGATCTGTACTGTCATCTAATGGAGCACATTGCGACTGCAACTGTTCTGTACTTTAATTTCAATAATTCGATGTATTATGTGCACACAGCTGATATATTCTTACATTTTGTGTTGAATTAACATTGCGCATGTGTGCACTGAAATATTGTCAAAGTTGCTACTGAAAGAAATCCAGTCATACACAGCCACACATTCAGTTCAAAACCAGCATATATTTAGTTGCTGTCAGCTATATGTTTCAGGCAAATATGGTCGTCATCAGGCTGACCACAAGAAGGGAAATAAGTACATGGTACGTTCAGGATTGAGATCTCAGTGCCTTACGTATGTATTGTATAAAATATTTACATATTATTTAGATAACCTTGGGAAAGAACATGGTCCAATTAGCAAAGCAATTTTTTAAGTTGTGAAAATTTCGGCACAGGAATAGAATATTTTTTATTTTAGGTATTAAAACGTTTAAAATACAAAAATCGTAGGTGTTTTCTAGAGGATGGCTTTGAAATGTCTGTTGTAGTGATCCCTTGTTGTGGGTATTGTTTTTACATGATTGTTGGTTTGCTAAAGAGAATGACAGTTAAGAAGTTTCGTGTTTATTTTTGAAACCTGCGAAAGTAGTTTTGTATTTTAAATTCGTTTTCGTGATAGGGTAGAGATGTTAAGGTGGAGGGCAACGTAATAAAAACTTTCGACATACTTGTGTTTGTAAATATTTGAACTCATCTTTGGTATCTGCCAGGTGTGCACCGAGGATTTTTGCTTGGGGGTGGGGGGAGGCCTAACCTTGAGAGTATGTATAATTTATGTTTGATTTTAAAGACTATGTTATGAAATTCATATTTTAAGTACAACATAACACTCGTTGCAACTGCATTTGTATAAACAAGAATATAACGACATGTTCCACGACTCAATCACAGTGCCGTCCTCTTGTTTATTTTATTTTATTAATTTATTTTTAAAAATTGTAACGTACTACTCATCATCCAACTTCAGTGGCTGATATCACGTAATACTCTTGATATCATAACAGCTACAACATCTGTGTCTTTAAATATCGGTTTTGTAGTGTTAAGGGTGCGGGCTGTAGCCCAGCAGCCCCCCCCCCCCGGCTTGGATGGGCCACTGGTATCTGCACACTTTTTTGGGTGATTTCTCTTCGTTTTTTAGTCCATGTATATTCATGTGCACACCTTAACTACCATTATCTTTGGAAGAAGTAAATTTCTCTTCAAAGAATATCCACAAACAAGGGACTACTACGACAGACATCTCAAAGCTGTCCTGTAGACAAGGCCTACGATCTTTCTATTCTCAAAGTTTTAATACTTAAACAAATTTCTTTATTCCTTTACCTAATCTTTTAAAACTTAAGAACATACACACTGCAAATTTAGCAACCTCGTTCCCAAGTTTGTCTAAATAATATGTATATATTTTAAATAATACATATGTAAGGCATTGAGATCTCAATCCTAAACGTTACTGTGTACTTATTTCCCTTCTGTGGTCAGCCTGATGATGACCATTCATGGTTGAAATACGTGTATATAGCTGACTGCAGCTAACTATATGCTGATTTTTAACTACATATATGGCTGCATTTGACTGAATTTATAATAAATCTTTCATTATTAAAAACGCAACGAGGATGAAGTGCCTAAGAACGTGGCTAATACCGCACATCAAAAACCGGTTTTGTGCTAGGTGTTGTGCTAGCAAGACGTTACCGCGATCTGAGTTTAGCGTCGATTGTTAGATACAAAGAACATCGAAATCTTTGGTTTCATCACAGTAAGTTTTGTGGAAAGGTACACGATGCAACAGCGTGGTTTTCAATCCGCAACTGATTGCTGGTGTTTCATGTCAGTGCTAATTGTGAACTGAATGCGTCGGTTTATTTATTTTAAATTTGAATTAACGCTGTTATTAAATTCGTTGTTGATTTAATGAAGTATGTCCTTGAATATGTGGACACAAAAGGGGCATAAGACGCAAGTCACCCTCAATATCCGATAAACTGAACACAACGAATATAGTAGATGCATTCCAAATGTCTCTTGCACCAAAATCGCTGAATAAATAGGCATTCCTGTGAGAAATTTTACTGGAAAAACGCTTGGACCATCAGGTAAGATGAGCAGGTTTTACGACTGCTACAGATTACACAAATGACATAGGTAGCATGTGACAAAAAATTAAAAACATACAATGCTTTCCTACCCTTTTCAGAGGTTTTCCCTCTTAGTAAATATATATATATATATTTTTACTTTTTCACAAAGGGCATACGGAGTTTCACTGTAATATGAATTCGAGGAATGCCTGCCAGTTACTGTTTTATGTCTTCCCATTCGTTATGTACAGAAACTGTGATTAAAATACGCAGAACAGTAATTGTCTCTGTTGTTCTATAAGGGTGTGAAACTTGGCCCCTCATATTAACGGAGAAGAAGAAGCTGAGATTATTTGAAAAGATATCTGGGTCGAAGAGGAAGGGCATAAGAGGAGGCTGGAGCAAGCTGCATACTGAAGAACTTCATTTATGTTCGTCGCCAAATATAATTGGGTTGATGAAATCAAAGAGGACGGGATAAGCGGGACATGTGACACACACGGGAGAGAAGATAGACGCATACGTGATTTCGGTACTAAAACCCGATGGAAGGAGACCACTTGGAAGACGAAGGCATGGATGGGGTGATAATATTAAACAAATCTCAAATAGTATATATAAAGGGATACTGTGAAGTGGATTCTTGTGGCTCCAGAAAGGGGAAAGTAACAGGCTGCTCGGACCATGGTAATAAACATTCAGTTTTCATAAAATCCGGGCAATTCTTTTAGTAGCTGAGGAAATATTTCCTTCCCAAGAAGTACTCTGGTCCTTGGAGTTAGTTATGCGTTTTATGCAACTTGTGCCTTCAGTGGTAGGAAATGTATTCACCGAATTCTGAGGGTAGGCGCAACACAGTGATCACGTTTAAGGTTCATGTAACCTTGTAGATCTTTCTGAAAGCTGCTAGCCAGCAATTCAGTGAAAATATTCCCCAGCTTTTATGGAATTTGAAGGTTTATTGTCACGTTCGCGAAAGCCCGACACTGGCCCATTTCGTGAGTCAGACAAATCCATTACGCACACTGTTTCAGCATTTCTTTTAATTGACATTTTAACACTTTTCCTTGATATTTGCATACGCCGTCCGGTTTTCTGGTTAAAATTTTGTATTTTTAATCTCAGCCATTCATGCTACATACTCCACTTCCCTCATCCTCCTTTATTAGACAATAATTATTTACCCTACATGCACATTATAGCAAGAGAGTACGCAGAGAGTTCTCCTTCCTGCTTCATGCAGAAGCGACGGCCGCACACTTGTCCGCACGTGCCTCGAATGCCGAGTCTCTAGTGCGATACGAGCCGACGAACGGAAACAGACAAACAACTGCAGTGATAATAACCGTCAGCAAGTTTAAAAAAGCCGTCAGTGGTACAGCAAGGGCTGTACTTCCTGACAAAATTCACTCAGTGTTCCTGCGGCACACCTCTTTTCTAAGTCTGTGGATTTCTTCTCTGGAAAAGGTTGAAATCTCGCTGCGGATGTTGTTTCTTAGGTCTTTCGTAGCGTGGGAATTTATATGATCCACAATTTCTCTTTTAAACTTTCCCACAATTAAAAGTTACAAAGTGTTAAATCTCCGCCATGGAAAACATATCGCAGTGCTTCGTAACTTATATGTGGCATATAAGCTTTTGTAGAATCATGCTGGAAAGATCCTCGTAGCTTTTATTCTTCTGTTAGTTCGGAGAAAAATGTGCGTAGAATGTTGTTTGTGTACCTGACAACATTTAATCCTTTGTCATAAAAGATGGACCCAATTATCCTGCTTACCTCCATCGCACACCAAAGGGCACGCTTTTCGTCATGAAAGGGGAGTTCGTGAATAAGTCCTGGATTTTCTTCACTCGAATACCTATTGTTCTGAGAATTCACCTCTCCAGGTGTGGAAAACCAGGCGTCATCAGAGAACAAAAATACTAGCTGTGGATCAAATTTTCCATCTTTTACAGACTGAAAAAACCAATTACACAAATGCATTCCTGCAGCAGGTTTTGTCCCTCTAAAATATGAACTACCTTGTCTTACACAATCGCAATTTTAACAATTTTGTGGCCCCCCGTGAAGAGTTTTGTCTCCTGAGCTAGTGGTTTAGGAGAGCGTTTCTCACAATCTTTTTACATATGGCCCCCATCTCAGCTTAATTTATCTGTGTGGCCCCTCACATTTCTTAGACACTGTCGTCACGAAGAAAATTTCTTTATTTCCACATTGCTGACTTATATATTAGAATAAGTTTTATTACTTTATTTACGATATTGTTTTGTTTTTTAATATTAATATTTTTGTTTAGGTATAACACATTGTCTACTTACACAAGTAAAAATATTGTGTTAATAATTTGCATTATATTCAGTGTCCGGTTACAGTGTGGCCAGTGATAAGCGAAGATCACCTCGCTTCACATCGACGTGTTTACGTACTTTTGACAGCAAACAAGTAACCAAAGTGAAACCATACGCAGCCACATGAGATATGGGGAAAACAATATAATACGACTTTGCTTTCTGTGGTGAGGGGGATGCAGGCCAGACAGGAACATTTACTTTAATTTTAAATGCGAAATATTTTATTCGTGCGGTGAAGCTTCAGTGTCCACTCAAAATTACTGTGGCGTCCTAATTTTCTGTCATTCTCCTGTGGCTCCTTAAAAGGTTCGTATGACCCTGTGGGAGCTACATGGCCCACTTTGAGAACACCTGCTTTAGGAGATTTCTTGGTGAAGTTTCAAGTCCAGCACCAATACCTTCCACTTTCCATTGTGTCAGCACAGTTTGTTTCCTGTCTGCTTTTTTTGTCTAGCAACAATCCTGCTGCTCTCAGCTTGTTGACTTCGTCTACTTGGAACTGGTTCCCTTGGCAAATCGAACCGAAATTTTCTGCGACTTTTGAGCAGCCTCATATTTCAAATACGTTCTTAGTTGCAACACACACACACATGCTGTTGAATAGTAGCCTACACTTCAAACGATGATTGTTTTCACAGCACTGAATAGTTGACTGTGAAGTGCATTACGAGACAAATGCGGATGTTCGTGGTAGAAGATTCTTATCACCGCCGACTGCTAACTGCACATACGTGCAGCACATGGGCCTCGGCCTGCCTCTATCGAGGCCGGCGTTTCAGTATGAAGCACGAAACTTCACCTTGTGTAAAGTTATTCATCATACGTGATTTCAGGCTTCCGCCGCGATGTAGATGAGATCTGCCCTCTTCTTGGATATTATGTGGTGTAGAGTAGTAATTCTGTACCGACGTTTCGGCAAAACCGATCGGTCCCATTTTGAATGGAGAAGAAGTCCAAGAAGCCCTTTTCAGTAGGATTGATTCAGCTCAATGGAGAGTGAGGGAGCGGAGAAGTCTAGTAGCTTAATGCTGCTCTGAGAAAAACGGCATAGGAAGGTGAATGAATACGAATGAAGAAGTGTGAGTCAAGCCATTACGGTCCCGATGCACGTAGGCCATTTTAGCCAGCCCTTTGTGCCCCCTTACTAGGCCCAAGTCATGAGAGCCCTGTCCTTCTAAAAAAGGTCCTCATCGCTCCCAGACTCAGACCACTAATGTCCTTAGGGTCCATGAAAACTAATCCCTGATGAATATGCCTGAGTGTCGCCAGGACTTCACACTCACACAAAAACATGGGCTGAGGTTTCCTCCCCACCCGCGTTACATATATTTCAAAGTCCCCAGAAAAGGAGCTCCCTTCCAGGTTCCCCTACGGAGCTCCTACATCGAGAAAGATGCTCCATCTCCAGAGCCCTCTTTACATACATTTCAAAGCTCCTAGTAAAGAAACTCCCCTCCGGGTTCCCCATAGGAGCCTCTACCTAGAGAAATATGTTCCGTCTCCAGACCCCTTTTTACATATCTTTCAATTTTCCCCGAAAAGGAGCCCCCTCCACATTCCGCTCTCAGAGCCCAATAGAAACAAACACTCCTCCCACAGAACAATCCTCTACCCATCTCTCAATGTCCCCGGTGAAAGAGCCTCCTCTCCAGGTTCCCCATCGGAATCGCTATGGATAGAGATGCTCATCACCAGGGCCTTTAATAAAAATCTCTCAAAGTTACCAGTAAAGGAATGCTCCGCCAAGTTCCTCATTGGGGCCAAAGGGAAAGACATGCCCATTATAAGGGCCTTCTACATGTGTCAATTAGAAAGCCCAGTAAAGGACGCCCCCTCCAAGTTCCCCTTACAAACCCCTCCATCTCCAGAGTCCTCTTTACACACGTTTCAAATTCCCCAGGAAAGAAGCCTCCCTCCATGATCCCCTCACAGAGCCCCTACATAGAAAAAGACGATCCATCTCCAGAGCCCTTTTTACATATCTCTCAAAGTCCCCAGAAAAGAAATCCCCCTCCGGGTTCCCTTTACGTCGCCCCCACATAGAGAAAGATATTCCGTCTCCAGAGCACTCTTTACATATTTTACAAGGTTCCCAGAAGAGCAGCAGCCTACATGTTCCCCTCTCAGAACCACATAGAAACAGACGCGCCGTTCTCAGTACCATCATCTACCTATCTCTCGAATTCCGCGTTGCGAGAGCCCCCCTCCAGGATCCCCATTGGGACCCCTAAGGAGAGAGATGCTTAGCATCAGGGCTTTCTATACAAATCTCTCAAAATTTTTCAGTAAAGGAACCTCGATCCAAGTTCCCCACTGGGGCCCTATGGAGAGAGATGCCCATCACCATGGCCTTCTACACGCGTCATTTTAGAAAGCCCAGTAAAGTAGCCCTCCCTCCAGGTCACCTCTTAGAACTGCATAGAGAGGAAGGCTCCATCTCCAAAGCACGCCTTTACTCCTTATTCAAAGGCCCAGAAAAGGAGCCCCCTAACTGGTTTCCGAAACGGGCCCCCATTGGAAGAGATGCCCCTTCCTAGAGCCTTCATGCATTCAATTCATGCATTCAAGGGGAAAGAAATACGGTCACCATCCTCAAAGCCACACGCGGATGGAAGGCCTACGTAGAGTATGGTGCGGCCTAGTTCCCCAAGGTGATTATTTTGGACCCTATTATTACAACCCCAGTACCATGCAGCCTTCGGCACGATATTCTCCAAATTGGCTTGGTTGGAACCAGCTGCATTAACCAGGGAGTCGTTGTAAGCCTCTACAGGGTATCCACTCCACACCTGTTACCACTGCCCACGTGACCCAGGGTACAGATTGCCAGCATGTGTCAGGGTAGCCCCCGTCAGGACATCTCCTCACACCTGTATAGTTTGTGTCAGGGTGGTCCCCCTCAGGGCACCCCCTCCAACGGGAAGGTGAAGCCGCTACTAAGTGCCGGAAGGGGGACTAAAGGAAAAATGTGTATGTGGGATAAAAACGAAAACCAGAATGAAAAATATAAATAAATAAAAAGAAACAGGAGGAACATAAAAAATAGAAATAGAAAGGAAAAGGATAAGAAAAGGAGGCGGAGGAAAATAAAATGAGGAAGGAGAGCTACCAGATCCAGGCAAGTGGAGGACATTCAGCGCAGCCAGCAAGAACTCTCAGTTAAAGCGGCGCTGGGAATGGAATTGCCGTTATAGCGTGGAGGAGGAGGTAGGAATATGACCCTGAAATGGACTATGGGCTGGTCACCACTACTAGGGGCCTTCTATTTTTCTAAGGAAGCGAACGAGAGGTTTCCATGACCCGCTTAGGTTGAGGCCATCCTCCCTGTTCATATGTGGGTGCAGCTCCAACTCAGTCTCCTCCTATAAATTCGGTCCATATAGCTGTATTTAGTAGAGAGGATTTGGATGTCTTGGAATTTCATGAGGGGATCTTGGTTGAATCTATGTTTCGCCACCGCCGATTTATCTGGATGTCCAAGTCGTATATGTCGGTGATATTCTTTCATACTCTTCTCAATGGACTGACCAGTCTGTCCGACATAAACTTGGCTAGACTTACAAGGGATGTTGTACACACCTGGGGTCCTCAGCTCCAGGTCTTTAGTCACAGGACAGAGTAAGACGAAAATCTTCCTCAGCGCCAAACCAACAGTTTTGAACTTGTGTTTGGCCAACATTTTGCTGAAACGGCTTATGTCGTCTGGACATAACTGTAGGGGAGCGAGTGAGGTGGTCTTATGTGTGGGCTTGGAGGTCCTCACCGTCGGGTTGAAGAAAGGTCGTGTCTTCTGAAAAATCTAGCCACTTTCCCTGAAAGTGTTATTGAAGGAGGCAAGTTCATCATAGACTTTTCCTTGTCACACAGAGACCTGGCCCTGTGCAACAAGGTTGCAAAAGTTGCCTGCGTTTTGGAAGGATGATGATGTGCTCTAGGTTTCAGGTAGAGGTCTTTATGGATAGGTTTTCTGTAGAATTTGTGATCCAGGAGGCTGTCGGTCCTCCTATGGAGTTCTATGTCAAGAAAAGGATTATGTCCATCCTACTTCGCGTCAATGGTGAATTGGTTATGCCTGTGAAGGCCATTCAGATGGTCAAGGATTTTCTCCACATTCTGTTTTCCGTGTGTGCAGAAGACAAATGTGTCATAGGCATAAAGGAACCTGCAAAAGAGTTTTGTGTTTCGCTTGTTCTAAGGCCCTTTCCTCAACGTTCTCTATAAAGAAGTTCCAGTAAAGAGCGGGGATCCCATTGACACACCCTCAGTTTCCTCGTAGAATTTTCCACCTGAGGAAAAGTATGTAGAATAGAGGGCATGCCTAAATAAGGCCGGAATGTTTTCACTAAAATGTTGGCTGAAAACTTTAAGAGACTTCACAAGAGGCACTCGAATGAACAGGGATACCGCAACGAAACTGACAGCCAGGTCGTCTGGTCCGACTCGTACAGGACCAAAAGTGTGAACAATCTCAATGGAATATTTCACGTAATGCATAGTTTGTCCCACAAGTGGGCTGATTAAGCCTGGCTAGTACTTAGACAGCTGGTAAAGAGGGCTTCCAATGTTGCTCACAATAGGCCTTACAGTTGTTTCCATTTATGAATCTTTGGGATCCGATATAGTTTTGGAAGTCTAGTGCCCGCTGGACGTAGTCGTCAACACACCTCCTATGGAAGTGTAGATTTCTTAGGAAGAATGAGGTTTTGCCTTGAGCCGTCGCTGTGTGACCTTTAGCCAAACCCCTGGCACCAATTTTTCGAATGTATTCAACGGTGTTAAGTACCGCTGTGGCATCGTCCTTGTCTGCCGAGAGGATGATGAGGTCAATATTCTTCCGTAGAGCCCTGAGCACCGTCCTCTCAACGCCAGTCAAGTGGCCACATTCAGTCTAGAAGTGTCCCGTGTCCTCATAGTTTTTTGCCTGGCTTCTTCAGCTGTCTCGGCAGGCAGTGGCTTGATAGCCTTCTCCACCCCCGTGAGCCAGTCAATGTGCGTCCAGTCCGGATCAGACGGCACACGAGCTGTGACGAGGTGAATTTCCAGCAACTCGCTTTTTCAGGCCTAGGGTGTTGGATCCTTCTCTGAGCAAGCAGAATCTGGTGTGTTCTTAGATTCTGTTGGCGGAAACGCAGGACGAAGGAGAGCGAGGTGATGGGATTTGAATCCTTGAATCGAAGTCTTTCGAAAATCTGAACGTGGCGTAGAGTAGCCTCCCCATAGAGGCGCACTATGCATGATTTCAGGCTTCCGCCGCTATGTAGATGAGATCTGCGCTCTTTTGTGGTATTACGCAGCATAGAATGGTAATTCTGTACCACTGTTTGGGGACATTCTATGGGTTCATTCTTCAAGGGATGAGAAGCTGCAAAAGAAAGCAAAGAACAAAGCCACGAAGAAAGACACGTTGAAAGCCTTGACTTGGAATTCTTGACCCTTGAATATGGGACCGGTAGTTTGTCCCGAAACTTCGGTACAGAATTATCAATGTACGCTGCGAAATATCCCGGAAAGCGCAGATCTTTTTCATCCTATTCATTTTAATGTACAAGGTAGCAAAAGGCAATTGAAATAAAATAATAAATTTAAGAGGCCCGAATATTATTTAAATTAAATAATAGGCGTTAATTCCACAGCCTCTGCCGCTGTCGCCGCCGCCACCGCCGCAGCCGCCGCCACCACCACCACCACCACCACCACCACCATGATTGCTGTAAGTGCTACAACACTAACGTAACTTTGGTGCTCCTGTATCAAATATGTCATTGTGCTCGAAAAACGTAGAAGGCATGACAAGGCAGTAAAAAATGCTTAGTGTAGAAAGATGGAACGCCATTGCCTTGTGTTTTTCTGTATGTCGTTATACACCTTGTACTGTCCCATGACAGCCTTCTTTTCCTTTCTCAAGCTAAACACACAAAGCCATTTTCATATTTATGAGGAAGGGGTCACGATAAAAATATGAAAATTTTTCGCACACAATTGATTGCCGTAGTACTTCCCCCTCCCATTCTTGACGTAAAAAAATGCTTGATCTGTTTACACATAATTGAATCCAACCACAGTAATGCACAGTGTCCTTCTTATCGCCAGTAAATCACATTTTCAACGCTTAATTAGAACTAACTAATCTAAATAACTAACTAACTAACTAACTAACTGACTGACTAACTCCATGGAGCAGAGGCCTTCTTGAGAACCTAACAGTTTCTCAGCTAGTGAAGAAATTCCTTGCATTTTATGGAACCCAGAGGTTCATTACCGCATTCACAAGAGCCTGCTACCTGTCCCTATCATGAGCTAGCTCAATCCAGTCCATACCCCATCCCACTTCTTGAAGATCAATTTTAATATTATCCTCCCATCTACGCCTGTGTCTCCCAAGTGGTCGCCTTCCCTCAGGTCTCCCCACCATAATCCTGTATGCACCTCTCTTTTCCCCCATACGGGCTACATGCCCCGCCCATCTCATTTTTCTCGATTTGATTACCCGAAAAATATTTGGTTATGAGTATAGGTCATTAAGTTCCTCGTTATGTAGTCTTCTCCACACCCTGTCGCCTCGTCCCTCTTAGGCCCAAACATCCTCCTCAGCACCTATTCTCGAACACCCTCAGTCTTTGTTCCTCCCTCAGTGTGAGGTACCAAGTTTCACACCCGTACAAAACAACGGGTAAAATTGTAGTTTTCTATACCGCAATTTTTGTGTTTTTGGATATCAACCTGGAAGACAAAAGATTTTGCACCGAATGATAGCAAGCATTCCCCATCTTCAATCTGTTCTTAATTTCTTCAAGAATGGAGTTTCGATTGGTTAGGGTTGCTCCCAAATATTTGTATTCTTCCACCCTTTCAAAGGATTTACTATCTATTTTTATGTTGCGATTGTGTCCTGCATTCTGATTTCGAGACGTGACCATGTACTTAGTTTTCTCAGCATTTACTTCTAGATCAATCTCCTTACTAGCAATCACTAAATCTTCTGCGTTTTTCTCTATACTATGTACGCTTCCGCCCAATATATTAACATCATCAGCATAGACCAGAAGCTGATGTGTACCATTCAATGTCAAGCCTTCCTGGTTTGCCTGAACCCTCCTAATGGCATATTCTAAAGCGAAGTTGAAAAGCAATGGCAACAGAGCCTCTCCTTCTTTCAAGCCATTCATAATAGGGAGCATATCAGACAGATGTTTGCCTACCCGAACTGTGCTATCTGTTTCACTTAGACACATTTTTTAACCTTCCTAGTTTCATGGGGATACCAAACTCAATGAGAATATTATACAAGACCTCTCTCCTAACTGAATCATAGGCTTTCTTGAAGTATATAAATAGCTGATGCACTGCCTCAATGTAGTCCCATTTTTTCTCAAGTATTTGACGAATGCTGAATATATGATCAGTAGTTGACTTGTTACGTCGAAATCCACACTGATGATCCCCAATAATTTCCTCTGCATATGGAGTTAACCTTGACAAAGAATGTTGGATAGAATTTTGTACGTATTTGACAAAATTGATACGCCTCGATAGTTACGACAACTTTTTTATCACCCTTCTCATAAATAGGCAAAATGACTGACTCCTTCCATTCCTCAGATAATTCCTCCTTATTCCAAGTGGAAATAATAAATTTATGGATCTCAGAACGAATTATCCTACCCCCTGCTTTAATCAATTCTGCCGGAATCTGATCAACACCTGGTGATTTCTGTCTTTTTAGCTTTTCAATAGCCATCTCAATCTCAAAGGCACTGGGCTCAGGCACTAGTGGCTCTGCCGTATGTACTTCTGTTTGCCTAACAACATTAGCCCCGTGTATATTCAACAGCTGGGAGAAATTATTCCTCCACCTAGCCAAAACACTGTGGAAGTCTGCAACCACGTCACCCTTATCATCCTTTACTACGTTAGTTCTAAGCTGGTACCCCTCTTAAAGTCATTGATACCCCTGTACAAGTCTTTGATATTCTTGTTCTTACTGTTTGTTTCAAGTTCATTAATTTTAGCTTTCAGATATTCCTTCTTTTTCCCCTGAAATATCTACTAGCTTCACATCTTACGTTGTGCAGCTTATCTCCATTACTTTGGTTTGGATTCTGTAACCACTGAATTTTAGCCTGCTTCCTTTCATGTAAAAATTCTGCACATTCTGCATCAAACCATGGTTTATGCTGCTTCAGTTCATGCAGACATAGACTGTCTTGAGCTGAGATTTTTATATTCTCTTTAATGTTTTCCCAAGCCCTATTTATGTCCTCACTAACATTTAAGCTTTCCAAAGCTGCAAACCTGTTTGAGATCTTAAGCTGATACTGTTTCCTAACCTCTAGTTCACTTAGTTTCTTGAGATTAAATCTCCTGCATCAAATTTCTGTGCTTCTTGTTTACTTACTGCTAGTCTTTCCCTAACATTTGCCACCACCAGATAGTTATCAGTATCACAGTCAGCTCCCCTGAAAGATTGCACATCGTGTATACTGGAATGCCATCTCCTATCTGTGATTGTGAGTCTTCCCGTCAGGAGATGTCTAGGTGTGTTTATGAATGTTTCGGTGCGGGAACCTCGTGCTCTTAACAAGCAGATACTCTGATGTGCTTTTAATAACTAGATTCTTTGATGTGGAAAAGTTTACTACTCGAACACCATTATCATTACTAACCTGATGTAAACTCTCATTCCCAGTTGTTTGAAAGTACCCTGTCTCCCCACTTTTGCATTAAAATCTCCTAACAGGATTTTCATATGGTACTTAGGAAAATGATCAAAAACCCCTTCTAATTCCTCATAAAAACTGTTCTCTGAAACATCACCTTTCTCTTCTGTTGGTGCATGCGCATTCGGAACAATAACATTACACCAGCGGTCTCTCAGCACTGTGTATGACATCCTATCACTAACAACAAAGCACCGTCAGCGTGCCTCCTGTATCTTAATAAATGTAAGCAGCTACAGGGATGGAGAAGCGACCTTTTTGCTAATAATCTTCGAGCTTTTGCAAGGGCGACAGAAAATGACCGACAGAATTTTGCCGTGATGTTGAAAGTTAGCACTAAAATTCTTCCAAGAATTAGAGAAAACGAAAAGCGTGAAAATGCAAGAAAGGACTGTCTGCTCTGCTTAGAAATGCTGTGACAAAATTCACTTGTTTTAGGTACCGTAAATAAGAAACCAAAATACTAAACCACATCTCTTCCCCAAGTCTTTTCTAGATATTGAATTCAATGTCACAGCCAACAAAGCCATACAGGGATATCGTGTTGGTTCTTAACTCAAAAAGGATCACGTTTGTTAATCTAATAAATTCATTAAAAAGGTAAAGCGATCCCTTTACAGGTATGGACAGGCATTGGGTTTTCGAAGAGGTTGACGCTTCCAGATTTCAAGAAAATCGGAGCATAAAGGTGGTAAGGTCAGCCATAAGCACCGTTCGCCTTTACCCTCAGGAAATATTCCTGGTACTCATTTCTGTTAGAAGACGAGTCGACTCCAGGTCCATAGTGCGGCATGAAAGTTTAAGTAATGAAAAATTCCAAAGACACTGTAGGGAATCGAACCCGCGACCTTCCGTCTTGTGACTGTCATATATAGAGATAAATTACAATATAAAGGCATTAAACCTTATTCAACTTATCTGAAGCACTCTTTGTATCTAAATTAATATCTCAGATTGTTATTATTGCATTATGTGAAACTCAGATAGAAAGCACAGTACATAGTAATTTCGTAAATCTGGAAAAGTCCACACTGAATGCAATCGATATGTTCTAAAATTAATTTATGGAATCAAATATTTTCTCATTTACTTGCCTAATCAAACAGCTGTAAAATGAAACTGTGTGTAGCGTTAAAGACAGCACATTCTGCAAGGTCACCTGCGTGAAATTGAGTGGCTTGACTACAATAACCTCTGTGCTTTCTTTTTATTCAGTTCACATTACCACAAGCCACTGTGAAGATTTCGGAGACTTCATTCACCTTAACCCTTTAAAGACGAAGCGTATCTGTTTTATATAAGGACTCAGT
This sequence comes from Coptotermes formosanus, assembly GCA_013340265.1. Classification (NCBI taxonomy): domain Eukaryota; kingdom Metazoa; phylum Arthropoda; class Insecta; order Blattodea; family Rhinotermitidae; genus Coptotermes; species Coptotermes formosanus. The sequence continues at coordinate 6,483,362 of BLKM01000655.1, forward strand.
GCGTACCGCGCTGTAAACGCTCTCCACTTCGTTTATAAAAACCAGTCTCTTAATGTTTTATAAGGCAAAAGTTGTTGTTTGTTCTGAGATCCGTACAAAACACATAAACGCAATGTGGGCACCACGTAGAATTTTTTAATGTTAAACCTGGTCGTATGTAAAGTTACCGCTAGGCTTTAAAAGGTTAATGACTTTGCAACTCTTCTGGAAGGCCAAAATAGGTTAGAATTTTAGAAATTCTAACTCAGCACGCCAGTGTGTTTTATTGTGTAGTGGTTAAAAAAAGGTAAAGCAATCCCATTACAGGCCTGGACAGGCCCTTAGTGTTCCAGGAGACTGAGGCTCCGAGATTTCTAGACAATCGGCACATGAAGGTGGTAATGTTGTCGGCCCTACGCACCGGCCGCTTTTACCCCACAAGAAATATTCCTGGTACTCGTTTCTGTTAGAAGCTGAGTCGACCCCAGGGCTATAGGGCGACCGAAGGGATTATGTCAATGAAAAATTCCAATGACACCCTCGGGAATCGAACACGCGAAGTTCCGGTTTGCAGCCCAGTGACTCAACCAACTATGTTAGGCTGTATTAGGCTAATGGAAACAACATGGCGTGAAAATGTGAGTGTGCCTCTGTTTGCAAATATCCGCTTTATATTTTCGAGCGACAGACAAACCATATCTCATTATATTGCAGTCAATCTTTCTGATATAATTCTATAGAACATATCAACATATTCTGTGTATATATACACATGTCCTCAAGAGTAATTATACTGGTAAATAACACAATATATAACATCGATACCACTGAAGTACCAAGTTACTAATTGTCTCTTAAATACCACGTAATTCGCTGTAGGCTTATTTGGAGAGGTAGCGCATTTCTGTATCATGCTTTTGTCATAAACAATTCCACTACTTCCTGCAATTTAATTTCTCTAAAATAATTCCTTGTATCGCATACAATTATATTTTTCATATTACAGAATTTTAACACAAATATTCCCCTGGTGAGTAGAAGGTCTGACGCAATAAAAACTATTTTATTTTCCTTCTAAAATTTGTGTATTCTTTAAGTACTTCAAACGACTTGTTAATGAAGTAATAATGAATTGTATCCCCATGTTAGTTACACTGATTTTGAAAATATGAACTTTAGGACTTTGGGAATGAAGGTATGATCTTTGAAGTGTATTTTAATCATGCATATGCGAGGTTTTATCTGCCTTGAGATCTTCGACTTTCGGGGATATTACGCAACTTTGATACATAATTAAGTAAACTTACCGCCTTGTCCGTGCCACGTATTTTTCACATCTTCAAAGGCCAAGCAGTTCTAGACGGCTGGTTAAACTCTGAAAACGGGAACAATAGGTTGTGACAAATCCACGGTAACTAATTACTAATAAACGCTGCGCAAAATCCCAGAAGAACAAAAATCTCATCTACGGAGCGGCGGAACCTTGTAATCACGCATTTGTTCTGTCTTACTTATATCTTCAAATATAATGACACAATTGTTGTTTTTGGTAGCACGCAATTCTATTTACCTACACAGTCATAACCACCCTATCATCACATGAGCTGGGGCAGGGAAACGGCACCTAATGTACCTATTTGAAGGATAAAGAAGAGGACAGGACGACGAGAAGTTCGGTTAAAAGTACCTCCATTGTAGTATGTCAAGCAACATTCATGACACACATGTTTTACGTGCGGATGAAACAGCTGTATTATTAAGCCGTGTGCAGCTTTAAAAGGAGCTATTTGTAAAATCAAATGCATAATTAATGCTAAAATTTGAATTACAGAAATACAGAACTCAATATAGGCCTATTCAAGGTACAGTTCCTACGATCGCTCGTCATTGTGACTATATCAAAGACCTTCGTGACCCACATGACAATGCAACTCTTCGCGAAGCCAAGGATAGCTGAGAATGTGTGAAATCATACCTCGACTCAATAACGTTTCCATGGAGTCGTGTTTTGAGCACAAGGAAGAACTGACTTTTAGTCTTATAAGGCAACCTATTCTGTGTGTCTCTGTGCCCGTCCTCACACATGTGTCCGTTTCAATGTCTACCCCAGACACAATAGAAAAAAGTTTAAATATTTTGGATAGAAGTTTAAAAATTTGAGATAAATATTATGCTACTGCTAGATGCCCCTGCTTTGCAGTTTTTCATGTCTAAAATGGGCGCTAATAAATAAATATCTCCATGGAGCAGTGCCCTTCTTGATATGTTAATAGTTCACCACCTATTTAAGGAATTCCACTAAATATTGAGAAATCTCAAGATTCTATAACATACTGACAAGAACCCAAACTTTGTGAATACCCTGAGTCGGGTAGCTCCAGTCTACATAAGCCCATTTTCTTTCTTTAACAACCATTTCCGTGTTATCCTCCCAACTACGCCTACACCCACCAAGCAGTCTCCTTCCATAATCCATCCAGTCATATCACATATAATCACACATCATCGTCCTCTATATGATTTTTAGAATTCTATGAGTTTGAAAATAACGGATTAATATAGGTCGAAACATGTCGCTGTATAGGCATATGAAATCTATTGTCTAAATATAGTTCTGTTTTGACTGAGACATATTTCATATATTATATTATCATAACACAGCTGGATGTCACATATTCTGTTGCAGAACAAAGGCAAGGTAATTCTGTAGAAGAATCGGGTTGGTGTAGGCTATTTTCATTGAAAGTTCCAGTTTTTTTTTTGGCTACAATAAGCGATGAATATTTGAATATTCTGACCATTGTAGCTAATTGCATACTTCGGTGTGTCTTAGATGCCTAAGAGTTTGAGTGCACCTGTAGCAGGCAAAGAACAAAAAAGCACTTCATGTGTTACGTAATTATACCTAATTCTAATCACAGGTCTGAAGAGACATCCCAGAAAAACCAATTTGCTCATAAACTAGGGTGACTTTTGAGCTTCCTCTGGATTTGGCTAAATAAACCACAAACATGTACGGAAAAATTAAGGACGCAGTGATTATGTCAGGGATTCGTGTCTCTAATTCTACTGTGTATCTAACATTATCTGAATTTAATATATTGCACCTTGTCTTGTTCGTGTCCTTCTTATGAGGATGTATGAGGTGAATTTGTAGACTATATATAGTACTTTTAAATGCAGCATTATTTCACAAAGAATTGTGCAATTTTACATCAAGTACAATGACTAGGAAGTTAAAACGTTCCTATTACGTGCATGAAATTCCTGCCACAATTCATATTATAGTACCGATTTACCATATATGTTAGAAACCGTCTGAAATTGACTACGAATCAAAGAGTATATGATGTGGTTCAGACTTTCGGATCATTGGTAGAAGAATTAGGTAACCCAGAAGTGCTTTAAGAAAAAGTAAATTTGGTTTAACATTTAATTTCCTGTGCTTTGTATTTTGTATGCTTTAAAAATCAATAGCATAATATCCGATTATAAATTATTCATGCAAGAAAAGGCGTTGTTAAAGGTCCTACAACTCTAGCCTCTGGCAGAATATAAAGGATCTTTAAGTGCTTTGCATCATAAGCAAGGGGTACTTAAGAAGGAAATGTTCAGTTTTTCTTGAGACTTGTTAAAAGAAACAAGCTGTGTTTAATTTGCGCTTCAAGTTTGTTTTATAACTTACGGTATTCTGAAATTATCAGTGGAAGAATAAAATGTAAGTATTTCAGCTGTTTTTTCTTCAGTTGGAAAGTTGTTATCAAATCATCCAGCTTCTCAAACCTATTAAATTTCAGCTATGTAAAGGCAATGCATTTACTGTTTCTTTCATAGTGAGATGTGATGCTTTTTTCTGAGGGAGGTATGATGAAGAATATTTGAGAACACACAGTAATATGAAATGCTCTTATCTACGTACGGTGAATAATTGTGTACGTGATTTTATGTTGTTCCACACATGTATGAGTTTTGTGGAACTTTCAAATAAGAATATTATTTTATCTGACAACAGTCGCTAGTCCCTTGCTGCCGGCTAGGTTCTGTTATGCACACACACACACACACACACACACACACCCATATATAGGCTACTTTCTTCTCTATTTACCAGACTGTGTGTGAGACACCTGTCTGTGTGTTCTCAAGTAAGTTATTTAACGACGTTTTCTAGTCGTGTGATTATGCAGTATTGATGAGAGATGTGTGGATGAGTATGGGGCACCAAGAGAATGACAGTGACAGAAAAAATTTGACAAAATTCTGCTCCAGTTTGCCAATTCTTCTACCAAAAATTCCACATGTAATAGCCTGGTTTTAAACCTTCGCCTACGCAGTTAGAGGCCGGATCTGTTTTTCGTTAGACATGCATCCTGTCATAAGTACACATGCAGAAAAGATGCTACAGGAAGCGAAATTTAAATTAGGATAACCTACATATATGTGAACATTTTTCAGTAACATGTTTCATTCCAGAAGCTACAAAGCATTCAGAAGACACTTGCATGCTGCACTCAAAAAAGACAAACATGTTGTGCAAATTCCACAGCACAGAGCAGACGGAAAGACTGCTATCTGTGAACTGGATCCTTAATGGATTACGTTATGAAGAAATATATTACAAATGGGTTCCCTCTAACAGGAAAGTTGTTTTCAGCTCGGCGGCTCCAAGATCTCTCAAAATAACACGTTTCCCATATTAACTTCTAAGTGAACGTGTGGGCATGTAAATTCTATCGCATGGTTCCTGAAAAACGTGAAAAAATTTGAACAGAAAAAGAAAAATATTTGAAATAAAGCCATATTGTGGGAAACAAGCCCTGATTATGTACCATGGCTTAAAATGCAGTAAATATCCTTGTTGCCTAAATATATGTAGCCTTTCCAATGCAGAACACTTCCTAGTGGGCCAAGGCCTCCTCGTTGTCGAGGCTTCGCGATCACATTCAGTTAGACAGGCCACACTCGGTACGACTCGTCTGGACGCGGGATCAGCCCGAAGCAAAGACCTCTACCTGACAACACACAACAGTCACAAGAGGAACACATCCATGACGCAGGAGTGATTCGAACCCACAGTCCTAGCTAGTACGTGGCTGCAGACCCACACCTTAAACCGCGCGGCCACTGGGATCGGCGGCCTAAACGTATGGTAAAATAAATCTCTAGAAATGCATTCCTGCTTGATTATTGCTTATATGCAGTGCATTTTTTGTGTATAGTCTAACCCACGGAGTGCCATTACGTATGTTCAGCGTTGGTGTGTTTTTTGCTAAGAGTGTAGACACGATTATTGCGCATGTTTTATTCCGAGACATTAAATTCATACATGTAAGTTAAGCAGGCTATATTTACAACATTTTTTTAATACCTGTTACGCTAAAAGAGAATTATGTCTCTTTTTTAAGGTAAAACATTTAATCAGCTCGTACTGCAAAAAATTCTGGGAATTTTTGAATGTATTCACAATCTAAAACAGTATAAAATTTTAATGTAATTACAAATCAAAGAGATCATAACATTTAATTAAAAATAATGTCGTTGCACCATTGATTGTAATGCTTTCTTTCAGAACATTTTTACTCGGAAATTATTATTACAATATATATTTCATTCAACGTTTCTTGCTAATAAACAATTGCATTAGGATTATTGGGACCATACTTTTCTGTGACCACAAATTCACACCATTACATTACACTTATTCGCAAAAAAGTGTTGTATGAAGGTGTGACCCCTACTTTAATTCCAACATTGAGTACAGAGGCTCGTGTAGGAACTACAAGAATAATACATGAAGTGTGCTTAGGACATACGTACTTGCAATAATCTATAACATAAAAACTGAACAATGTACTCGTCGAAGATAATGGACCGCACACGAGACGTTCAAGTCTTTCCCCTGCTTGTACAAATGTACGATTGTACGAAATTAATAGACTTTCAACTAGAATAACTATAATGTTTGTATGAAAATTCTACAAGGGCTGTCAGATGTAGCTCTGTATCATATTATCATTACTATGCTCGTATAAACACTCATTCCCGAATGTCTGTTTGAAAATATCCTATCTCCTGAGTTTTACACTGAATTCTCATAACAGAATTTTTATGCGGCACTTATGATTGTGACTGAGCACCTGTTCTAACTCCTCATAGAAAATGCGCATTGAGTTAACACTTTTTCCTCACTGTTGCATATGCATTCATAACAACAACGATATCACACCTGCGACATATCAGGACTATATATGACTTCTATCACTAAAAACCCTATTCTGTTAACTGCTGACATTTCCCTGATGTACTAAAAATCCCATGCGAAGATGACTTTTATATTTTTCCCCATAGAAAAAAGTATGATTCTGTGCCCATGCGGTGCCTCCGTTTTCCCACTTAACCTCCGTTACACACACGAAATCTAATTACATCTCGCTCATTTTTGGCCACTATCTTAAGTGGCTCTGACCTGTAAGTCTCAACGTGTTTCCCTTGCCGAACATTATTTCCCTGGAGGACCACACCTTGTCAGCTGTGGGCGACTACTTATTTATTACATTCCCAGCCACCCTTCATACTGGAGTCCGTTCCTCCATCCGCAAACTGAGGACACGCCATGCCTTTGTGAGAGGGATCCACTTATCACGGATCATAATTTATTTACGGGCATCAATGATTTTCTATGCGTACTTTACACCTTTATTGTCCGATCTGGGTGAAATTCAGTAAGATGCTGAATATTTATGGGTTTCGTGAACTGCGGCACAGGTCATATATTTCTTTTCTTATGGGCCTAAAATTTAGCACCTGTGATCCCAGTTGTTCATTATTAACGCCATCAAATAAGAGCTAAATATTATTTTCGTGATATGCACCTTCGTGTTTTAGTTTTACGCATATTTTCCACGATTATACTTTAAGTGATTCAAATATCGCTTTTTTGTTTGCGCACAACCGACACAGTACAGTTTTTATGATAGAAAACGGTTGGTAAATGTGAGGTGAACTCAAGCTTGTATCTGTTTTAAATAGTCCACTGCCAGGTTAACTATAAATAAGCGTACTTGGCGACTTAGGCTCAGAAGGCATGTAGATCATCATGGTAACTCTCTCTTCTCTTTGTCTAATTTCATCCAAAATCATAATATTAAATTTGACGGAAATCCGTCCAGCTTTTCCTGAATTTCTTCACGCAGATACAGACAGACATTACGAATTTAGTAGGAGCATTTCTGCCCATCGCTTTAGCCCCAAAAATGACTCATGAGGAAAACAGAACACAATTTTAGCGTACATCTGCATTTTTGTAGCTTAGTTTGGGTGTGAAGAACAGGCAGTAGTGTTGAACCTGGTGCATGTGTGCAGATCGCCATGGAGCAAGAGAGAGAGAGTCCGGTGCGACAGCTGTTTCGGGACGCCGGAGTCTTCGTGACAGGCAGCACAGGCTTCTTGGGACAGTTGCTTCTTGAGAAGATCTTACGTGCCTGTCCAGACGTCAAGACCCTGTTCCTCCTCATGAGATCCAAGAAGGGAAAGACAGAGGCGGAAAGATTCGCTGAGATTTTCGAAGGAGAGGTGAGTTTGTGGGACAGCGTAGGCGAATAATTAACACAACACAAAAGTGACAATTTAACTTATTGCCTTATCGCTTAGGTAATATACTTATAACTCTCATTCTTAGTAAGGAACGCTTCGGAAGGAAACTGCGAAAATTTAAAGAGACAGGTATACTTTCAAAGTAGACGGCTAACAATGGAGGCTGATTGCTGAGTGCTTGATCGCGATTAGGAATCCTCTAATAAGGACAGATGAGTAACGGTGGCATTTGCTGCTTTATCGTTGAGATGTCTTGCCTCCTGCAGCACTGTTTATGCAACGTGCCAATTTGCTGCTCTATATCGTTGCAGTGTACATACTCAGTATAATATTTTGTGCTGTACATTCTGTACGGTTCTATACTAAGCACTTGCAAATAATTAAAAATTTAAAACCATTGATTACTTTCTTATCATTCTACGTAA
>BLKM01000656.1:0-116114 GCA_013340265.1 Coptotermes formosanus
GGGGGGGGAGGCGTAATTTATGTACTTATTCCGTAACGTGAAACTTGTTACACAACACCCTTCTATCTCAGTACATAAAAAGAACGTACGGATCCAAAGTGTATGTTCGTGATTTCAGGCTTCCACCGCGATGCTTATGAGATCTGCGCTCTTCTGGGATGTTACGCAGCGTCGACTGGTAATCCGTGTTGCATAATTTGCTCTAAGAATGGTTATACACGGATTTTGTATGCATGGACAGATTAAAAGACAGCCAGATAAAAAATGGAGAGCATATGTACCAGGAGTGGTTACAGAGCAGCGGCCTGACGTCATTGTTGCTTTTGGCACAATCTGCCGTTAAAATAACTTTCACGTACTTCTCAGGCACAAGAGATTAAACTTGTCAAAATATTTTGTAAATGAAGCAGACACACAACCACCTGAAATTAGGCTACTAGAGGCCATCAAACGGGGACAAAGTACTATCCATTAGTGCAATTATAAATAATAAAATATTTTAATTTTCTGGGAAACGATTGTTCAATGATTCGAGAAGCTATTAACTTTTTAAAGCCTAGCGGTAACTTTACGTACTACCAGGTTTAACATTAAAAAATTCTACGTGGTGTCCACATTGCGTTTATGTGTTTTGTACGGATCTCAGAACAAACAGCAACTTTTGCCTTATAAAACATTAAGAGACTGGTTTTTATAACCGAAGTGGAGAGTGTTTACAGCGCGGTACGCATTGAGTCCTTATATAAAACAGATACGCTTCGTCTTTAAAGGGTTAAACTTGGGTAGGCTGTTGCGTAAATTTCCTTCTAAACTGCGTGTCGCAGGGGTCGCCTGGCTGTCTACGCTTGCTACACACACAGACATGTTCATGTACATTAGAATAAACATGAGAAAAACTAAGAGAATAGTAACTTAAAATAGGAGTGAATGAAGACAAAACGTCTGAAATTCTATTTAAAATTCGCTTGTGTTAAAAGCAGACATCTTTAATGATCATTAATTTAGTCCTAAACCGAATATGAAGCCAGTAGTGTTATCATACTGGAGTTACTGTTACACCCTCTGTTGGTGTGAAGGCATAAAACTTTTAGTCTTGCGGGTTGAGTTTAAATACTTCTTCCTTCTTTACCCCAACCCCCTTCTGAAAACCGTGCAAATGATATCCCCTCAAGGAAAGATAAAAGAGCCCCTCGTAACAAACGTGTCTGACGGGACAATTAAAACATTCCCCCAGTCTCACAACCATTAGCAACTCTCTGCCTTATGGAATGGATAATATTTCCGCTTAGAAAACAAAGAAGCAGAATTTATTTCTGTTGAAAGTTACAGTTAAGATGCCACATGTTTGAATGTATGATTTATTTCGCTAAGAACATTTTAAAATCTTGAAAGATTTTAATAGCATTTCTTTCTTGCAGATTACGATACTTTGAATCTTTACCAGTAGGTACCAACTTTAGAAACTAATTTTCCTGGGTTTAGTAAATAACTAAATCTTAAAGCAATCCGTGTAGAGGCCTGGACAGGACCTGACGGTTCCGGGAGGTTGAGGCTCCAAGATTTCCAGACAATCGTTACATGAAGGTGGTAAGGTTGTCAGCCCTACGCACCGGCCGCCTTTACACCCGCAGGAAATATTCCTGGTACTCATTTCTGTTACAGGCTGAGTCGACCTCGGGGCCATAGTGCGGCCGAAAGGATTATGTCAATGAAAAATTCCAATGACACCATCGGGAATCGAACCTGCGACCTTCCGGCTTGTAGCGCAGTGCCTCAAGCAACTGCGCCAGCGCGTGCCTCAGTAAATTTACTGGCATTTAATAATACAGTAAATTGCCAAGGCTATATAGCGTCGGCGGTATATAAAGGAAAAAGTTTAGTGTGCCCTGTCAATACCAAATTTAATTAACCTTTTAAAGCCTAGCGGTAACTTTACGTACGACCAGGTTTAACATTAAAAAATCCTACGCGGTGCCCACATTGCGTTTATGTGTTTTGTGCGGATCTCAGAACAAACACCAACTTTTGCCTTATAAAACATTAAGAGACTGGTTTTTATAACCGAAGTGGAGAGTGTTTACAGCGCGGTACACACTGGGTCCTTATATAAAACGCACGCTTCATCTTCAAAGGGTTAAAACATATATATATATATATACCTACGTATTTCAATTAAGAATATTTTACTACATGTACAAATTATGTCACAAACAAGCAACGTGTTTCGGCAGGATCTCTTTATCTTCAGGCGTGTAACATTCAAACATAAGGTAAAATTCACCTCTGAACAGGGGGAGTACAAGAATAGCTCTACTCTTTCTTTAACCTCGGATCTATATATGTGTGTGTGTGTGGTAAACGCTACGCACCGGCCGCTTTACCCCCGGGAATGACCCAGTACCCATTGTGCAGGCGGCTGAGTGGACCCCAGCGGAGATCCGGACGGGTGCGGAAAACCTCGCCTCCACCGGAATTCGATTCCCGGACAGCCCAGCCCGTAAAGAGTCGCTACACCGAATACGCTATCCCGGCCCCTGCAAACTTAATCGTGTTATTATTAAAAGATAAAAGGCAAAGTGCCGCCACAAAGGTGTAAGGGGGGCTGGAAGTAAAGCTCCCTTCATTCTTAAGCTCGACACTAAATGGAGATAAGTGATCTGTTTCACGTCTTTGCGTTTTTACCTCCGATAATATATGCGCCCTTGGTATGTAGGCTTCAGAACAGGTCTGAAGGATCTGAAGAAAACACAAATGCCTTCTCCGCGCCAGGGATCGAAACACAACTATTCTTTCGGCCGGCCAGAAGCTTATTGCTACAGGAGTAGTTTCGAAGCTAACACAGGCGGGCGTAACATACATAATTACATATAAATGTCTGAACTCGGCAGTGACTGTCTAGTGGATCTCGCAAGGTGTTAAATCTATAAGGTACAGTAGCTACAGCACAGCTGTGTCACCATTGTCTCTAGAAGCAAAGTTTGTGCAGCAGTTGACATAGATATCTGCCAAAACAAACCTTACACAAGCCTCAGGATATCAGAGAAGCAAAATTAATCATGAACCGTAGACGTGGATGTTACAGTGCGTTGAAAAGTACGTTATACATCAAGCCGAGCCTCGGAAGAGCAAGGCAGCACGCAATCTGCTCTGGAGGACATATAACTCGGTTATAACGTCACGAAAGTGATTGGATATTCTGTGTCGTTATAAACGAGTGTCGTTATAACCGAGGAGTATAATGTTATGGTTAACGGTGTGGAATTAATTGGTACCACAGAATATCTGACGATATAGACGAGCTGTCGTATAAACCGATGTCGTTATAACCGGGTTCTTCTGTGGTCAATAGAGGCGTTATTTTCGACTAACATTTTTACCACAACTTCGACATTTTAATACGCAAGGTTTGGCCTAACTCAGGTTTTGTTAATTTTTTATGGTCAAGTTTTCTAAAATTACAAAAGTGAACACAACTTTCCTGTCTTCACATACAAAGCTGGGAAGGCACCTACTCAGTTTGTCCCTTCCTATATAGTTCTACATGACAACGGAAAGAGATCCAGTTTCTGAAACGTTGCGAGATTTCGGGCTTCTGTTTCGGGGTAGGTGAGGACTTTGCTCTTCTCTGATATTTCGCGTCGTAGAGCTGTAGTTATTTATTGACCTTTCGGGACAACAAATCTATCTCAACTTCAAGGGTCAAGCAGTCTTCAATCTTGAATTTGGGACCGACGTATTGTGCCGAAACGTCGGTAATCAACTATACATCTACGTCGCGCAATATCCTAAAAAATGTATGTCTCTTCCGAAACGTCGTTTATAATTTTTTTTAGTTTCAAATAACAAGAATAAGAGCCGCAGTCGCTCAGTCGGTAAAGTGACTAGGTCACGGGCTGGATGATTCGAATTCGAATCCCAGCAGGGGCAAAGAAATCCTGTCTACTCCGAAACGTCAAGACCGCCTGAGGTCCATTCTGGCTCCTATTCAATAATAATGAGATTTCTTTCGTGGGGGTAAAGCCGGCCAGCTAGTGAAGTTGACCACCAACTTCCATCTAGTGTCGAGATTAAGAATGAGTGGAGCTGTACCTCTACTCCCCGTTTATGCATCCATGGCGTCAACAGGGGTGGCGTTACCTTGTATGACTGAGGATTCAACAGGCTGAGCGATCAAAATTTGAGGCTATAGAAGTGAAATGCATGCTGCTATTAATTTTGTCGATATTGATACCAGCTGTTATTCAGTTATTTACATTAAACAATCTCACGTTTCTTTCTTAATCATAGGGGAAGGCCTTCCTCTATGATCACGTATGATTGGCTACGAAACAGCCTGAAGATGGCTTCATAAAAGCGGAAAACTTGATTGCTCTGAAATAAATATCAAATTTAGAGGAAGTTGGTTGTGGCTAGTTATTTCGTTTAGGAAGAACCCTGTAGTAAAACGCCAACTGGGATGACGAACATAAAGTTCATCTCACCTTTACCGATTCAGAATTAACCCTTTAAAGACGAAGCGTATCTGTTTTATATAAGGACTCAGTGCGTACCGCGCTGTAAACACTCTCCACTTCGGTTATAAAAACCAATCTCTTAATGTTTTATAAGGCAAAAGTTGCTGTTTGTTCTGAGATCCGTACAAAACACATAAACGCAATGTGGGCACCACGTAGAATTTTTNATCCGTACAAAACACATAAACGCAATGTGGGCACCACGTAGAATTTTTTAATGTTAAACCTGGTCGTATGTAAAGTTACCGCTAGGCTTTAAAAGGTTAACCCTTTAAAGACGAAGCGTATCTGTTTTATATAAGAACTCAGTGCGTACCGCGCTGTAAACACTCTCCACTTCGGTTATAAAAAACCAGTCTCTTAATGTTTTATAAGGCAAAAGTTGCTGTTTGTTCTGAGATCCGTACAAAACACATAAACGCAATGTGGGCATCACGTAGAATTTTTTAATGTTAAACCTGGTGGTACGTAAAGTTACCGCTAGGCTTTAAAAGGTTAATAAAATACCTGGGACAATGGTTGGACTTCCTCTATGAAAAACTACCCTATGACAAGGCTTGTATATGCACAGAAAACCATAAAACAAAATTACACAAAGATAAATAAATAAATATATATATAGGTGGCTCGAATGAAAATATTATGATTTTTTACCAGCTAATAAAGTATATAGTTTCTGAATACATTTACAATTTTTCAGAACACTGTCGAACCCACTAAACAAGCTTCTAATCCATCCTAAATTCTGACACCTGCTGATGGCGTGGTCTCAAATTTTTTTTCGTACTTTTAATATTGTCGTTTGATTCAAATTCATGTACGAATATTTATGCAGGTCTCATCCACGGAATTACTCAACTGTTTCCTATAAAATTTGAATTTTTATATCTATACCAAGGTACACCTCTTCATGTAACCCGCCAAGTTTTACGAAAGTCAATCCAAACTTTCTTCTTCATTCGCAAAAAATAGACCCCTCGTGAAAGAAGCCGACACTATGCAGGAACTGCTGCGTCCTTCACGTGTCCTTATGATGAACGTTTATAAAATTGAATTACTTTTCATTCGCCATTTTGTCTCCCATTCTACCTTGTTTATACCTCTTCTGTTCTGTCAGTACTTTGCGGCAAAGTGTTCTGTAAGGCAGGAGCCGGCTCCAACCGCAAGCAGTGTATCAATGCGCAGCGTAATGCCTTCGGACCTCACGGTAAGGAAGGTGAGATGGATGGGGTTATTTTAATGATAGATGCACGAGGTGAAGACAACAAAGAACAGACATTATAAATAAAGGTAAGTATCAGATGCTTAGAGAGAGCGAAGTAAACAGCCTGGTGTCCGTACTATTCTGAATAGGGCAGCTGGAAGGAAGGAAAAAAAATGAAAGAAAAATTGAAATAAATGAAACAGACAGACAGAAGGAGAATTATGCGAGGAGAAAATAAAGAAGTAAGGAAAGAACATAGATCGAGGCAACAATTAAAGAATGAAGTAATCATGAAAAGACATGGAAAATTAAAAACATTTCAAGCTCACATGAGAAAGTATAGGTTAAATGAAGGACATAAATTAAAAGAAAAGGAAAGAGAAAATTTATTCAAAACGAAACAAACTGTGTAAAAGCAGGGAAATACATTTAAAAGAGTAAAGTAAGTATTAAAGAGAGACAGAGAGAAATAAAGAAAGAAGAAATGAAAGATGAGCGGGAAATAGCCAACTAATTAAATAATAAACAACAAATTAGATACAGTGCAAAATAGGAATGAATCGAGGAAAGGCTAAACTAGAGAGAAAAGCAGAAAGCGGATACAGCACAAAATAGGAATTAATCAAAGAAGGGCCAAACTAGAGAGAAAAGCAGAAAGTAGATACACCATAAAATAGAAATGAATCAAAGAAAGGCCAAAACGAGAGAGAAAAATAGAAAGCAGATAGAGCATAAAACACGAATGAATCAACGAAAGGCCAAAAAAGGAAGAGAAACGGAAAGTGGATACAACACAAAATAGGAATAAATGAAAGAGAGGCCAAACAAGAGAGACAAACATAAAGGAAAGCAAGAAGACAAGAAGACAAAATCAGCTATACGCAAAGTAGTTCCCGCAAACACTTGGTGCCCCTGTTATCGAACCAAAGACTGACAGTTCCCTCATGCAGACGGCAGCATCTGATGACAATATGGCGACATCACAAGGACCAGCTTCTCTCCCGAGCACATACTGCGACGTGCATAGCTCAGCTTCTGCTTATCGATAACCTGCAAGGTGCAGTCCCTAGCCGCACTGTGCGAAACCTGGCTACGATAAGAATGATGAATGGAGAACTGTCTATAACACAAGGCTTGACGTTTGTGCTGCCCGCCAGGTCATGCGGGAGAGAATACTGCGGCGCCTTGACCTGGAAGAACGTAAAGGATACATGTTGTTGTGTGTGTGTGTGTGTGTGTGTGTGTGTGTGTGTGTGTGTGTGTGTGGAAAGGTGTACTGTGGGTTGCATATAGAAGTGACCTTACAGAAAAATCCTTCTTCTTCTTCTTCTTCTTCTTCTTCTTCTTCTCTGTTTCTCATCCTTATCCTCTTTCACCGTCCACTTTTCAGGGGTTAGGTAACCCACTTTTTCATTGGCACATTTTCATGCACCAAGAATCTAAGAAACCAAGGCTCTAGGAATTAACACTAGGTTCCTATGGACCTTCTGTTTTAGAGGTTAGCATTTCTCATTAACATGTTAGAAGCTACAAAAAAGGGAAGGTACTTCCCTATCCACTGCTCGCCGATTTTCGGAAAAGTACTGCCTTTTGTAAGGTTCCCTCTTTTGGAGATTTTGTCCTTCTGGTAAGATCAACATGTAAATAAATATGAATGTGAACCAGTGAAAGGATGCTGACATGGCAAACCTGTCCCACTGCTACTTTTTCTGCTACAAACGTCACATGGGCTGTACTGGGACTGAACCAATGCATCCGCGGTGACAGGCCCGCGACTAACCGCGTAAGCCATTTCAAGGCTTATTACACGCTATGATTAACTTCTACTGTACTGTACTGCACTGTACTTAATGTTTCATTTCGCACCGCGCAGTAAACACACTGCGTCTTAATTATAAAATATATGGAATAATTTAAAGCTGTATAGGAAAATATTCACTGTTCTAATAAAACAGAAGACATAGAAATGAAATCTGTAAACAGAATTTTAAAGTTATCACAGTTTAAAGTTTTAAACTGTAGTAAGTATCTTAAGGTAAAGCAAACCCATTACAGGCCTGGACATGCCCAGATGGTTCCAGGAGGTCGAGGCTCCCAGATTTCTAGGCAATCTGCATATGAAGGTGGTAAGGTTGTCAGCCGTACGCACCGGCCGCCTTTACCTCCCAGGAAATATTCCTGGTACTCATTTCTGTTAAAAGCTGAGTTGACCCCAGGGCCATAGTGCGACCGAAAGGATTATGTTAATGACACCATCGGGAATCGAACCCGCGACCTACCGGTTTGTAGCGCATTACTTCAACCAACTGCGCCACCGCGTGTCCCGATAAGTATTTAAAACTATGTAATTTTTATATTTAATATTTTACATGATCATTGGTTCAAAAACGTTTTAACATCTCAACCCTGATGATAACTTTTTTGTTGAAATGTACGTAAGGGTCTAAAATATATTTTATAGACATTACCTGTCCGGTGCATTGCTTGGTTGATATTAAGTGTGTAATGCATATTCTTTACATGCATATTTTTAAAATTGATCAGCTCTTAGTGACTGTTGGCAGAACTTGATGTTAGAAGCTGTATAGAATTTTATAAGAAAATATAAAAATTTTTGTGCTGTGATACATCACCGAAGTTCCATTTTTAGTTCAGGTGGGACTGGAGCAGTAACTGCAGTACCGACTGATTAAGCCACGTGCCCAATCCTACAACCAGTAAAAAGACAAGGGTATGTCCTCTCTGTAATGAGTTAGGCATTCTTATTTCCAATCAACTGTTCACAAGTTACCTCACTATTCTACATGCATTTTATTTTTTAGTTTCATTAATCATTAGTAATAAATTCGGAAATACTTTTACAGTCCAAATTTTTCTTGTAAATTCCAACAATTTGGTCCAGATTAATTTTTAAAAAAATCTCTAATATCCAAATTTCAAAATCAGCTAGTGGATAACCGGAGTTTAGGGAAAACCAACATAAAACACTATAAAATAACGTGTCGATTTGAGGGCGACATTGGATTTGGTAAACGGAACTCTCTGTTGGCTTTAATTCAACATGGGACCAATAAGAGTCAAAATCCTTCGCACTGTCAAAAGACCTAGGAAGAAAAAAAGCAGCCCCCTGAAGTAACCTGTCTATTAATATGAGAGATTTAGTACTTCAGAATACGAGTTGTTTATTTCTAACTTCGCATGATTTAAACTCATATTCATGTGCGTTAGTATAATATTGAAATATTCACTTGCTGCCCGGAGAACGTCCTGTTCCTCTTTAAACCCAAACTGAGGTAATATTTTCTATTCATATACAGTCGAACTCGGTTATAAGGACATGAAGTAGTTTGAAATTTTTGTGTCGTTGTAAACGAGTGTTGTTATAACTGAGTTGTGTAACGTTATGGTTAACAGTGAGGAATTAATTGGTGCTACAAAATACCTGGCGTTATAGACAAGGTGTCGTATAAACCGATGTCGTTATAACGGGGTTCGACTGTGTTTTAAATTAAAACGTCAATTCGAAATCAACTAAAAGAAAACTCAAATGTTCCTCTTAGCATGTCAGAATGATGATACCAAATTTTGACAAATTTAAGTCAGTTAAACATCCTTACCTGCAAGCGGTACCAAGCATATGTCTTCCTTGAAGGTGGTTACTTTCAGGACACCAAAACGACACGTGAATGAACACTCGTGTGAAATTTCCCCTTCTGACATACACTATATAACTAAGTACCCAGTAAACGAAATCTAAAACGAAAAAGAAATTAAAATTATTTTAAATAAAGTGAAAAGATTTGATATGAATAGGAGAATAAATAACGCAGGATCTTAAATATCTTAACTTTCAATCATGCCGATGAAAGGCAAAACGTTGGCGTCTATATTCCTAGATAAATTAGAGACTATAGTACTGTGCAGAGTACATCGAAAAGAAATAGTGTACTGTGAGCCCAAATACCTGGAAATTAGGAAATCGAGGAACCAAAGGAGACAGCTGTACTGGGCACTGCACACGTGCTTTGGAAAGAACTAATGTAAGAGTACAAAACATTTAACGTGGGAATTAGCATTACATGTAGCATAAATTGTAACTACCAGGGCTGTGGAGCCGGAGCCGGAGTCGTAGTCGGAGTCGGAAGGAATTTTAGGTGGAGTCGGAGTCGGTAAAAATGTACCGACTCCGACTCCGACCTCAGTCTAAAATCTTAACTAGATACTCCAACTCCAGAGCCCTGATAACTACAGTAACCATTAGACTTATACTTAAATATAGGTTATAAGTCTAAACAGTAGCCTGATGATTCACGTGGTGGTGATGAAACGTCTTATAGGTTTACCGTTATTAATGCATATTGAGCTTTTATGAAGCAGTCGGAGTCGGAGTTTTAAAACTCGAGGCGTCGGAGTCGGAGCTTTTGTGTACCGACTCCACAGCCCTGGTAACTACAGAATAGGTGCAAAAATATACCCCAGAAACGTGGTTTGTTTCAGGTGTATATTTTAAATACCCTGCATAAAGGTGGTAAAAATAATAATAATAATAATAATAATAGTGCTAAGAGTACGTCCTATTTAGATTTTCAACTGTCACTTTTATTTACATAAATCTTAGTCACACTACATAAAATGCAATAAGAAAATGACGCACAACACTGTACGTGCACACTCCAGTAACAACACTTCTTACAGATCTCTTATTTTGGCCTTTTTAATGGTTATTCTTGTATTTCTAGTTCGGGCTAAGATCTGGGGGATTTGTACATACATCGTCACACTATTATGCATGTTTATATGTATATATAAAGACCGAAAAACACTCAAACATTTACTCGTATTGGAAACTGACATTTATATCTCGTTCCAAAAATTAAATTTTTGTCTTTGAACACCACCGAGACTAGTATATAATACAGCATCACAATTAGAAACACTTGATAAAACTTATACAAATTAGTTTACCCTTCCATTACTATCGCAGCCTTCACGTTAGACTGAAAAACCAGATAAGATCTCGGAATTTTACGCATCTATTTAAATTGACTAATAAAGTCAACTTAACATCTCTCAAACATTTGTAAATAAAACACCGCTTAGTCGATTTACAGAGAATTTATCATTTTTATTTAATTTATTTGTTTTTTCCTCTAAACTGAATTTCTCTCTTTGTCTATTGTAGCCTACAGTATGAGACTTATATCTGAATACATTGCTGTATTAATAATTTTAAAGGACACTGTGCTGAGCGTTCCTCAAACTAGTTACACCTGTTCCAGTAACGTGCATCAAATATGGCTGTTTCATTCTGTAAAGATGTTTGCTCACGTGACACTTTGTATGTAGGCCTATATATTTTTATTACCTGCTATCTATTTAGGGTACATATATTGGATGTTCTCCAGCAGTTTGGGTTCATCAGCCATGCACATTAACCAGGGGAGAAATCCCACAGGGTCAATTTCTCATCGTCTACGTCTCTCTCCTACTTCGGATATAGGGTGTTACAAATTCGTTGTATGTAACAGAACAGCATACAAGCAATAAACATAGTCATTAGCTTATGAATAATATAAATAAATAGAAATATAGTTACACAAAATGGCACACATAATGAGTTAGCACAAGGAAGAATATAGAAGACAACAATATTACGGTAAAACTATTAACTACATTCTCAGTGAACCATTTTACCATCCAAAATTTTAACCTGTTTTAAAACAATGTTATAACAACTGATTACTATTTTATAACACACAATTATATACGAATCTTACGTGTAAAATAGAAGGCCTTATACTTACATATGTAGAGTTTCTGTAATAACAATAGGATAAGAACAGAGCCTTAAGACGGTGCAAAAGGACCGAAACCAGTCGCTCTTATTCTTCAATAAAAACCATATAACGTTGGCTGTAGACAATTATTACTTCACATATAGTTGATATAGGCCAACTGGGACAATCAATGTCAAAATTAGATAAATCGTTACATAAAGTTATATATAACTTATATATAGTATATATAATTATATATAATATATAGTTATTTAATCTTATATATGTCATATATAGTATATAATATATAATTATATAAATATGTAGTTACTTAATCTTATATATAAGTTATATATAATATGTATAATTCTATACAATACATAGTTATATGAAGTTTTATAAATATAAAGCTCATAACTTACAAATGAAAGCCCGTTTACAGTGAGGTAAATATACGGGACTTCAGTCCCGGAAACAAAATGAAATTTTTAGTCATTCAGTGGGTAAGTTATAATTTCTGGATTTTAGCCTTTAAAACAAAATGCCACGTTAAGTTATTACGCTCATGTGAAGTGCTCACGCTGCAAGTGGTTCACAAAATTTTCACCACTAAAATGTTACCAAACATATTTTTAACACAAAATGTCGATATTCTTTGAGTAGTTTCTAATTAGTGTAGTGTATTTAAACTTTAAAATTATGTGATTCAAAAAGCCTATAAGAAGGCAAATTCTTTCCTTTTTAATATAAGCGCCCAATATTATAGTTACTTTAAATACTGTGTGGCATAAATAACATTGTATTCGGCTATTGTCTCACTTGCGTTATTTGTTTTGTAGTATTTATAATGCCCTACTTCACGAAATTCTCTTTATCACATCCGAAAATTGCATTTTCGTTCTTTACCAGAAGTTTACCTAAAGCTTAAAACTCTCTGTGTAAAGACTGAAAACCCAAATGATAGATAAATACATGAAAATGTTTTTAATTACAACACTGTAAATATTATATACAGTGATTTCGAGACTTTTAATTTAAATATAGCTTCAGGCATGCCGTTTTCCGTGCGAAATTGTTAGCTACAATTTTAATTTTTGCACAGAAGGTTTTTTTTTGTGACAACTAAAAAATAGGAAGCGTAAATATATAGCTGAAATCGCTCATGAATTTAATTTACTGTGCAAACTAAATCAGAAAACTAATCAGTGTTAATCAACTGCACATCAAGACTTAAAAATCTCAGAGGCGAAAGGGAATCACAACTTACCTACTCTGTAAGTATGGAGGTAAGCCCTGTATTTTGCTGTTAAATTTTCTGTTTTCTCAGAAATTTATATCGTGTAAATATATTTAACATTCTATATCTGACAATTACATCAAGCCCTATATCCGCATAGAAAATATATTAGAAGAATTAATGATTTCCAAATTAAGACACCATTCATATAAAACAATACTGCCTGCCTCTTACAGAAAATTAACGTAAAATTATTTGAAGAATACAACACTAGTGATTTTTATTTCTAAATGGAAATAATGAATGAAAGTGACTGTACTGTCTGAGGCGCCAAATAACTCCTTAAATTCGAGATTTTAGGCCTTAGAAAGGCAGAAGCTGAGGTATCCTTTCTCCAACGATATGACGACTCGTCACTGGGTAATTGTTTTACGAGTTTCCGAGACAACTGCTTTGTGTCGAAACGTCGGGAATCGGAGATGCAGCGTCATACCCCAAGAGAAAGGATATCTCATTATTTTCACTGTCCATATTACACGCTTTCCAGTAGCTAATGTCAGCGTGACGCGTGAGGCTACCACAGTAATGGAGGAAAGTACGTTGTACCTTAGATTACAGGAAAATAAACAGGCCTAGATATCAATGAATAACTAAGTTATTAAAAAGAAGAAGGCGTTAGATATGTTTTAAAATTGTACAAACTTATGTACAACAGACAAAAAATAGAATCTTTATCCACCTTCCTCTCCCAATATTATATTGATAGAACATTTCTCTTTATATATACGTGAAATCTAAGAATAGACCCTAACAAACGCTTATATCTTCTAATAAATACAGTTCTACTGTGGGATGGATGACTGATTGACAAGAAAATTTCTATCTTTAGGATCACCTGTTTTTCTTCTCTCTACATCCTATATCTAAAATAATGACATGTTACTGCTTTTTTTTTTGGCAAGTAACACTTGTCACAGAAAAAATGTCTTCAAAGTGAAGAAGGAAACCGTGCAGGTTTCTTGGGTACACTACAAATAATTTAAACCTTAAATGCTACTTAAAAGTTAATTACCAAGTAAATATGTACACTCCTACAATTTCGTCATTTAAGTAAAGTAGACGTTTTGTCAAACTGTCCATAATTAATATACAGTGAAACCCCGACATGGCGCCACTATTTGTTCACCAGTATTTGTGGCAGTATATAGAGGGTGACGGTAAATCGAAATACTGTATGATACCGAATTTTTCTCACATGATTTCTTTGGCACTAAGTGAGGGTGGCGGTATATCGGAGTTTGAATGCAGCCTGACACAAGAATTTATTAATACTATGAATCTAAGAACACTAGAAGTAGAAACGTTTAACATTTTGAAGTTGTTTCGTCACCAAAAAAGAAATATGGACGTTACACTGCAATTACTACAAAATGAGTTCACGAAACATCATCGTCAGTTTCCACGTGGCTCGACTCTCAATATATCTGGATTTCCTCTTCGTCTGAACTGGGCCCATTATGTTACTGATGAACGTGAAGGGTTACGTATTACAGAAACGTTACCCCTTACATGAAAACGACACCTCAGACAAGAGTGATATCAAAATAATCTCAAATAATAAGCAAAATAATACATGACTGTGCAAAGTAATGTTAAATTTAATTTAATGTTATGCATCCCGTTGCGTGGTGCAGTACTAAAATTGTGTTGACGGTAGGCAAGTGCTTCTTTGTAGTGCTAAGTTGTCGATGGAATAAGGTGGATGTTAGGAGACGCCTGTACATGTATAGGCTGGGGCATATTAACCTTTTAAGGCCTAGCGGTAACTTTATATACCACCAGGTTTAACATTAAAAAATTCTACGTGGTGCCCACATTGCGTTTATGTGTTTTGTACGGACCTCAGAACAAACAGCAACTTTTGCCTTATAAAACATTAAGAGACTGGTTTTTATAACTGAAGTGGAGAGTGTTTACAGCGCGGTACGCACTGAGTCCTTATATAAAACAGATAGGCTTCGTCTTTAAAGGGTTAAACTAATTGACAACCATTGATATTTGTGGATAGTGGAAGAGTTTACTTATTTCATAACTTAAGTATTTAAACTTATAAGAAGATTTCGTGATTAATATGAGATATTCATTCCAAATATTTTAAGCTTTCGATCCCGGCCTCGGTGCACTGCACGTACAATTAATTCTTTACACGCTGTCCCCCTCGGTGCATCATTTCGTTTCATAGTCCTTCCCTCTTCTACCTGTTCACAGCAGGTGTCGAGGTTGTTTATTTTCACGTGATCACACTCAGACACACACCACAGTCGGTAGGACTCCTCTGGACGAGGGATCAGCCCGTCGCAGAGATCTCTACCTGACAACACAAACACTGTACAAGACAAACATCCATGCCCCCCGGTAGGATTCGAACCCACGATCCCAGCAAGCGCGCGGCTGCAGACCTACGCCTTAGACCGCGCGGCCACTGGGATCGGCTCGGTGCATTGTATGTACCTTTAATTCTTTACACTCTGTCCCCCTCGGTGTATGTTACGTCATGAATGTTCTTACGGGCAATATAAATTTACAACTCTCTGCGTCCTGTGCTGTGGTTGGAATTGATACCCCAGCCTCATCGAAGGGTCAAATAATTTATGTACCTGATAATTAGGTAAATGGAAAAGAAGACTTGCCGCAATGTGTCAAAATATCCAAATATTTATTTTTTTTATATCAATATTAGCTCAGCCCAACAGAATCTACTCAGAATCTAATCATAACAGGTTTATTTCTTTTATTTAATAGCGGAACGAGGCACAGTTTTGGAGTACCGCTTTCTGACAACGAAATGACAGAAAATGTTTAATATGAATGTCAAATTACTGAGCACCCTTCATCGCAACATTTTACACTGTTCTAGACAAAGTTTAATTTAAAATTGAAATAAACTACTTAAAGGAACAAGACGGAACCCACGTGTACACAAGCTAAAAGGAGCGAATATATTGTAAAGACACACATATTTGATAATAAACAAGAACAGACAGCCAGCTGGAGA
Organism: Coptotermes formosanus; assembly: GCA_013340265.1. NCBI lineage: Eukaryota > Metazoa > Arthropoda > Insecta > Blattodea > Rhinotermitidae > Coptotermes > Coptotermes formosanus. Next base: position 15,788 of record BLKM01000656.1, read on the forward strand.
AATTTATATACAAAAGTGAAATATCTTCTAATCCAAAATTTTTGCTAGCATTTCTTTTCCACATTCTGTACTTTCCAATACTTTAAAAACCTAATTACTTACGGAGAGTGTGCCGCGATAGCTCAGTCTTTATAGCGACTAGCTACGAGATGGACGGTCCGGGGATAGAATCCCGGTGGGGTGACATTTCCAGACCAGCAGTAGGGCCCATATAGCCTCCTGTACAATGGGCACAGGGTGTCTGTCCTGGGGACAAACGGGACGGGTCGTGGCGTGCAACACCCACCCCCATCTAGCGCCGAGGTTAAAGAAAGAGTAGAGTTATATCTCTATTCCCTTCTGGGCCTTCATGGCATGTTATAGGTTGAAGTCTGCCTGTACGTAATTAGTTACTGAGAGGAATTTTGTAACGTTCAAAATCTGAAAGTTACCAAATCCATGTAGCATAACGCTTATTGATAATTCAATTGATCTTCAGCTAGCAAATAAATAACGCATTTTATGGAACTTGAAGATTCATTACCGTTTTCACTACAGCCCGAATCTTGTCCATATCAATTTCGACATGAATCGAGGCCACAAACTCTGATACGAATTCTTTAAGATAAATTACAATAAACAAATTCAATCGTATCTGTTTTACCTGGACGTGAAACTCGGTGTTCGGCCCCAAGGAAAGAAAACCGGCTGACGAAGAAAGTGTCTGTATCTAACAGGAATGAAGTAACGGAATGAGGAAACCACTTGACGCCAGGCCTGGCATAATTAACACTTCACCAGGCGTTATTACTACCAGCACTAGCCAACCATAACCACAAAACGTTCACGCTATACACCACTGCCTCTACCGTCACCTCTATAAAACCACGTTACTACTCGTACACAGTGTCCTTCCTGATATTCTTACGTCACTTACAAACGAAGCTCTATCGCAGTCAGAGCAAGTGGGCTGTAAAGCATCACTCAACCAATCACTCAGTCACACCAAGGTCATTATATGGGGTGGAGAATAAAGGCAAAGAAGATGGGTAGGGCATGTAACATGAATGTGTATAATACGTAAATATAAGGTTCCATTTAGGGAAGAAATTGTACCACTTGAACTAGACGTAGATGGTAACATAACATTAAAATGGGCGTAACCGTGTGTACAGAGTTCCACTGACTTAGGACAACGTGTAGAGAATTAATATTTCAAACTCGGTAAAAAGGGAACATTCAAGTTTCCGACGCGATGTTAATAGGATCTGCGCCCTTCTGTGATGTTACGCAGCGCTGAGTGGTAGTTCCGTACAGACGTTTCGATACAACGTATCGCTCCCATCTTCAAGGGTCAAGAAGTAAAGAAGAAAACTTCCTGACCCTTGACGTCGGTAAAGGATTACCACCCGACGCTGCGTAATATCCCAGAGGAGCGAAGTTCTGATCGGTAGAAAACCTTCGAATTCCTTGAAAGTTTAGCAATTTTTTTACAGACTCGGTCACTATTGGCTTTAACAGGACTCTGCTTTATGGAGGCAGTTCGATACGAAGTCATTTGCCACAGTCACAGTTCTGATATCGAGCTGAAGCTGTTAGGCACAGTCATGGTCACGGTTTGGTGGTGTCGATGGGTGTTTTATTCCACATCAGAGCTAGGAATATAGTCTCTGGGTTAATTACAGACATCCTGCGAAGCGGGGGAACAGAAAAACTCTGCTTCTTGCCGCAGTATTTATAGCCCACACTGAAGATATTTGCCACAGTCGACAATAGCCTGGTAGACGGTGGGTCTTCAGACAGACTGGGCACCAGGACCTCCTTAACCCTTTAAAGACGAAGCGTGTCACTCGTATATAAGGACTCAGTGCGTACCGCGCTGTAAACACTGTCCACTTCGGTTATAAAAACCAATCTCTTAATGTTTTATAAGGCAAAAGTTGCTGTTTGTTCTGAGATCCGTACAAAACACATAAACGCAATGTGGGCACCACGTAGAATTTTTTAATGTTAAACCTGGTGGTACGTAAAGTTACCGCTAGGCTTTAAAATGTTAAAACCATCCACATTCACCAACAAATGCACACAATAGGATTAAAAAATGTACATACGTTTTAAAAACTCCTACATGTTTCGGCATCGAGGAGCCATCCTTGGGGAGTACAAGCAGCAATACATGAATCTAGAAATAAAATGTCAAATATCATAAGGTTTAAAGATATTAAAATTACAAAATATCTAAAATGGCAAGTGTAAAGTTACAGCGGTTTGGATACCGCGTCTGTCCTAAGTCTGATATTCTGATGTATCGGCACTTGTATTCTTTTGTATTCGAGACTCCCTGAGGATAGCGTCTCATCGCCGAAACATGTAGCAGTTATTTAAAACTTGCCTACAGTTTGTAATCCTATTGCGTGCATTTGTTGCTGAATGTGACTGAGTGTAAGAATAATGTACGAATGAGTAATATCAAACACGGATCTCCTATTCGAATCTCGTTTAAGGTATGTACGTAAGTTATGCCACATTCTATGTTTTATATTCTGCTGTGTAAATCACGGCCCTTTCCGCGGGACCATTTCAACTTCCAAAGATTCTAACAAATTCTATGGGAAGACGAAGTCAAAATTCCGTGTGTCGGAAAAAAGGGACATTAACCTTTTAAAGACGAAACGTGTCTGTTTTATGTAAGGACTCAGTGCGTACCGCGCTGTAAACACTCTCCACTTCGGTTATAAAAACCAATCTCTTAATGTTTTATAAGGCAAAAGTTGCTGTTTGTTCTGAGATCCGCACAAAACACATAAACGTAATGTGAGGGTGATATATAATTTTTGAATGATAAACCTGGTGGCGCGTAAAGTTACAGCTAGGCTTATAAAAGGTTAAAAAGTAGGAAATTAGACATAAACGTCAGGTCTAGCTAACTAGGAGTAACTTCTACGAGCAAAGTTATTCTTAAGAGCTAATAGTTACTCAGCTAGTCAGGAAATTTCCTACATTTTGTGGAACTCAAATGTTCATTGCCCCTTTCACAAAATCCTACTACTTGTGCATATCTGGAGGTAGATCTAATACTCCAAAGCGATTTCTTTAAGAAACGTTTTAAAATTATCCTCCCATCTACGCCTGGGTCTTTCAAGTGGTCTCTGTCCTTCAGTTTTCTCCACCAAATATTTACATGTGCCTCTTTTTTCCGCCAGTACATGTGAATAAACTTATGTTTACAACAATTAACCTTCTTAGGAAAGTTTACGTCAAATAAAAGTAAGAGTAAGAATCAATGTTCCATCAATATGTCACTCTCCAACAGTCTCACCGTTTCCTCTAAGTAACACTTACGACTTTTAGCGAATATGCACGAATTTTGACGATATGTTTGCCTGTAAAATGTGATGAGTTCATCCTCTTTAACCTTTTAAAGCCTAGCGGTAACTTTACATACCACCAGGTTCAACATTAAGCAATTCTACGTGGTGCCCACATTGCGTTTATGTGTTTTGTGAGGATCTCAGAACAAACAGCAACTTTTGCCTTATAAAACATTAAGAGATTGGGTTTTATAACCGAAGTGGAGAGTGTTTACAGCGCGGTACGCACTGAGTCCTTACATAAAACAGATACACTTCGTCTTTATAGGGTTAATATCATGATTGCCAACATAAGCAGGGACAAAAATAAAATATAATTCTACAGAGTAAAATTAATTTTCATGGGACTGAACAACATTTCCAATTTTTAAACCTTAAAATCAAACTAAATTGTGTTCCAAACTGCCCACACAACAAATGTACTTTGTCTCTATTCCAAAATCCAGAAATACTGAAGCTGTTTGAGCAGGTAATTGGTGATTAATTTAACAACACGAGACACATAAAAACACTTTGGGCAAAAAGTAAAATGTATGGATATTACAAGAGTCGGTACAAACCATAACAACTCTGCTCTAAACTTACAATGTCAGCCTCGGTGCAGTGTACGGACCCATAATTCTTCACATCCCACTGGCCTTGCTGCACTATGCGATCGTGAATGCATTTAAGGGTACCGTAACTTTAAAACCAACTTCTTCCTGGGCAGCAGTTGGAATTTAAACCCCAGCGTCATTTTAGGGATAAACGGTTAAACATTCACCTATATAAAATACATGGAGTTAAGTCGGATACTGCAGTGTGATACAGAATCCCGAGTATCAAATGCTACTCTGCCCTAATGTGCCTAGTTCGCACCCCGAACTTTGTATCCATCCATACCTTACATTAAATTCCTATGTAACAGATCGTCACGTAAAAGACGCAGTTCTGGCATTGATATCACACTGAAATCATCAGGAATTTGTGTTTCGTGCAAATTGTCTTAAGGAACTCGTCTTTGATGTCAGATTATGTCATTCACATATGGACTATAGCATCTTGCGCGTCTACTGCGTGGCGCAGGAGTACGGCAAGCCCGCTGTTCCAAATGCTGTCGTCAAACTACAAGAAATAAAAAAAAGGTACAAATTATCTCATACACATTAAGGATGTTTTGAATAAAACATTACAGGAGGGTATTAAAATTTTATACAGGGTGTCTCTAAAGTATTTGTACAAATTTCAGGTGTCATCTACTCTCATTAAAACAAGGAAAAAAGCTCATATCAATATATGTCCGCAGAGAGTTTCGTGGGCGACCCCATTACGTTCGGGCGACTTCATCTGTGACGGCACTTAAACCCCTAGTGTATTCAGCTACAACTGAAAATGAAGAAACATTTCATCAAAATATTTCTGATGCATGTCAAACCATTTTCAACCGCCCCGGGACCTTTGAAAATGAGCGACAGTCCATAATCAGACGTGCCAATGTTTGCATTGGTTAAGGTGGAGGGCAGTTTAAACATTTTTCGTCAACTATGTTTTGAAAAAAATAAGAAATCAGCAGTTATTAAATTGGGAATGTGTATTGTAAATGTGTTATGTCAGCTATAAGTAAAATATTGAACAGTTGGTGTGTTTGTTTTTAAATGTAACATTTCACCTTTTAAAGCCTAGCGGTAACTTTACATACGACCAGGTTTAACATTAAAAAATTCTATGTGGTGCCCACATTGCGTTTATGTGTTTTGTACGGATCTCAGAACAAACAGCAACTTTTGTCTTATAAAACATTAAGAGATTGGTTTTTATAACCGAAGTGGAGAGTGTTTACAGCGCGGTACGCACTGAGTCCTTATATAAAACAGATACGCTTCGTCTTTAAAGGGTTAAGCTTAAAAACAACTCAATTCCCTGACATGTGTTTACAGAAACGTTTTTCTTTGCTTTAATGTGAATAACTGACTTCTGTAGTTTGTCCAAGCACTTCAGATACACTCTGTACATCAAAATCGGTTTATATGCCGATAAATACTTGATTTTGTTGTTCAAATGCAGCTCATTTGACGTTATTTTGATGTGTTTTTTCTTCCTGGTCACATGCACACAAAGCATTGTAATTTACAATTCATACGAGCAATGTTTTTTCATGTGTGGTGATGGTTTTATGGACTTTATCCATCGTCCGAAGAGTAAAATCACTGGTCCAGTGACGAAGGCTAACTCTGTTTAAGGGGCCCAACAGAGCAGGTGTTCTTCTCTTCTCCCCCTCCATTCACCTGAAGACGGAAGCAGAGCCAGCTTCCGAAACGTCGTGATTTTAATTTTTAATATTTTACTCTTCGGACGATGGATAGAGTCCATAAAACTATCACCACACAATATTATACAGCATCGTCAAAACCTTTTAGAATGTTTGTTCTGCAACAACAAAAGCATAAACCATGAAACACAACACTTGTGCCGTAACGTAGTGTGAGTTACTGATTGTGTATTTAAAGAAAACACAAATAAATCACGAGGATTGGACAGGAAATGATTATATAACATATAATATATTATATGTTATATTATGTTATATTATAATACATAATATATAATATATAATTATAATATATAATATATTATGTTATATAATATATTATGTTATATAATATATTATATAACATATAATATATTATATAACATATTACATATGTTATATAATATATTATATAATATTATAATCTCTGTCCTAGACGAAAGGGGCGCAGAGCCGGTGTTGGGCATTTTGGAGAAGAAAAAAAATTCATCGTCCCTGCCAGGAACTGAACCTTATCCAACACGCAGCGTAGTCACTACAGTTACCTCTAATTAAAGACAGGCCACGGCGTCTTATTTTCATATTTTCAACAACTCGTCACTCTTAACTAACTTTCCATCACATTAAATTGACGTAACCTGTGAAAGTGGGGGGCTTGATGATTTAATGTTAGTTAATAATAAACCAACAGACCAATTCGTCACTCTACGCCCTTGCGCATAACACGCCGGGTCTGTTACTAAACTCACAGGGAGTGCTTACCGCGCATGGCCTACTGGTGGTTGTCGGGACATTTGTACACCGTACGGTAGAAAGTCTTGTAGACGGTCTGGTACTCTGGCTGGTTGCGAACACATGTCTTCCAGCCCCACGGTTCGCATTTGGTCTCAAGGCGTCTGCTTACAAGACGCCGGTAGCCCCTTGTATAGGGCTCCTGATAGGGCCGGTACTCACATTTCCTGCAAAATACGGAACGTATTCAGCGTATAAATCAGGCTCTGGAATAGATGAAGCCTTAAACTCGTTTTTATAACCGAAGTGGAGAGTGTTTACAGCGCGGTACGCACTGAGTCCTCATATAAAACAGATACGCTTCGTCTTTAAAGGGTTAAACTCGTTTTTATAACCGAAGTGGAGAGTGTTTACAGCGCGGTTCGCACTGAGTCCTTATATAAAACAGATACGCTTCGTCTTTAAAGGGTTAAACTCGTTTTTATAACCGAAGTGGAGAGTGTTTACAGCGCGGTTCGCACTGAGTCCTTATATAAAGCAGATACGCTTCGTCTTTAAAGGGTTAAACTCGTTTTTATAACTGAAGTGGAGACTATTTACAGCGCGGTTCGCACTGAGTCCTTATATAAAGCAGATACGCTTCGTCTTTAAAGGGTTAACTTGGCACATTTGGTTTTGACACAGTAAGAACCAACAAAAAGACACTCTTCTGGGATGTTACGCAGCGTCGAGTGTTAATAATTTACCGACGTTTTGGAACAACCTATCGGTCCCCTCTTCAAGGGTCAAGAAAAACTTCTTGACCCTTTAAGATGGGATGGACAGGGTGTCCCGAAACGTCCGTAAATGTTTAGCACTCGACGCTGCGTAATATGCAATAAGAGTGCACATCTCAACAACATCGCGGCGGAAGCGTGAAATCACAAAAAACAAAACACACTGGTGCAGTTATAGCTTGCAGACATATTTCGGAGTACGAAATTCGAATCTCGGCCTGTTTCCTTCTCTCAGCTACTGAGTTTTTTAATTCTCTATCATGCGCATTGGGGAAAAAATTCTCTGTTAGTATCTAAGAAAAAGATATATTGCCCAAGTTACAACACTGACTTCCTCTGCCACTGGAAACTGAGTGGTACAGTCGTAAGTAATTGACAGGGTGCCCCTAAATAGAGTACTCTCGCTTTCTAAAACAGCCGGTGTGTTGCAAGCAACCTTCTGCACTTCTATGCAGGAGATTACTCCTCGTAATTTCAGGTACTTTAATACAATATTGACTAAGTATTTATTATTTACCTAACTTGCTCCGTGAATACGAGATGAGATTAACCTTTTAAAGACGAATCATAAAATGTTTTGTTTAAATACTCAGTCCGTACCGCGCAGTAAACACTTTTCATCTCGGTTATAAAAACCAATCAATTAATGCTGTATAGAGAAATAATCGCTGTTTGTTCTGAGATCCACACAAAACACATAAATACACTGTGTGGGCAGAACGTAGAATTTGTGAATGTTAAACCTGGCGGTACATACAGTAACCGCTCGGCTTTAAAGGGTTAATTGTACTTTCAGTTTAAGCTGTATTGTATTTAAAGACCCAGTCCGTACCGCACAGTAAACACACTCCGTCTCGGTTATAAAAACCAGTCAGTTAATGTTGTATAGGGAAAAAATCGCTGTTTGTTCTGAGATCCACACAAAACACATAAACACACTGTGTGGACAGAACGTAGAATTTGTGAATGTTAAACCTGGCGGTACATATAGTAACTACTGGGCTTCAAAGGGCTACAGTCCGTACCGCGCAGTAAACACACTCCGTCTCGGTTATAAAAACCAGTCAGTTAATGCTGTATAGGGAAATAATCGCCGTTTGTTCTGAGATCCACACAAAACACATAAACACACTGTGTGGGCAGAACGTACAAGTGTTGAATGTTAAACCTGGCGGTACATATAGTAACCGCTCGGCTTTAAAGGGTTAATTGTCCTTTCAGTTTAAGCTGTATTGTATTTAAAGACCCAGTCCGTACCGCGCAGTAAACACACTCCGTCTCGGTTATAAAAACCAGTCAGTTAATGCTGTATAGGGAAATAATCGCTGTTTGTTCTGAGATCCACACAAAACACATAAATACACTGCTTGGGCAGAACGTAGAATTTGTGGATGTTAAACCTGGCGGTACATACAGTAACCACTGGGCTTTAAAGGGTTAACCACTCACCTCCATATAGCGCTGAGGTTAAGAATTACCGTTACTTTTCTATACAGTATCGTCAGTTGGCAGCTAATAGAGAGGTATATTTTGTCTCTTATATTTTCGTAGAAGATTTTTTTTAGCAAAAATTTGTGTTGAAAAAATTTATTTCAAAGCAGATATTTGAACGTATGACCCTTCTCCAAATGCAGTTCTGACTGTAATGCCTACATCTCGATCATTTTCTTAGTTATATTATTTAAAGACCTTGAAATTTTATTACAAAGAATTTATAGTTACTTCATGTGAAACAAATTGCTCTGGTGTGAACCGCATCTATTTGACAGCGATTAGGCAGTAAAGTGGTACAGGTGTTCTATACCAGCTTAAATGGCTGAAGATTTTTTATTTCCACAGCAACGTGGAAACAGCTTAACCCGATTACGAAAATTAACTCTTTAATTAGGAAAGGCAAAATGAGACTAATGAATCAAATAAGTAGGTACCTCTTTTCGCATCTGGTTCCAGAGGTTCCTTGCTCACAGAGACATCTGTTGCCCGAACTGCAAGTCGCGCCGTTCTCACATGGTGGGTCGCAGACTGGGTCAGCGCAAGTGGATCCGGTTGCGTTCCGAGGGCATTCGCATTGGTCTGGTCCCACGCATGCGCCGCCGTTCAAACATGCGAATCGGCATGAAACTGTAAATAAAAAGTATATTATGTAAATTAACCTTTTAAAGCCTAGCGGTAACTTTACGTACCACCAGGTTTAACATTAAAAAATTCTACGTGGTGCCCACATTGCGTTTATGTGTTTTGTACGGATCTCAGAACAAACAGCAACTTTTGCCTTATAAAACATTAAGAGACTGGTTTTTATAACCGAAGTGGAGAGTGTTTACAGCGCGGTACGCACTGAGTCCTTATATAAAACAGATACGCTTCGTCTTTAAAGGGTTCAAGTACATAGATATACTTTCGCACGCTGATTTGGCATATCGAGACAATACGAATGTGCGTTGAGCAACTTGAAAATATTTAACAATTTACAACATCAGGCGCGATTTCAGGCTTCAGCCGCGATGTAGATTGTATCTGCTCTCTTCTGGAATATTACGCAGCGTAGAGTGTTAATTCTGTCCCGACGTTTCGGGACGGCCTATCTGTCCCATATTCAACGGTCAAGAAGTCATAGAATAAATCTTTCTTCTTGGACTTCTTGAACCTTGAAGACGAGGCCGTTAGGTCTTCCCGAAACGTCGTAAAGAATTACCACTCCACGCTGTGTAATATTCCAGAACAGCGCAGATATCATCTACCACACTAAATATTTTGCTTCAGAACTGAGAAAATCATTCCGAAAATGTTTTGGAATTCTGCAAGATGCCCAGAAATTTTATAAGAAAATGTATTTAAAATACAGAACATTGAATCAAAAATCTTTATATTTTATGGGTCGTGCCATGGCTGAAAATTAATAGTCCCCTTTCATCGCGAAGGCCCAAGAATAAGCGTAAACCAGTCCATCCTGGATTTGTGGTGGACGAAGTGGCACTGGGACAGGTTGTGGCTTGTGCATTTCGGTTTTCCTTTTCAATATAATTGGGCCAAAGATGCATGTTCATTTATTCGTTACTTCTTTCATTCTTCCATGTATTAAAAAATATATTATACCCGTAATTAAGGGGGGCAGAGGTGGCGCAGTTGGTTGAGGCACTGCGCTACAAACCGGAAGGTCGCGGGTTCGATTCCCGATGGTGTCAGTGGATTTTTTCATTGGCATAATCCTGTCGGCACTATGGCCCTGGGGTCGACTCAGCATCTAACAGAAATCAGTACCAGGAATATTTCCTGGGTGGGGGGTGGGGGGGGGGGATAAATGCGGCCGGTGCGTAGGGCTGGCAACCTTACCACCTTCATGTGCCGATTGTCTAGAAATCTGGGAGCCTCAACCTCCTGGAACCCTCTGGGCCTGTCCAGGTCTGTAATGGGATTGCTTTACCTATTTTTTTACCCGTAATTGAGCAAGCCGTTATATAACACAAATACTGCTTCTTACACTTGGATTAGACAGGCAGGCATAACACAAAATTGGTAGATATTCTGCAGAAGGACTGAATATTCTACTTTGACTGAAACCTGCACACAGTATTTTATACACGACTTCTTTCTGACTGTACACACCTCATCGAACGTTGTCTTTGTTCACTAAAAACAAAATTTCTCCTTTAAAAACTAACAAACAATTATATCCAACGGCTCACTAACGTACTAGCTTACACTCCATTTCGATAAATATCGACCACAAGGCTAGTGAGATAACTCGTAGAGTTTAATTGGATAGAGTTCAAGAACATAAACTGCATGAGTTAACCATCAGGTGCCAATTTAAATGTAAATTATGTATAGAAAACTTGGATCAATACGTCGAAGTAAACTGGGGTCCCGAACTTATTAGGAGAGGCGGAGGTGTAGAAAATTACGAGCTGTGTGAGAATGTGAAATGGACGTATCTGGCTCAGGATAGAATCCACCAATAAGACAGTTAAAAGCAGACAAATTATTGACAAAAATACCAAACACCACGTTTCTTTCTTATACAGCGTGAACAGCTACATTTGTATCAAAACGAAAAGTATTTTGAACGAGCTCTCTAGACAAACACGAAACGTACAAACTTAATACGTTCCATGTACGTGCACTGTATCATACGAAATAATAAACACCAACTGATGCACCAAAATATATATAATCTTTATTCGTAAAAGTCTCCTAAATGTTTCGACCCTGCTGGACCATCTTCACGGAGAATAATCTGGATACACTGTGGTAGCGTTTATACAGTTAAGTGTGAATGTGCCCTAGGTTTTATCCTCCGTTTGAGAGGTGTCGCCTTCTGTCCGCTGTCTGTGTCTGTGTTCAGACACAGACAGCGGACAGTACACGATACCTCTCAAACGGAGGATGAAACCTAGGGCACATTTACACTTAACTGTATAAACGCAACCACAGTGTACCAATATTATTCTCCCTGAAGATGGCCCAGCAAGGTCGAAACATGTAGGAGACTTTCACGAATTGAGATTATATATATTTTTGTACATTAGTTGGTGTTCATTATTTCGTATGAAACATACACTTTATTTCCAACAATTTAGATCCGTAACGGTCAAAGACTTTGAGACAAAACCCTCCCACTTCACCTTAAGTCAATGTTATACAAACAACGACTCAAAACATACAGACTTTTTCAAGGAAAAAGTATTCTTAATGTCTTCAAATTCAAGCAGCAGGTTACTGGCAGGTCAAATACCTGCTAATATCCTTAAGCCCTAAGATACCTGATAATTCCAACATAACCCTTCACAGCCCAGTTTACTAATTGTACGACCGGGTTTAACACTCACAAATTCTACGTTCTGCCCACACAGTGTATTTATGTGTTTTGTGTGGATCTCAGAACAAACAGCGATTATTTCTCTATACAGCATTAACTGACTGGTTTTTATAGCCCAGAGACAGCGTGTTTACAGCGCGGTAGGAGCTGCATTTTAAAATGTACTTCCAATTATTCACGGTATTTGAAAGTGTTAATGGTGTTGCTTCCGTCTTTGTTTTAGAAATGCCATGTACCTAGAATTCATTGTTTTAGAAATGCCATGTGCCTGGAATTCACTGTTTTAGAAATGTCATGTACCTAGAATTCATTGTTTTAGGAATGTCATGTACCTAGAATTCATTGTTTTAGAAATGTAATGTACCTAGAATTCATTGTTTTAGGAATGTCATGTACCTAGAATTCATTGTTTTAGGAATGTCATGTACCTAGAATTCATTGTTTTAGAAATGTCATGTACTTAGCATTCATTGTTTTAGAAATACCACGTCCCTAGAATTCAGTATTATATTTTAAAACGTGAATTACAGACAGGATCCATTTCCATGTATCGTTTTTTTCTGTCCACTTTCTCCTCCCACACGCTGCATATTATTTATAAGAGAGAGTTAAGTACTAATTTTCACGAACTGAATTTCTGAAATAAAGAACAGAGCGAGAGAGATGAACATTTGTTAATGTGTACACTTTGTACATTTTTAAATATTCAGCCTGCTTAAATTAAGATTTATGCAAATAGAAATTAAATTCATTCCAGAGTTTTTTTCGTATACATTCGCAATATCAGGCACATTTTGCCGAAATGGTTTCAGTAGTTTCATAAATAAAACACGGGGATGGACGGACACTCCATATTTTGCATTATATCATGTTATATATCTTTTCTGAAAAAGACATTACAAATCACGACAGTAATTTCCCTTAGTAGTTAGTTAGTTCCACATTTATTTGATACGGTTCCTCGCTGCAAATTTAGCTGCAAAGTGCCGAAAATAATGCAGATATGAAACATATGTCTGCCCTAGCCAGGGTCCGAAACTCTACTCTGTCCTCAGTGAAAGCGATTATACCAGCGCCCTTATAAATACCCCCCTTTAAACCTTTTAAAGCCTAGCGGTAACTTTACGTACCACCAGGTTTAACATTAAAAAATTCTACGTGGTGCCTACATTGCGTTTATGTGTTTTGTATGGATCTCAGAACAAACAGCAACTTTTGCCTTATAAAACATTAAGAGATTGGTTTTTATAACCGAAGTGGAGAGTGTTTACAGCGCGGTACGCACTGAGTCCTTATATAAAACAGATACGCTTCGTCTTTAAAGGGTTAATGGAATTTTTCCCTACTGACGAATTTCAAATTTTCAGTCACCTGATAGCCTAAAATCACAAATTCAATAATACTTTCTGATGTATAGTTTCGAATTTAAGCTGCGAAGTCTGCATGTTACTAGGGAAAACTCTCGGCTTGTCGCAAAATGCACAATAAAATGTAGAATGCGGCAGACGGCTGCTGTCTCTATGTATAAAATTTTACGATGCTAAACTTTGAAAAGGTTTCGAATTTCCAAGGACCACACTTCTATAGAGTCGCCTTTTTTCCCCCTGACGTTCACAACTGTAACATTCTAAGTTGCCTTTGAAGTGGGGTGCCGGCTGTACATCCACCGCAATCTAATGGCATTATTTCCGTCTTCTCTCGCAAGGCCAGAGACAAACCTTTATAACAGTAAATAACATAGCAGAAGAACTTACAGTTTTGGCAGAAAGCTCCACTTGTGCCGGGAGGGCAGTGACAGGCATTTGGCTTGATGCAGTGGCCCCCATAGCGGCATGGCGGTTCACAGACAGCTGAAATTAAATTTTGTATGTTAATCTTCGATTGTTTTACAAATATTGCAAACGTTCAAACATACTGATTCATTTATTTCCTGAAAATAAAGAAAATATTCTAGCGTATGACAGAGAATCATTATACGTTGAAGGATTTGGAGAAACTGGATTCTAAAATTTGGATTATTTAAACTGGATATAGATTTAGTCGCTTTAAGAACTTTCAGCTGCCGATCCCAGTGGCCGTGCGGTCTAAGGCGTAAGTCTGCGGCGGAGCGCTTGCTGGGATCATGGGTTCGAATCCCACCGGGGGCATGGATGTCTGTCTTGTACAGTGTTTGTGTTGTCAGGGAGAAGTCTCTGTGTCGGGCTGATCCCTCGTCCAGAGGAGACCTACCGACTGTGGTGTGTGTCTGAGTGTGATCGTGACGCCTCGATAATGAGGAGACCCTGGCTCACTGGGGGCTGATACCCCATGGGGGAAAAAGCGAGCCTTCAGCTTTAGTTCCATGGCAGGGACGGCTTAAATCCTTACAAACATTCACTGATTGTGCAATGCGTAACAGCAAATACGAAGTTCGTTTAAAGGAAGCTGCTGAATTGCCTTATTCCTGCGACCACTGGACGTCATTATGCGATTAGACCACACGATAAATCTCTTTAGAGTTCTACTGTCTCCATAACAACGTCCAATCTCATTACTTTAATGGTATTATGCACAATGGTCCTCAAGTCATTTAAACCGGTTCATAAAATATAACACACTGTCGGTTAACTGGCTTTTGAACCGTCTACTGTATTCTTGACAAACAAGCCACAGAGTAATCTTGTACAGGACTGGCAATCCATTCTCAGGTATTTTGCATGTCCACAGTTGGGATACTTTAAAATTAACCTTTTAAAGCCTAGCGGTAACTTTACGTACCACCAGGTTTAACATTAAAAAATTCTACGTGGTGCCCACATTGCGTTTATGTGTTTTGTACGGATCTCAGAACAAACAGCAACTTTTGTCTTATAAAACATTAAGAGATTGGTTTTTATAACCGAAGTGGAGAGTGTTTACAGCGCGGTACGCACTGATTCCTTATATAAAACAGATACGCTTCGACTTTAAAGGGTTAAATACAAAAAGAAGATTTAATTTGTCTATTAAACTAATCCTGTAATCTGAAAGGGGCCATTCTAGGTTGCATATGTGCAAGTTACGTTAGAACCGATCTTTATTTTTGGTTGGTATAAAATCTTAGTCGGCCGATCCCGGTGGCTGCGCTATCTAGGGCGAGGGTCTGCGGCCCTCGATTTCTGGGATTCCGGGTTCGAATCCCGCGGAAAGGACATGGATATCTGTCTCTTGTGAGTGTTGTGTGTTGTCAGGTAGAGGTCTCTGTGACGGGCTGATCACTCGTCCAGAGGAGTCCTACCGAGTGTGGTGTGTCTGAGTGTGATCGTGAAGCCTCGACAATGTGGAGACCCTGACCCACTGGGGGCTGTTGCTCCATGGGGGTGGGGAGGGAGGAGGAAATAAAACTTAGTCTTAGGACATGTTAATAAAAAACTAATTAACTGAAAAGAATAATTTTTAATAAGCTGATAGTCTCCTAGCCCGTCAATAAATATCCCGCCTCAAATGGAAGCCGCAGGATAAATATAGTGTCCCGAAGTGCCGCTCTACGCATTTGCATTAGAAGATTACATACACGACGTTCAGAGAGGTATGACCTGCAGCAATTTATATGTCTATGCAATCTAAAACATTGTGTAACAAATAGGAGCAATGTCATATAACTCATTTATTGATACTACCCAAAACAAAATAGGCACTGTATGTATAACGTAATATTACGGCGCGTTCGCGTAACCGTTTTTGCCGTCCGAAAGGCAATAAGTATTACATATTATGAGTGTGTGTCTGTAGCCTTAGTTATCCAGCAAGCAAAGCGCATGCGCCGTATTATATTGTCATATGTGGCCTGTCTGGCTGTACCATATTTTTCCACATTATCTTATAAACGGTACGATTTTCGGAAAAAAGTTATTGAACATAAAATGTGTGTTCTGATTTTCTCTACAGCTTTTGTCTGAAGCATTTATAATTTTAAGAACAATTCAACGAGATATTATCATAAACGCACACAGGTCTTCACGTAAAGTACCCGGTATTATTGTCAGATTTTAATGAAACTTGAATTTTATCGACAGACTTTCGAAAAACACTCAAATATCAAATCTCATGAAAACCACCCAGCGACATCCGAGTTGTTCCATAGACACAGACACGGCAAAGCGAATAGTATTTTCCGTAATTCTGAGGAAGTGTCTCACACACTCAATGTTACTTTCACTAAGAAAACAGGCGTCATGCCTGTCAGTGTTTTCCGCGCTTATTTGGAGAACTAAACTGTCAAGGAATGACTGTGTCTGGTTCACACCTTATATTCTCTGGGGGGCGGCCGGGGGGGGGGGGAAATCGTAATAAATACACAACGAGAATGTTAATGTTTTGAAGACGTGTTAAACGCGAGGTGCTTAAAGCAATTAGTGTGCAGGAGACAACGTTGATAAGAAACCCCTAGGAAGTTGTAAATGAATGCATGAGATAAAGCGGGGGTGAAGCCCCATATATCACAATTAGCAGCCTTCTCACTGAGTCTGCCAGCTCTGTGCTTAAAAGGCGACACTTACAAGATCCATTTTGGCATGTTGGCAAGTCCCTACATCTTAGTCAATTAGCAGGCCACGTTCTAGACGCTTCAAACTGCAATTTGCCCTCACAAAGTGAATTTAAAGTAGCAGTTAAATGTGCCTAAATGCAGAGCCGTGAATACGTACATCAGATGTGCACGTAGGTTTTTATATGTTATACTGCGCGTATTTGCTATCCAAAAAACACAACGATTAGGGTATACAGAATTGTAATTTTGCCTGTTGTTTTGTATGGGTGTGAAACTTGGTCTCTTACACTGAGGGAGGAACAAAGACTGAGGGTGTTCGAGAATAGGGTGCTGAGGAGGATATTTGGGCCTAAGAGGGACGAGGCGACAGGGGAGTGGAGAAGACTACATAACGAGGAACTTAATGACCAGTACTCGTCACCAATTATTATTTGGGTAATCAAATCGAGAAGAATGAGATGGGCGGGGCATGTAGCATGTATGGGGAAAAGAGCGGTGCATACAGGATTTTGGTGGGAAGAGCTGAGGGAAGGCGACCACTTGCGAGACCCAGGCGTAGATGGGAGGATAATATTAAAATGGATCTTCAAGGTGTGGGATGGGGCATTGACTGAATTGAGCTGGCTCAGGATAGGTACAGGTGGCGGGCTCTTGTGAATGCGGTAATGAACCTCCGGGTTCCATAAAATGAGGGGAATTTCTTGAGTAGCTGAGAAACTGTTAGCTTCTCAAGAAGGCCTCTGCTCCATGGAGTTAGTTTGTTAGTTAGTTAGTTAGTTAGTTAGTTAGTTGGTTAGTTAGTTAGTTAGTTAGTTAGTTAGTTGGTTAGTTAGTTAGTTAGTTATTTGGTTAGTTAGTTAGTTAGTTAGTTAGTTACTGCGCATATAGGTGTCTGAAGTAAAACTGAAATGAGGTGGTTTTGTGGGTGCAGATATATAAGCGTTTCTGTAACATGACTTGTAAGACAAGCCAAGCAACTTAACAATATAAAGTGAAAAGTGTCAACTCACGATACCGATATATATATGCTGAGATCAAAAGTTTTAAATGAAAAGTATGCAGACTCAGAATGAAATGAATTAATCGAGTCTTCAAAAAATGGGCCTCAAACCATCTCAACGAGACATTTTATGTGGCTTAAATCATAGGGCAGTACAGCACAACGTACTGAGTACGTAACTTAAATATACTTTACTTTAGAACAACGTTCCCTCTAATTTCTTTTACAGATGCGCGGACCTGCTACTTCTCTGAGCAGAAAATTTTTACACGACCTGACGACTACGCGGCACTTTAAAAGTTTTTTGTAATATGCATAATAAAAATATTTACATTACAAATGGAAAAATTCCAGCTGTGCAGCAACAATTTTTGTGCGCGGGAGCATTTCAGTTACTGCGCGGCCGCGCACCAGCGCAGTTTAGAGGGAAAATTGCTTTAACCTTTTAAAGCCTAGCGGTAACTTTACGTACCGCCAGGTTTAACATTAAAAAATTCTACGTGATGCCCACATTGCGTTTATGTGTTTTGTACGGATCTCAGAACAAACAGCAACTCTTGCCTTATAAAACATTAAGAGATTGGTTTTTATAACCGATATGGAGAGTGTTTACAGCGCGGTACGCACTGAGTCCTTATATAAAACAGATACGCTTCGTCTTTAAAGGGTTAAAATGATAAAAATTAATTACAAGTCCACAGCCTCTTCCAAAACGAGTTCTCCACACTGTGCGATCTAGTGCTTCCTCTTTCAATTTCCAGTACCCTCTCCTTTCCTTAAAGTCATCCAGTAGCTGCTTACATCTTCTTCCTCATCTTATCATCCCGTATATCTTTCCTCTTACATTTCCTTCAATAATGTGTTTTAGAACGCAGTTCCTACGCAACACGAGACAAATTCATTTTTCAAACAATCGGTCCAACTGATCTTCCCCCTCCTTCTCCACCACCGCATTTCAAAACTTCCCAGTATTTCTGATCTATTTTCCGTAAGTGCCCATGTTTCAGCACCACACAGACATATGATTTTACTTGTAGGTATAAACTACCGTAATGTCATTTGTAAAGGCAAATGGCGCGAACCGCAACAGTGAGGTGTGCAAACGGCCTTGTGGCCATTTTGGCTGTACACTCCCACCATTAGAATATTTGTAGCGTCATTTCAGAAACTCACGTGTCTTTTGTACTACAAACAACCTTGTTTAAAGCGCTATGCTCCGCTGCACACATAAAGCTCGTCCAAATGTACGTAATGCAATATGCTTAACGTGGTCAAGTTTTCAAGTAGCCTCCAGCAGCCAGCAAAATATGTACCACGCTAACTGACCGGCAGTGTTTCTATGCCTGTTACAAACAGTAGCATTACGGCTTCAGGTAAGTTCTTAAGCAGTTTACATTATGTGTGTTGTAACAGCGAGATGTTGCTCTTAAATTTTAACGGGAAAAACAAAGTATATACTACATGCGCCATCGGAAACGTTTATGGTTTATTTCACTTTTTCATTTTTTAAGTTCTTACGGGCATTAGCAAAATTGTGAAACGCGTCTATTAGCTTAGTCATGCCTGTCGGTTTGTCCGTATGCAACAACTCGGCTGCCAATGGATGGATTTCCACCAAATTTGATATTTGAACATTTTTCGAAAATCTGTCGATAATGTTCGAATTAAATTAAAATCTGACAAGAATAACGGGTACTTCACATGAAGACCTATGCACATTTATGATAATATCTCGCTGAATTCTTCTCAGAATGAGAAATGTTTCAGATAAAAGTTGTAGAGAAAATCAAAACACACATTTTATGTTCAATGGCTTTTTCCCGAAAATCGAGATGTTTATGAGATAATGTTTAAAAATATGCTAAAGCCGACAGGCCATAGATGACAATAAAACATGGCGCATGCGCTTTGCATGCTGGATAACTAAGGCTACAAACGCACATTCAGAACATGTAATACTTATTGCTTTTCCACTGCAATAATTGTTATGCGAACGCGCCTCGATGTTACGTTTATACGTTCATTGCCTCTCTTCTTCACATTAGCTCCGGCACTTGGCTATGACCCCAAAAGCGCTGTAATTAACACTTCTGTTTTTATCCCTCAATTGCCCTGGGGTTTAAATTCAAACTTCTGCGTAAATTCACAGTAATACTGGTATAGTTACAACATTACACCCCTATCTGTTTCGGACGTTACTGCTCCATCAATACGGAAGAGAAAATGTAAAATATTTTATGTTCTCACAGCTGTGCTGCTGAAGATTCAAGTCTTCTGTAATGTTACGCCATGTCGACTGGTAAATAGTTACCGACGTTTCGAACGCACAATATACTGACATATATTACAACGTTTTACCTTACATATTGACATACACTTTTAACATCCAAAGACTCGGGTCTATATCTGCCCATACAAAATAAACCTGTAATTTTTTTACACGTTTCAGAGTTTATTAGAAAAGCTAAGCTGTTTCTGGCATTCAGTGCTTTGTCTATCATCGTAAATATTTCTTCGAAGGGAGGCCATATTTTTCAGGGACATGCTGCGTCTATACAGCGAGCGACGCCGTGAAATGTGTCACAATATTCCGTTGTGGGCTCAAAGTGTTATATTCTGATTGTGCGTCCGTGATTCAATACTGGAATAGCGGCGGGACGTCGAGTACGTTCCAGTACGGCTCCTTCCTTTCCTTTTACGACACTTTGATTTACGTCCTTGAGCCTGGCGACCAGGATACCTGCTTGTTAGACGACGCTATATAATGTCGAAAATCTGGGTAACTACACAGGTATGTAGAAATAACCTACATGGTCTAAATATCTCCTACACTAAATACTTGGTACGTCAGCCAAATTACGCACTTAACATTTTAAAGCCTAGCGGTAAATTTACGTACCGCCAGGTTTAACATTAAAAAATTCTACGTGGTGCCCGCATTGTGTTTATGTGTTTTGTACGGATCTCAGAACAAACAGCAACTTTTGCCTCATAAAACATTAAGAGACTGGTTTTTATAACCGAAGTGGAGAGTGTTTACAGCGCGGTACGCACTGAGTCCTTATATAAAACAAATACGCTCCGTCTTTAAAGGGTTAATAAAATAGATTCAGAAGCAAATATAAAACCCCTACATAAAATGATGTGTATAAAACAACCAACCCGTACATCCGCACTAAAATGCAATATTCAAGTTTTTTACACACACCCCAACATGTTTCTATGCTTAAAGCATCATATTATCCCCTACGTATGTACGCAGTATGGACAATGCAAAAACTGCTACATGTTTCCGCACCGGGGTGCCATCATCAGGTATTTATTCAGAACAAAGCAGTACAAGGTCAGCACTCTTTTCTAGGTATTGTGTCGGGACAAGGATTTTCTAGGTACTATGTGGCGCGAGACAATACCTAGAAAAGCGTGCTGACCTTGTACTACTTTTTTTCTAAATAATTCCCTGATGATGGCACCCTGGTGCAGAAACATGTAGGAGTCTTATACTTGCTTCCGTATGTATTTTATTTAGTGCAGATGCTCACAGATACATTAATTATAAGAATACGCACGATACGAATAGCGTACAATTTACTAAATACTTGTGTTCAAATTTCACTCAGGACCTGAATTTCCCTTCGCCGACAGCAAAACAGAGGAAGAAACGTTTTCGTAATTCATAATGGCACATGGGAAGTGGATGCATAGCTCCACTCATTCTTAACCCCGGTACCAAGTATTGGTAAGTGGTCAGCCTTACATCTTGGCAAAATCACGCCCAGAAACGACGATACACGAGGCTGGTTGGGCCCCAGTACCTGTTTGGAAGTTTTTCAGAAAATGTCTTGCCGCTGCTGGAAATCTCAAGGGAGTGCATCTGTTGTGTGGCGCTTAGATTTGTCAATATAAAGAATGACGTATCAGGGCTGCGGCAGACAGCTCACTGATGACAAGTCATATGAAAAGGAACTGAGAAAATGTCTGCATCCTGGAGTTTCACCACTACACACACAGCGAACATATATGAATAACACTAGACATAAAAAGTTACAACTACAAACAGAATTTAGTTTGCAGAGTACAGAATAATGAGGTATAATAGGACGCTTTGTGCAGTCATAACTTGAATTAGAAGGATAAGTTGCAAATTGTGACATAAGACATATATATATATGTATATAAGTACACGTGGTGAGGTCTTCTTCTCTGCTTAAAGTGTTTTATTGTTTACAATTTTGACGTAGATTTCCTATACTAATTTTTTGTATAAAGGAACCTGATACTGAACTTGGCATAGGCCGAAACTAATCGCTGAACCTCCTAACAACGGAAGGATAAAACAGTTGGCTGTTGACTGATTTTTATGTAAAAATTTTTACGTAAAAAATTGTTTTATTGTTTATGTTACTATTTACGTAAAGATAACACCGACAACAACAAATGTTCTCCTAGTACGACATGTTCTAAGGTGTAACGTCATCTGCAGATTATTGTAAAATGTAATGAGGTTTTTGGTTGATTGATTTACTTACACGTAAGTGGGGGCACGCGGTGGCGCAATTGGTTGAGGCACTGCGCTAGAAACCGGAAGGTCGCGGATTCGATTCCCGATGGTGTCAGTGGATTTTTTCATTGGCATAATCCTTCCGGCCGCACTATGGCCCTTGGGTCGACTCAACCTCTAACAGAAATGAGTACCAGGAATATTTCCTGGGGGGTAAACGCGGCCGGTGCGTAGGGCTGACAACCTTACCACCTTCAAGCGCCGATTGTCCAGAAATCTGGGAGCCTCAACCTCCTGGAATCCTAAGGGCCTGTCCAGACCTGTGATGGGACTGCTTTTTTTTTTACGTGTAAGTGTAACTGTGCTAAGTACGTGTAAGTAAAATAAGCGACCTGAAGACTTGTGATCGAAAAATACATAATTGTTAAGTGCGCTTGAATTATTGGGATATAAAGATAAAATAAATAATAAAATTCGTACACATGGGACACATTTCGCATTAAATCCAAAAATCTCTAAAAAATTTTACTATGTATTCTTTATATCCAGCTATTTCAAGCCAATTTCTTTATGTCCTTCTTCGGTAATGGCCTTGAAACCATAAACTGAAGTAAAAAGTTGGAGATTTTGAATTGAATATATTTTTATATATTTTAATATTACATTTGTTAAAATCCTGTCTTTTATTTTAAGCAAGCAGTCTGAAGACGTCTTCAATGTGAGCCGAAACATGTAGTTGAACACCAGATATAATAATATAGTGTAGGACACATGTATATGTGTTTAACGGTCGATTAGTGATACGAAATAATAAACACCAAATAATGCACCAAAATATATATAATCTTTATTCGTAAAAGTCTCCTAAATGTTTCGACCCAGCTGTGCCATCTTCAGGGAGAATAATTTTGATACACAGTGGTTGCCTTTCTTCCTGAAGATGGCCCAGCAGGGTCGAAACATGTACGAGACTTTTACGAACAAAATTATATATATTTTGGTGCATCAGTTGGTGTTTATTATTTCGTATGATACAGTGCACGGACATGGAACACATTAAATTGGTCGATTAGTGGTTTATTTTAGAGAAATTAATTACTTTGAACGAAGAAACTGAAAAGGAGAAGCACTAACCACAGCACAACACTTTAAACACATAATGAAGAAACACACAATAACTTCTACATAGAACCCCTCCCGTGAAGCGAATTCTGCATTGTGTGTAGGACCGACTTGACGGGAAATCGCCCGACCCTTCCACCTGAGCGCACGCTGGCAGTGAAGTTTCCTTAACAGGCGCTGACACATAGAACACTGAGATGAAGAACTTTAAATGCCCGAACAAAAGATGAAGAGACCAATTACACATAACACGATTAGGGAGAGGCAATTAACCCTTTAAAGACGAAGCGTATCTGTTTTATATAAGGACTCAGTGCGTACCGCGCTGTAAACACACTCCTCTTCGGTTATAAAAACCAGTCTCTTAACGTTTTATAAGGCAAAAGTTGCTGTTTGTTCTGAGATCCGTACAAAACACATAAACGCAATGTGGGCACCACGTAGAATTTTTTAACGTTAAACCTGGTCGTACGTAAAGTTACCACTAGGCTTTAAAACGTTAATTCTAATTACGTATACGTCATCATAATGACGATGATATTGATTATAATGGAGACTTTTCAGTATTATATCCTGAAATTATATTTCTGCTGTTTGAAAATTTCATATTAGGTGTCAAGATTAAAGAAAATTAATGTAAGTACCAGACCCACGCGCATATTCTAACAATAAACGGACTTGCATATCAGCTCTAATTAAAAGTGTAACACAGAGTCAGAAGAAGTTAATTAACTTAAATATTAAGCACAATGAGAAGTAGAGAACAGGGCGAAAAAGCTGAATGGAGTTTATACACGGGGCCGCCACACTTACGTAGCCCAACAAATGCCTGGCCTTTTAATTTGTGTGAGGGGCGGGACGTGCTGAGGGATGAAGAGGGAGGAAAATGCACTGCACTTGTATGACACTAGGAGAGGGGCTGAAAATTTGAAGGTTGGCAAGAACTGCCTTACTACTGCTAATTGCACAACATACAATTAAATAAATTAATTTATTAAACATATACACTAGACACGGCCCGTCTCAGTGGCCGCGCAGTCTAAGGCTTAGGTCTGCGGCCGTTCGCTTGCTGGGATTGCGGGTTCGAATCTCGCCGGGGGGCATGGATGTTTGCCTCTTGTACAGTGTTTGTGTTGTCAGGTAGAGGTCTCTGCGTCGGGCTGATCACTTATCCAGGGGAGTTCTACCGACTGTGGTGTGTCTGAATATGATCGTGAAGCCTCGATAATGAGGAGGCCCTGGCCCACTGGGGGCTGTTGCGCCATTGGAAAGAAAACAACACTAAATACAAAGGCTAGTTAGGCGATAGGGGCAGACGCAAAGTCAGAGAGCACTAACCATATGTTCATTTCTCATGAACAAAATTCAGGACAAAATTGGAACATTAATACAAGCAAGAAATTCTTCAAATGTGTGGCAAATTAAAGTATTTGGGAACATCCCTAACAAACCAGAATTGTGTTCATGAAGAAATTCAAGGCAGATTAAACCCCGAGAATGCCTGCTACCTTTCGGTCCGAGACCTTTGTTCTTCGCATAGCCTTCCAAATATATAAAGATTAAAATTACAGAATTGTTATTTTGCCTGATGTTTTGTACGTACATGAAATTTCGTCTTTTACACTGAGGGAGAAAACCAGGCTGAGAATGTTTCGAGAACAGGGTGCTGAACAAAATATCTATAGTTTAAAAGGAGGAGAGAACTGGAGAAGACTACATAACGAGGAGCTATATGATCTGTACTCATCAACTAATATTATTCGGGCGATAAAATCAAGAAGAATGAGATGGGTAGGGCACGTGGCGATTACAGGTTGTGGGGGAGGTGCATGTATGTTTTGATGGGCAAACCTGAGGGAAGGAGACCACGTGGAAGACCTAGGTGTACATGGGAGGATAATAATAAAATTAGCCTTCAACAAATAGGATGGGAAGGCATACACTGGATTGAGCTGGCTAAGGACGGGGAAAAGTGACAAGCTGTTTTTAAAGTGGTGATGAATATTCGGGCCGCTTCACATTCATTTTCATCTACACGCTGTTCTTACTAGAAGGAGAAACGGGCCAAGACTGGGGCCCTTCAAAATATCAAGTTCTTCATGAAATTGGGGAGCATTTGTTAGAGGTACTTTGCTTTCTTTTCGTTGCGTTTCGTTTCGTAGCGCTTACCTCTTCTACCTACTCACAGCAGGTGTCGAGGTTATTTTTTATTATCACTTGATCACACTCAGACACACACCACAGTCGGTAGGACTCCTCTGGACGAGGGATCGGCCCGTCGCACAGACTTTTTAATTATCACTTGATCACACTCAAACACACACCACAGTCGGTAGGATTCCTCTGGACGAGGGATCGGCCCGTCGCACAGACTTTTTAATTATCACTTGATCACGCTCAGACACACATCACAGTCGGTAGGATTCCTCTGGACGAGGGATCGGCCCGTCGCACAGACTTTTTAATTATCACTTGATCACACTCAAACACACACCACAGTCGGTAGGATTCCTCTGGACGAGAGATCAGCCCGTCACAGAGACCTCTACCTGACAACACAAACACTGTACAAGAGACAAACATCCATGCCCCCGTGGGATTCGAACCCACGATCCCAGCAAGCGCTCGGCCGCAGACCTACGCCTTAGACCGCGCGGCCACTGGGATCGGCTAGAAGTACTTTCACTCCGTGTTTAATATTGTTAATGTTATGTAGGGAAGAAATCCGCTTTCTTTCTGAGGTCCATAAAAACACAGAAATGCACCGCGTGTGCAGAAAGCAGAAGTTCTGACTGTTTAGCCTGGTGGTACATAAAGTAATCACTGGGCCTTCACGTGTCACTTCAGCTAGCCATACCATTAACAATTCATCTCATAACAAGAAAATAAATTTCCTATAACGCACAAATGAGGCGCTTTCGCGTAACCATTGTTGCAGTGGAAAAGCAATAAATATTACATACTCTGAGTGTGTGCCTGTAGCCTTAGTTACCCAGCATGCAAAGCGCATGCGCAGTATTATATTGTCATCTCTGGTCTGTCTGGTTGTACCATATTTTTTCACATTATCTCATAAACGGCACGATTTTCGGGAAAAAAGTTATTGAACATAAAATTGTGTGTTTTGATTTTCTCTACAACTTTTGTCTGAAACATTTCTCATTCTGAGAAGAACTCGGCAAGATGTTTTTACAAACTTACAGAGGTCTTCATATAAAGTACTCGTTATTCTTGTCGGATTTTAATGAATCTTGAATTTTCTCGACAGATTTTCGAAAAATACTCAAATACAGAATTTCATGAAAATCTCTTCATTGGCAGCCGAGCTGTTCCATACGGACGGACGTACAGACGTATATAATGAAGCTAACAGACGCTTCCCGCAATTTTGCGAAAGCCCTTAAAATGACATAAGATTAGTACACAGACATACTGTAATATTGTATTTATACATATGAGTACTTACGTGAACAATGCGGCTGTAGGAATCCTGACGGACAGGAGCACACACCGGGGCGCAGGCACACGCCGCCATTCAGACATGGCGGCTGGCACACCGCTGTGGGCAATAGGTAATTCTATCAAATACTATACCTTTACTGCGGTGATTGGAAGAATATGGTGTGCCGGGATGGGAAGGTATAAACCAGTGGTTCCCAACCTCAAGCCGCGAACCAAATCAGGGGCGCGGGGGGTCCGAAGTAGGGTTCGGAGTGGGTCCTATGGAGAACTCGATAATTACGAAAGAAATAAAATTTTTTATTTAAATTCAAACAGAATTATAAAGAAAATGTAATTCCTGAATCTGCGTTTATTAATTTTTGATATACTGGAGCAATTTTACGTAACGTTCCATATGTTCAGTATTTCATAAGATTTTATTTATAAGCAAATGATTTGTCTAACCGACACGTGTATGGGTTATTTAACCCTTTAAAGACGAAGCGTATCTGTTTTATATAAGGACTCAGTGCGTACCGCGCCGTAAACACTCTCCACTTCGGTTATAAAAACCAATCTCTTAATATTTTATAAGGCAAAAGTTGCTGTTTGTTCTGAGATCCGTACAAAACACATAAACGCAATGTGGGCACCACGTAGAATTTTTTAATGTTAAACCTGGTGGTACGTAAAGTTACCGCTAGGCTTTAAAATGTTAAATAAAAATTTGTTTCTTGCATTTCTTGTGCATTTAATATGATCAAAAAATACTGGATTTGAGAAGTAACATTAAAAATTTAATATATTTTTTAAATAAGTGCCAATGTTACATAGTGTTCAAGCAAAGGCATTAGCATTAGTTCATTTACATTAAATATCACTGAATGTTACCCTTTCCATGGTAGTGTCGCGGGTCACATACCGTTTTCTACTTTAGGGTCACACAACTAAAACGTTGGGAACCGCTGTTATAAACGCTATAACTCGCCTTGTAATACGCTATGCAGACACAGAGGGGCACAAAGGTATGTCTGTAAATTTTCTTCAACCCTGGCTCTAGATTTTGGTGGGTGGTCAGCACCACTCCTCGTCGCTTTACCCCCGGGAAAGGGCCCCGCACACATTGTACAGCTGGCTGGGGAGGGGCACAGAGACGGTCTGGACACTTGCGGAAAATCACGTCCCCACCAGCATCCGGAAACCGAAACGTACAGCCCGTAGCGAGTTGCTATACCGGCTCAGCTGTCTCGAATTTTTAATTTCGTACCAATCTTTAGAAGGAATCTGACCCATTTACCGCCAAACTAGCAGGTTGGACACTCTGATGATGATGGTTGCAGATTCGTCTAAAAGATTAGCACTTCTTTACCAAACTACACGGCGTCAAGTCCCAGATTATCGTAATCCTAACGTATACAAATATAAACAAATTTTCTAACATTAATTTTAAGTGTCACGTATTCGGTACTGCTGCGAGGTACGAGTGACTTCATATCTTTCCACCACTGTGAAGCATTTCTGAAGAGCGGAAGGTAAATTTTTAGTTAAGGCAGGAATACAACGCCAAATCCACTCATTTTTGTTCCTTTTAGGTGGTTAGATTTAATTGCAAGTGTGCCTGGCTTCACAGTGTACTACTCCAGCTCACTGCGCATGCGTGCACCCAATCACGTGACCCACATATGGCTCCCTTGAGCGACCTACCCTTGCTTTCTGAATGCGCCTCGTACAGCAAACAACAGACACAGCTGAGGGTTCAGGTCTTTCGGGTTGTAACGCTGTCACTGGCATCGCGTTGCCCGACGTTTCGAAAGAACCGTATGTCTTCATCTTTAAGGGCTGATGTTTGAATTGTCCAACAACCATCAATACTTGAGAAAGGAGAAAAAATATACTACGTTCTTTCGAAACGTCAGTAAATTTTAACCCAGCGACATATGTTCGCATCCCAGACGAGCATGTTCCTGAACAAAACCGCTATCAGAACCTTAAATGTCGCAAACACGGAGTTTTCTAGGTCAATACGTTGTATACCCCTTGTTATATTTTAATACTGGTGGCTTTGAAACGTCGAACACTTGTTTACAGCATATCTTATTAAAAAACCTAACATTTAACAGTGCATTACGTTGTTAATATTGTAGTCTCCAAGGACACAGCAATGGTTACCAAGGGGCGGGGTCACTTCATGCAAATATGACACATTAAATCCTATTAGAGCACGTACGGGTCTGGCAGCGGGGTCCGGTGTAGTGAGGTGGGCAGACACACTGGTCGGGTTCCCTGCAGTGTCCCCCGTTCATGCATCCGGGTTTGCACGACACCCGCTCGCAGCGACGGCCGAAGTACCCCGGCGGGCAATGACATGCTCGCCTTTTGAGATGACACATTCCGCCATTCTGACAGAAGCACGGCTTGCGGGTTCCTGCAACAACAGGGGCTGCAGGTATATACAGGTGCCGCAGAGTGCATGTAAACGCTTCAGCAGCAGAGTGGCATTCACTGCTAGGAGTACAATGTGCAAGACGAAGCAGCTGAACAGGTCGAAAAAGAAGGAAGAAAAGGGTGACGGGGAACAAAAACAAGAAGAAGAGGTGGATCACATAACTCACTAACTCCATGGAGCAGAGGCCTTCTTGAGAAGCTAACAGTTTCTCAGCTAGTCAAAAAATTCTCCGCATTTTATGGAACCCGAAGGTTCATTACCGCATTTACAACAGCCCGCCATCTGTCCCTATCCTGAGCCAGCTCAATCCAGTTCCTGCCCCCATCCCACTTCTTGAAGATC
Source organism: Coptotermes formosanus (assembly GCA_013340265.1). Classification (NCBI taxonomy): domain Eukaryota; kingdom Metazoa; phylum Arthropoda; class Insecta; order Blattodea; family Rhinotermitidae; genus Coptotermes; species Coptotermes formosanus. The sequence continues at coordinate 45,111 of BLKM01000656.1, forward strand.
CGTTTTAATATTATCCTCCCATCTGCGCCTGGGTCTCCCAAGTGGTCGCCTTCCCTCAGATCTCCCCACCAAAATCCGGTATGCACCTCTCTTTTACCCCATACGTGCTACATGCCCCGCCCATCTCATTCTTCTTGAGTTGATTGCCCGAATAATATTTGGTGATGAGTACAGGTCATTAAGTTCCGCGTTATGTAATCTTCTCCATTCCCCTGTGGCCTCGACCCTCTTAGGCCCAAATATCCTCAGTAGGAAAATATATAATCAAAGAAAGGTGTGAAAGTAAAGCGTAAAGAAGGCGTAGGTGTAGAAGAGAAAGAACAGGATAAACCCAACGATGAAGAAAAATAAAGGAAGAAAATGAACAGTAAGGATAAAGAAATAGAGAATAAGCAGGAAGTATGGAGAAGAAAAGACCAAAGTGAAAGGTAAAATACGTACAAGGGACGAAAAACGAAAGGAAGGTGACTGAAGAGCAAATGAAGATACAAAAATTGGATCTAAAACAAAATGGATGGAAAAGGAAAGGAAGTAAGGTGAGTATCTTAGAAGGACCACGACGATCCCCAAACAAAGCCCCATGCCTAAGTTCAGATCCGGTTTTCCTTAAAAAAGCGAGAGTTCTAACGCTGATAACAGGTCAGGTGCCTCTCGTTAAGTGGGAAACCTACACGAAAGGGGATTCGCTGTTGTCAGTGTAATCACAAATACAAAACATTCAGTCTGAACACAACAATTCTATTTATGACACAAAATCATCCACATGCTTCGACTAATACATAGCCATCATCAGGCTGAGTACAAACACGTAGTCAGCCGAAACATGTTGTTGAATTTGTTCGATAAATAAATTGTGTTTAGACCGAATATAATTATACTGCCGATTATACAAAAGCAACACAGGGAGTCCAGAAAAATTGTTATCAACCTACTGAGCAAAGGTCAGTTTTGATACTCTGGCAGTAGGAAGTCACATTTTGATTAACATATGATGCAGATTTTTGTTGAGATTCCGCGCTGTAAACTCCGCCCGGAAGATTGATAACCCCACTGTTTTCTTGCCTCTCCCACTATCTACATGTAATAGTTCAAGTATCATAAAATACGACGATACATCTTCTGTCCAAATATTTTACAAAACTTTGTTAATATTCATTCTCCTATTGAATGTTAAAAATGTTACGTAATTTTACACCTTTTATAAGTGTATACACCCTTTAAAGACGAAGCGTATCTGTTTTATATAAGGACTCAGTGCGTACCGCGCTATAAACACTCTCCACTTCGGTTATAAAAACCAGTCTCTTAACGTTTTATAAGGCAAAAGTTGCTGTTTGTTCTGAGATCCGTACAAAACACATAAACGCAACGTGGGCACCACGTAGAATTTTTTTAATGTTAAACCTGGTGTTATGTAAAGTTACCGCTAGGGTTTAAAAGGTTAAACAGGTCCTTCCACCACAATAGATGATGTCGTTAGGAGACAGAATAACCCTGTTATCTACACCCTTCCCAAATCATCATTTACACTCATACAAATATTTTACAGTGTAGGCATGTAAGTAAGTGGGTCCCTGCCACCAATGCATGTCGCGTCCTCACGTTGCTGATGGAAGAACGGCCTCCACATATGAAGGGTTGCTGACAATATACTGAATAATCAGTTGTAGACAGCCGACAATGGGTGCCACTTCGGGTTGGAAGGGGATTGGCGAGGTGCTGACAACTCCTGACCGTAAGAACTTACGATATTAAGAAATATTCCACACGGCATGTATCAGAATAAGCTGACAGAGCGTTATTAAATAATAAGATCAGATATTATAAGTCTAAAAAAGGACTATATTTACTGCAGCAAAGTGTAATTTTAACAGTATGTTTAAGGGCAGCGTCAGATTCAACATCTGTCTACTTCTGCAAGACGAGAAAGGCGCCGTTGGTGCTCATCCATTAGATGATTGCTTTGTTGCTGTTACAAACTGGTATTAGGGTTTTCTCACACACTACAGCCTGCAGATGCTCCAGACTTTTTTCCTGAAAAATGTGAAAATAATAAAAAAAGTTCCAGCAACTGGAGTTGCGTGTATTAAAAACCTACGAGTTGACAGCGTTCAAAGAAGAGCGGAAACATCACGCGAAAAGAATTTTCCCGCATTTTTTGGTTGTTCTCTAATTGGGTTCCCTTTAGCAGGGATACGAAAACAGCTGACACACAACGGAGAGAACACACAATTTCAGAACACTACCTACTGTCTCTTTCTAACATATCACGCCCTACGCCACGATTTTTAAACTCACTATAAATTAAATATTTGTTAGGTTTCTTTAACCTTTTAAAGCCTAGCGGTAACTTTACGTACCACCAGGTTTAACATCAAAAAATTCTACGTGGTGCCCACATTGCGTTTATGTGTTTTGTACGGGTCTCAGAACAAACAGCAATTTTTGCCTTATAAAACATTAAGAAACTGGTTTTTATAACCGAAGTGGAGAGTGTTTACAGCGCGGTACGCACTGAGTCCTTATATAAAACAGATACGCTTCGTCTTTAAAGGGTTAACCTTTTAAAGCCTAGCGGTAACTTTACATACGACCAGGTTTAACATTAAAAAATTCTACGTGGTGCCCACATTACGTTTATGTGTTTTGTACGGGTCTCAGAACAAACAGCAACTTTTGCCTTATAAAACATTAAGAGACTGATTTTTATAACCGAAGTGGAGAGTGTTTACAGCGCGGTAGGCATTGAGTCCTTATATAAAACAGAGGGGCTTCACTGCCCAACAAAATATGCACAGATGTTATTTAATATTATTGTGCATTTTATCACCAGCTATCAGATTATGATATGTTACCCCTAAGTGGAAGATAAGCGTCCCTTTCCAAATCCTAGATTTTACACATTTCTTATCTCTTTCAAATCTCCTTCGACAGTACGTACACAATAAAGACTAACAGTCCGTTAACAACCCAACATAGATCCATTCTTCTAGGATGTCACATTGTGTCGATTGATGCATATTTACGGACGTTTCGGGGGCTGAGTATTTCTGTCTTCAAGGTCAAGCAGTACAAGAAGATATGTTTAGAAAAAATTACTTTCCTTGGACTGATTTACCATAAATTTTAAATGAATACGTCCCTAACGAAACGTCGATAAATATTTACGAGTTGACACGGCGTTATATTCTAGAAGAAACAAAACTCAACACTGATATGATAACCTGAAATCAGGCCAAATGATTCACAATTTAGCAACTATTGCCCAAGCATCAGATAAGGTAAAATTTAAGAAAAGAGGGGATATTCTCTGGTATCAGTGGAACAGTGTAAATGGTTGGCGTCTTCTCGTCGTCGCCCAGAATCACAGATAACGTGGCATAGTACCCACGTAGGTCAAATTCACCGCAGGGTCATAGCTGACAGCGAGGGTTCTAGGCGTCTTAACTGGAGGTACATGCAGTTTGGGTGTCGTCAAATATTGTTTGGATATTTAAATGGAAAAATGGGCGGAACATTCACCACAAGTAATAAATGAGAGATAAACATGCAGAAATTTTACTGGAAATCTGAAGGGAAGGGCTCCACTTACTAGAACTAGATACAGATGGGAAAGAAACTTACAATTTACTGTAATGAAAGAATATAAAATGTGGCATTGATTAAGATTCATCTGGATCAAGACAGGGACAGGTGGCAGGCTCTTGTGAACAGGGCAACGAAATTCTGGGTCACTCATAAAATGTAGAATCATTTGAACTGATGGCCGACGGTTAGAGCCTCAAGAAGTATTCCGCTCCGTACAGACAGAGTGACAATTCTAGGTTCATTAGGTTTCCTTTACCAATGGCTACGGGAGAAGTTTAACAGCAACGAAACCAGTTATTTCACACCCGGAAGAGACACACAATTCTGTATAGACACTTGCAACCACAGAAATAATACGTTTATAACATAGGGACGGGAAGACGAGAAGAAGCAGATACTGGATGACTTTATGGAAACGAGAGGATGCTGGAAGTTAAAAGAGGAAGCACTAGATCGTACCAGGTAGAGAACTCGCTTCGTAAGAGGCTACGGACCTGTCGCGAGACAGACTACGTAATGAATGAATGAATGAATGAATGAATGAATGAATGAATGATAGGCATGCATGTCTATTGTTAATGAACACAGTTTAATCGGAATTTGCAACAACAAATGAGCAACAAAACAAGAAAAGACAGAAGTAAAGTCATTTGGTGTACAGACGCCGGCAGATCAGTCGGTATAGTGACTACGGTATTGGCTGGACAACGGAGCAATCGTGGGTCGATTCCCAGTCATGAAAAGACACTTTTCTCGAAATCGTACAGACCGGTTCAGGGACCCAGCCGGTCTCCTATTGAAATGGGACCGGGGGCTGTCTTTACGGACGTGAAGCTTATCCAATATAATACAGAGGTTAAGAATAAGCAGACTTCTACCTCCTACCCCCTGCACCTTCCTGGTGTAAATTGGGATATATTTATACGCCTATATCGTATGCCGCTGCAATTTCTTATGACGAACCTCCATATACAGAAGCACGTACCTGACATCATACGGAATGTATAACAGTGCGGAAGGTCAGGATTTATCTTCTTTAACTCTTTAAAGACGAAGCGTATCTGTTTTATATAAGGACTCTGTGCGTACCGCGCTGTAAACACTCTCCACTTCGGTTATAAAAACCAATCTCTTAATGTTTTATAAGGCAAAAGTTGCTGTTTGTTCTGAGATCCGTACAAAACACATAAACGCAATGTGGGCACCACGTAGAATTTTTTAATGTTAAACCTGGTCGTACGTAAAGTTACTGCTAAGCTTTAAAAGGTTAACTGGATAAAATTCATACATTAAATTTAAGAAAAAATGTAAAAAACTCCATATTTTCCGTTAATTTTTTTCCTGGTTGGAAAGAGCTTATAAACACCGAGCCAATCATGTATAAAGGAATTAAATATGTTAAATTCTAGCTTAATTGCTGTTGGTCGTGTCCACATGTTCAAATATTATTTATGTTTTCATATACCGCCAACCCTTGTTCGTTCCATCTATATCAACTGTCAACACAAGTCTGAGTTGTAACAAGCGCAATCATAAACTACTTTTTCAGTGTTCATGACGTAATACGCCCCGATAACACAAGTCTGAATAAACTTACGGCTGACTTACTATAGTCTACATATTTTTCTTTATTCTTCTTTTTCCTCTTCTTCCTTCGCTTATCCTTCATATTCCGATTTAATTTAAAATATATAATTTTCAAGCGGTTAGTTATTATCGTATCTTTCGAGAATTTTTTTTATAAAGCAGTAAAACAAAAAGAGCTAGCAAGATGTAGGACTGTGTTGGATACGTTACATTAACCCTTTAAAGACGAAGCGTATCTGTTTTATATAAGGACTCAGTGCGTACCGCGCTGTAAACACTTTCCCACTTCGGTTATAAAAACCAATCTCTTAATGTTTTATAAGGCAAAAGTTGCTGTTTGTTCTGAGATCCGTACAAAACACATAAACGCAATGTGGGCACCAAGTAGAATTTTTTAATGTTAAACCTGGTAGTATGTAAAGTTACCGCTAGGCTTTAAAAGGTTAATGTGTAGTGTGCAGGCGCTGTATTACGTTCAGATGCCGCGAGAAGTTTGGAAAATAAATGCATAAAAACAAAGTTTCTCAACTTTTCTCCGTATTTAAAATTCCTGATAAAATTTACGTAACACATCCACACAAGAAAGAGTGTGTTAATTAATTTAGGGAATGTACAGTGAAGTAAAAGCAGATTAAATTCTTCAATCCTTGCCACCATCTTGTCTATGCAAGTTCTAAACACGAACTTATATATGCATTAAAATACGCACTAAGTGTTTATTGGCAGCGAGAAGTGAAGTGGTCTAAGATGAAGGATGGGGATACATTGAGGCGTTCCATGTGTAAGTGTCGAAGACGAGGTGTGGACAAAACAAGCTGGACAGAAACAGACAGGAAGAGAACACTAATGAAAAACTTAGTACTTGCAAATTTTACCAATTTTAGGGCGCTTGAATCATGGAGAAAAAGACAGACGGTTCAAAAATTAGAAGTCACTCTAAAATTTTTGGCACAAAATACCAAGTTAATGTACTTCTAACTAACTAACCAACCAACCAACCAACCAACTAACTAACTAAATAAATAAATAAATAAATAACGAACTAAATAAATGAATAACTAAATAAATAAATAAAAAACTAACGAACTAACTAAATAAATAAAGAACTAAATAAATAAAGAACTAATGAACTAACTAAATAAATAAATAAAGAACTAAATAAATAACGAACTAAATAAATAAATAACGAACTAAATAAATAAATAACTATAAATAAATAAATAAATAAATAACTATAAATAAATAACGAACTAACTAAATAAATAAAGAACTAAATAAATAAATAACGAACTAACTAAATAAATGAATAACGAACTAATTAAATAACTAACTACCAAACTCCGTGGAACAGCCGTTTTCCAGAAACAAGCCTCAATAAGTCTTCCCCTGTTTTATGAACTTCAAAGGTTTGTTACTGCTTTCACAACAGCTCGTCACATGCTCAGATTCTGGGTAACAAGAATTCATCCCACACGTTCCTATATTATTTAACATCCATCTACGCCTAGATCTTCCAAGGCGGTCACTTAACTTCACGTTTTCCATACAAAACCCAGTATACATTTCTCTTCTCCCTCATGCGTGCTACATACCAAATTTATCCTTAAAGCCGTAGAGTTTCATTAGCAGGTTGAGTGTTATTTGCTCTCTGGTTGAGGCACTGTTTGTTTACAGCGGACACGCAGCCAGTCCTGCGGGCCAGCTTGGCTTCACATCTTATATTGAAGTTTGTGCTGTAAGAATAGCCGGGTCATTCTGAACTAATGAAACCTTGTCCACTCTACGTGCCACTTGTCCACGTAGCAACTATCGAAACTGTGATCAACACGAAGCAAGAAACACTCCTTCTAAAAAAAACATCTTCCAGGCCCTGGCCAAAGGCTCCACCTATGCAGTGAAAGTTCTGTAAAGAGTACAGAAACGGCGATGACACGGGAACGTGTCATTTAAATTAAATAAATAAATAAACATCACAAAAACTTGTTTTATATTTGTCTGTTAAATAAAATCACAACAAATACTAGGCATGTTACGAACATGTATGTGGCAAGCGTCAGGAGTGGTCACTTTATATCACCATGTGACATGTCATTACATGACATAACCAGCGGGTGTTAAGACTACATGCGGGTAGGACTACCGTCTTATACGCAGTTATTGAAGAAATTTTGTAAAATTTAATGTTGGCCAGCCGAGAGTTAAACGTCGATTTATACAGTAAAAGGTAAAATTTACCCTAAAACCTGCCATGAAGACCCACAGTGGGAGTAGGTGTATACCTCAACTCTTTCTTCAACCTCGGAGCAAGAGCCCCGGTACTGAGTTTACAGAAGAATGTGTGGGGTTAGGGACGGTCGGTAAAAATGTGAAAAATTTCGCCCCCACCGGGTTTCGAACCCCAAACCGTCCAGCCCGTAGCAAGTCGTCATACTTTATGGTGCATGTATAAAATACAAGGTGGGTCTGAATTTTATAGTGATGTATTAAATACAGGGTGGGTCTAATTTTCTTATAACCTTATGGAAGGGCTGGGTGTCTTTTATCAGTGATCTGAACGTTGTGGTTACAGGTGACATTGGCTAGCAGTTGGATTTGAAGGAAGGAAATATGCAGCATGTACAGCTTAAAACGGAACCGTAATTTACAAACCAGATCGTAGAGGGAATACTAAATTCTGTATTATACAGGGTGTTTATTTTTCGCGGGATAGCTTGCCTCTGAGCAGAGGAGGTCCGTGGTCTGTAGATACTACTGACACCACCCGCTCTTCATTTATCATTGTTGCTCAGTCAGGCCTCTGAAAATGTCTCTATATTTGTGTGCTGGTTGATAGAGTGGGTTTCAAACTAAAATGGTATTTTGGTTCCCATTGTTGCATCCTCTAAGTGAGATGCATTATTGTGACATCACTGTGATAGCCTGCTATGTTAACAGTAAGCAAATCCGTTTATTATTTAGTCACAAAAATTGCACCCGTCACCTGGCCAATTTATTGAGTCAATCAAACTTGAGACCAATTTTTCAGTCTCAATTCCACCAAGTTAGTAACACAATAAACTGCTACGGGAAAACTTCCTCTCTTCCAGCTGTCAGCCGGTTCAAAAATAACCCGCAAGGGATTAGACAACCTGTTCTTTTAGACCATTTGGACTAGATCCCTGGGGATAAATGTCAGTGGTATTCCAACCGAAAATGTCGTGAGATTAATGATGCCATATGCATTGAAACTTGACAGTAGAATTTCTTGTGACAGCCCAAAGTATTATCATGTCTTTGTAACAATATGTTACAAGGTTTAGAAAAGTTTCTGGAAAGTGACGGAAAAACTTCTAAAACCGCGAATTATTTTGAACTACTATAGAGAGAGACTGGTTTTAAAGTCCAAAATGATGCTACTACTTACACGGATATATAAATAAACTAGATGTTACTTTGCAATGCAAGAGGTTTTTGAAACTTTGGTGTGTAACTGCTACCGGCGTCATAAAATTCAAAGAGAGAGATTTCGTATTCGTCGAGGTTGCGACATAATTGTAAATAAATAAAAGTATATATAAAACATATTGTTCCATGGAGCACAGTCATTCTTGAGAACCTAACAGTTCCTCAGCTAGTCCAGATATTTCCCGTATTATGAAACCCCAAAGTTCATTACCGTGTTCACAACAGCAAGCTGCTTGTCCCTGTCGTATACCAGATCCATCAGTCTACGAGGTTCCAGCCTGTTTACTTTATGATCCGTTTTAATATTAATCTACAATCTACTTCTGTGTGTTCGAAATAGTCTCTTTCCTTCGTATTTCCCCAATATAAACATATATTCGTTTCGTGTTTATATAATAATAATTATTACTAATATATCAGATAATAATAAAAATAATTATTATTATATCAAATATGTTTTGTGTTCGGCGGAAACTTATTGGTTCTTCAGAGGTTTTCGTCTCGAAGGATGGTAGTACCGTCAATTTCAGTCCCCAGCAATCAAAGTGTGCTTGATCCTGATGAAAGAAGCTCTGGTATCCTTCGAAACTTCAGTAAAAATTTACCAATAGACAAGCCAACAAAGACCCCAGGACTTGGCTCTTCATAAAAAAAACACTGCTTCATCAGGATGTCTGTCACTGGTGAAGGTCGGAAATAACACGACAGAATTCATTATAAAAGTCTCCCCGCATCAGATCGATAGGGGATGCCATTGGGAATGTTTGCTTGGGGTGGGAAGGGGTTAGATGAAAGCGTATGAGGAGGAATATGGGGCAAAAGTGGGGCCAAAATTCAATTGGATGAATTGGAATGAGCACAAACATTTCAGATGAAATATAATAAACAAGGTAGGGTAAAAGAGGAGGAGGAAACACTACGAAGTGAAGAGGTTGTACAAGAGGAAATTAAACACAACATGAAGAGAAAAACAAATGAAACCGAGTTTATTAAACCTTGCAACAAGCCGATGGGTCTAAACACGGCAGCATATAATGAAAAATAAAAATAATTTTCTCTCCGTGCATTACCGACACGCCAAAATGGATGTCGGGGTAAACTGTCGGATATTCCATGCGAAACATTCGAAGTTGTTTAGTAGTTTAATAAGTAACACGTCCGTGCACTGTATTATACAAAATAATAACACCAACTAATGCCCCAAAAATATAGGGTATACACAAAAGAATGGTGCGGTTTCAAAAGTTAACAAGAAATTTATTTCTCACCTTACACGGGCACAACGTACACCGTCAGCAGCGGCAACTGTCCAAGTTTCTCATGCGCTACCAGCAGTTCGCTTCTCATGCTTACTGCGGGGCCGCGGGGCCAGTTTCCAAGATGGCGTCGCAGCAGGAGAAGGCGTTCTGTGTGCTCCGTTTTGAGGTGTCCAGACCTGCCACCCCGTTCGCCGGATCTAACACCATGCGATTTCTTTCTTTGGGGGTTCGTTAAAGACAGCGTTTACGTACCACCATTGCCCATGTCCCTCAAGGAACTTCGTGATCGGATAACGCATGCACTGCAGACCATTACAGCGGACATGCTACACCCAGTCTGGGGTGAATTTGATTACCGTGTGGATGTGTGTCGTGTGACCCACGGTGCACACATTGAAGGATTGTGATTAACGCATGAGAAACTTGGACAGTTGCCGCTGCTGACGGTGTACGTTGTGCCCGTGTAAGGTGAGAAATAAATTTCTTGTTAACTTTTGAAACCGCACCATTCTTTTGTGTATACCTTATATATATACAGTTTTATTCTTGAAAGAATAATATTGAGGTGCCGAGTGACGCGACACCTCTCAAACGGAGGATGAAGCCGAGGGCACATTCACACTTAACTATATAAACGCAACCATAGCGTATCAATATTATTCTCCCTGAAGATGGCCCAGCAGAGTCGAAACATGTAGGAGACTTTTAAGAATAAAATTATATATATTTTTGGTATATTAGTTGATGTTATTATTCGTAGGTTTGTAGTTGTTTTCACGTTCCTTCCTTTAGACTGTTTACACCTGACAGTACACAAGGCACTGCGCCTGGTATGAAATGTGACTTCTTTTCTTACGTAACGACAACAGTGAAAAAGAAAGCAGTTCCGCTGCTTCTGCTTTTGCTGCTACTACTACTACTACTACTACTACTACTGCTGCTGCTGCTGCTGCTGCTGCTGCTACTACTACTACACCGCGAAATTAACCCTTTAAAGACGAAGCGTATCTGTTTTATATAAGGACTCAGTGCGTACCGCGCTGTAAACACTCTCCACTTCGGTTATAAAAACCAATCTCTTAATGTTTTATAAGGCAAAAGTTGCTGTTTGTTCTGAGATCCGTACAAAACACATAAACGCAATGTGGGCACCACGTAGAATTTTTTAATGTTAAACCTGGTCGTATGTAAAGTTACCGCTAGGCTTTAAAAGGTTAATGTTAATAATAAGAAAAACAGTATTCTGTAACACGTAGGCCCTAATTAATTTCGAAAAATATTTCTGAAAGCATTTCGATTCAGTCCCAAATCCACCTACGACGGACAACATCAAGCAAAGCCACCAAATAAACCGGAGTTTAGTGTTGCAATGCAATCTTAACACTAAGATCACAAAATTTGTACGACTAGGTACCAGTCATAAGAAACAACGCTTCAGGGATTCTGTCCGAACTCGTTTTTATGATTAAATTTTTGGAGAAAAATTTGTGAAATTTCAATTTAAACTCACTGTCAGCTAAAGTTCCTTCTGGGACTAAAAGAGTAGAAATTAAATGCCCGCAACGTTTACTATGGCAACCAAAATCGAATTTAATCGAAATGCGTCGCGTGGATTCATGCATTAAACGCGCGGATGGATAAACACGTCCTGCCCATTACGATACATGGCATCTCCGCGCTTAATGCAAGGCGCTGAACTGGCCACAAATCGAACACAGGCAATCAAGTTCGCAATCGGTCCGTGCCCGGAGTGTTACGAACATGAGTTCTCTTTTAAAAAGCAAAAATTATTTTGTAATTAATACATCAACTAACATATGCATTTAATACAGTTGAAGACAAGTATAAAATTCCTACATGTTTCGGCACCGGGGTGCCTTCATCAGGGATTTATTCAGAACAAAGGAATGCGCTAATGCCCAAGAATCAAAAGCTGTTTACAACTATAAAAACACAAAGAAAAAACTTTATAAGACCAAAGCAGGTATAAAAAAAGTTAAAGCCATCCCTGTACAGACCTGCAGAGGACCTGAGGTTTCCAGGATTTTGAGGCTCCCGTGATTCCCAGACAATCGTCATATGAATGTAATAAGGCTGTCAGCCCTACGCACCGGCCGCGTTTACCCCCGAGGAAATATTCCTGGTACTCATTTCTGTTAGAGTCTGAGTCAACCCCAGGGCCATAGTGCGGCCGGAAGGATTATGTCAATAAAAAATTCCAGTGACACCATCGTGAATCGAACCCGCGACCTTCTGGCTTGTAGCGCAGTTTCTCAACAGACTGCGCCACAGCGTACCTCTAAAGCAACCGTATAGGTTTCAAAAATATATTTGATACATGGTCTTGTACTCCTTTGTTCTGAATAAGTCCCTGAGGATGGCACCCAGGTGCCGAAACATGTAGGAGTTTCACACTTGTCTTGAATTGTATTTTATTGAGTGCATATATTGGTTGACGTATTGCACGGTATGAATAGCATATATCATCTTTTGTATTCTAAGCAGGGTGCTAAGTCTAGGAGTTTGCTTGGTTACGATTTTTATACAGAACTCACCTTCTCCGCTATGCACCAACTCGTGAGACTTGCCGACTCCCCATTCGGACACATTGACCAAACTGCTGTTTGCTGCCACGCTCTTGTACACCATGTTCTTATGGTGGAACTTGCGGTGTTTGTGTTGATCAGAGTGCTTCCGCTCGGCGAGAGGTGGCATTGACGTGTGATTCATAATGGGAGGGAAAAACATGTCGGGGAGTGCCTGCGAGGTATTTCCGCTTCCCGCAACCTCAGTGGTGGTGCTAGTGGTACTGGTGCTGGCGGTGCATGCCTCTCGGTTGCATGCCCTTGTTTCCGTGTGTTCTCCACCTGCCTCCATGCAAAGTTCTAGTCGACTGCCGTCATCGACACAGCGTGAATATCGCGACTGTTTGCCGGTGCCACACGTAACAGAGCACTCACTCCAGTCTGACCACTCTACTTCTGTAACATAACCAAAAAAATTCGTGTACACAAAATGTTAACATCTTTCATACCACAAACGAGAAAAATTAAACCTAAATAGAGATATCTTGAAGGTCCAAAAAGAAACAACTACTCGACAGTTGAAGATCAAACACAGAGGTTATCCCGAAACGTCGGTAAATAACTACCAATATACGCCGCGTAATATCCCATAAGAGCAAAGATCGTAACCGCAATTGGTTTAGAAATATTCAAATATAAAATTTAAGCAAAATTCTTTCAGTATTTCAGGAGCTCAAATATGTGGACAGACGGAACGGCAGACAGAGGCACGTGACCTCAGTTTTTGCAGAGTGGGAAGTGAAGTTACTATTGATGTTGAGATCTGTGCTCTTCTGGGATATTACGCACCGTTGAGTGGTAGTTCTGTACGGAACTACTGAACTACCACACAACGCCGCGTAACATCCCAGAACAGATCTCATCTCCATGGGGACAGAAGAGTGAAATCATGCACACCATTGGTCCTCACCATATTGCCCCTCCCCTTGGGCGCTTCCCTCGGAGTCGGTGTCCTCATAGAAGTCGTCATCAGCGCTGTCGCTGCTAGTGCCGGAGTTCTTCAGCTCCGAGCTGACGACGTCATGATGCGGTTTCTTCTTTGGCGGCGATGCCGTGCCCTTCCAGGTACCTGAGGCAGAGTCCTCCAAGTTCCCAATTTCGTTAGTGAGTTTCCAGGGGGCTGCAGGTTCATTGTGGTGGTAGTCCACACCCTTACGTCCCTTGGTACGACGTCCCCTGCGTTCTCGGGTTCCGCTACTCAACTCGCTCCGAGTTGTCTGCAGAAGAGTGGGGTCAAGAAGTGGTATACGGGTTGCAGAGCACTGCTGGGAAACTGCAGACGGGTTTGGCACAATTGCCAGTTGTTCGATGTCACCCTGCAGCGAAAAGAGTACGCATGAAACAACACGTGCCAGCCATAGAAAAGACGAAGGAGAATGTGGGACGAGGAAATAAAAAAAAAACTAGGGAAAGCGAGAGAAAAACCCGAGAAACGCGAGACGCGTAACCAATGAGAGTGAGAAATGACAGATGAAGGAGATGACGGGAAGCAAGGAGAAATAAAACAGAAAAGCTTAGGATAAAGGAGGTAAAAACAAATAAGAAAAGGAAAAAAGTTTAGAAGTAAAGGAAAGAAAGGACGACAAAATTTGAGAAAACACTTCAATACAGAGTGTTCCATTTAAAACCAATTGTAAGGTGAAATCAAGAAAGCAGGTCGGCTTTTAAGTGTAACATTCTGTATATGCGTTAATGAATTAAGGGTAAGAAAGTGAGATGTATTAACCGTTTAAAACCTAGCGGTAACTTTACGTACCACCAGGTTTAACATTAAAAAATTCTACGTGGTGCCCACATTGCGTTTATGTGTTTTGTACGGATCTCAGAACAAACAGCAACTTTTGCCTTATAAAACATCAAGAGATTGGTTTTTATAACCGAAGTGGAGAGTGTTTACAGCGCGGTACGCGCTGAGTCCTTATATAAAACAGATACGCTTCTTCTTTAAAGGGTTAACATGAGAAAGGGAAATGTGCAGTCCAGAGAAGAGAATAAATATAGTGACAATAATAGTAACTAAGAACAGCGTAAGAAGTTCAAGTTTAAGAAAAATGGAAAAGAGACGGTATTTACAAAGAAGCCGAAGTTTAGGTAAAAGAAAGAGCACAGTAGACTTACAAGGAGAAGAATAAATGATAGGAGATGAAAGGACGGAAAATAAGGAAGTAAAGATGACGAAAATATAGCACAGTAGAATCAGTCGGTAAAGATACACAAAAGAAACACCAAGAAACACTAACCTTACGCGATCTGGGACATGATAAATATATTTCAACAGAAGCAATTTTCACCAACTTTCGAAACAGTAAACCTTCATGGGGTGTGGAAAAACACAACCTTAACTGCAGAATACATTTATAAATATACGCGTGAAATTGTGTTTATAATTCAACCTCAGTGCACTTTGCAACTCGAGTGTGAAGCTTGCGTGTTTTTTTGCCTGAGTTCATCTTCACATTTCTTTACGCCCGCAGCAGCATCCAAAATACCAGCCAGCAATTCGTCTCATGTATCCACCTTCCATTTGCAAACTTCACTCTTCATCCAATTTCACAAACGAAATTCTAACGCAGTTATGTCTGGAGATCCAAACAGCTCTAACCCCCTACCCACTCAGAATTTGACACCCGTTCATACAAATTTTTGTTCTCACAAATACCGACAGATATTAACACCTCCAAAAATATTGACCTTTTCTTTTGAATCACCCTGCATACATGAACCACGTGTTTAGTTTTGGCATAATGCCCCTGTGTTTATCAAGAACTGAGACCGCGTCGTACTTTTAACAGACACTAACCTTTAGCTTTCCCGACTCGGCAATATTTCTCACTGCTACTTTAGATTAAATCGTTAGTTTTTTCGTGGCCGCGGTGGCGCAGTTGGTTGAGGCACTGCACTACAAACCGGAAGGTCGCGGGTTCGAACTCCGATGGTGTCAGTGGATTTTTTTTTTCATTCACATAATCCTGTCGGCCGCACTATGGCCCTGGGGCCGACTCAGCCTCTAACAGAAATGAGTACCAGGAATATTTCCTGGGGGGTAAACACGGCCGGTGCGTATGGCTGACAACCTTACCACCTTCATGTGCCGATTGTCTAGAAATCTGGGAGCCTCAACCTCCTGGAACCCTCAGGGCCTGTACAGGCCTGCAATGGGACTACCTTGACCTTTTACCTTAGATTCTTCAAAGGGAATGTGTGTGTGTGTGTGTGTGTGTGTGTGCGTGCGTGTGCGTGCGTGCGTGCGTGCGTGCGTGTGTGTGTGTGTGTGTGTGTGTGTGTGTGTGTGTGTGTGTGTGTAGCTCTGTCTACCAACCATGAACAAATAGCCGATAACGACGTCGGCGTCATCTGGCGTGTCCAGTGAGTTCCTCTTCAAGATGTCAGTACTTAGCCACCCGCAGTCCAGGTAAGTACGCACAGAACTGTCATCATGCAGCCTATAAACACACAAACAACAACGCGTCACTGCTGGAAGACAATTACAGCGAAGTTTTGTTTCTCGCGGTAGGTCTTCTGATAGGTTACATCATATTGGACAGTAAAGAGACTTTATTCATGCAGCTGTGACGACAAACAGCAAAAGAAAATGGAAAGTCAGTCACAAATAAGTATGTTTATTATATGCACAAGAATTTGGTTACAATACGTTTCGACTTGAATAGGCCATCGTCAGGGAATGCAGAATATCAAAAAATATTACCATGGAATAATACAACTATAAGTTGGAAAATAAATGATATTTCATTTTACAGTGCAGGTACGACTTAAGAGGGTCACATAGTAATATGGAATTAAGGTCACGTAAAAGTAAATGGGGTAATTTCTGGGATTATATACGTATATGGATATTGGATAGGTTATTTTGATACTGCTTGATGATGGCTATGATGGGTAGCAGAAACATGTAGCAGTAAAAAGAATTATTGTGCAGTGGTTGGTAATACTGAAAAAACTTGCACGTAAGTAATTTTGGTTTCTTATGTAGTATAAAACTTTGCGCTGAAGAATAATTTAGGGCGTATGTAGCTATGCGCGTTTTGAAGTCATTCATTCCGTGAATTTTGCTTAATATTCATTTATAAAACCAAATTAATGCACTAGTTACAAACATATTTAAAAGTGGTCTTTCACCACTACTACATGTTTCGGCACGTCTGTCCCATCCACAGGGGGGTCATGCACCAGATTTAAATCTTGGTAAGATACAATTAAACACCTCTGCAGTATTCATTATACGTAGAATTCAGCAGTTAAATTTAAAGTGTAGGGTGGCTGATGCGCATAAATGTATTGTGAAAATAACACATTACGAAAATGTTAAAAACATCAAATTCTTTTTGCAATTTGATATAAAATACATAAATTATAGGGTATGGTTAAAATTCTATGCGGTTTCATAAACGAAGAGCCATAGGTAAACCGAAAATAGTTACCGACGTTTCGGGAAGAGTGGAATACATCCATATTGAGTGTAAAGTAATCTAGACCCACTTCAAGTGACGATGTAGGACTACGTTCCTCCGAAACGTCCATAAATATTTACCAGCCGACATGTCGTAATTTCCCAGAATACTCTACATATGCAACGCCTACCAAACTACGTACATTCGCCATCAAATTGTGCATTCGTAAGTGACGCAGCAAGAAACTGCTTACGTGGATCATACAGACTGACAGTTTCAGGTGCAGATGTACGTCTACTTATCTAACGAAACTGCTGCCTAGTTCACCGCAATTTTAGACAAAGAATATTGTATCGACTTCTACACAAATGTATTACCGCACACGCTATGCAGTTTACGACAACAAGTTTCGGCCTTTTTTTCTGGTCACATTTAGGTCATTCAAATCAAGAAACACGTAGAGTAATTCAATTTAAAACAAGCAAATAATAATAATAATAATAATAATAATAATAATAATAACAATTATTATTTAACTTACGCATCATCTTCTAAGAAAGTGAGATTTAAATCCGTTTCCATTGGACGTTCGTCTGCTTTTATTAATTTTTCCCCCAGAAATATGTAACATGTAACATTAATAACAAATTTTGTTGAGTATTATTAATTTCTGTCTCTGCGACGTGCCGATCCCTCGTCCAGAGGGGTCCTACCAAATGTGGTGTGTGTCTGAGTGTGATCAAGTGAAAAATAAAAACCCTCTACACCTGCTGTGAACAGGTAGGTAGAAGAGGGAAGGACTACGAAACGATTAATTTCTTTCTAGTCGCATGCCCAGGTACTTTATAGTGAATTACGCAACAAAATTTCCAAGATTTGAAACAATTTACATCTAGGAAAAATCTCATAACCAGGATTATCTACCTGCATATCAACGGGTTACACTGCTGATATATACAGCTCACTAATACACGTAAATACAGGAAGGTCTATAAAATAGGCACGTTGGACGCTTATGATATCCATTACCGGCTCTGCAAATCTGATATTATGTATAAAAGATTACCATGAACCCCCCATTAATTTCTGTCGTCCTAGATTGGAGGTTTTCAATATCCAGCTGCTACGGGTTTGGTGACAATATTCGTAATCGGCGGTAAAATTTTATTATCCACCAACGACGAGCTTAAATTTTGCGGTTCCACGTGGCTGACAGCCATATTTTAACTCGCGGTATCCAATATGTTATCGGGAAAAATAACCCGCTTATGGCTTTACGATATAAAAAATTTATATCCTCATACAGCGTACTTAAACTTACATGACCGTCATAAAATTTTTGTGTGTCGCCCGCCATATTTTGATCTTCACTACAAGCGGCCCGGCGGTTTTTCAAGATTGGGAAAGTAGCGGTAATGCTCTAGATCAGGGGTCTCCAACCTGCGCCCGCGGGCTGCATGCGGCCCTCAGAATGTTTTTGTGCGGCTACCAAACTAATTTTGAATTTTGAGTGTAAAAGTTTTAATTCAAATAAATAAATGTTAAATAAAATTCATGCTGAAATCTTTTAACTTTTGTACTAAAATTTTAAATATATTTTTTTGCTTTTTATATATGAAATTTGGGTTAATGTCATAGTAAATACTGCAAGACTACAGTAGGGAATGTTTGCAGGGTGGTTAGTAAGCTGATACAGACATATTAGTGAAAAAATAAATAGTGCCAACTTTCTCACTAAAGATGAACTTTTTTATGCTTGTAAAATTGTTTAGACATGTCAATTAACAATATTAAGAATAAAACTTACATTTTTAGTTTCTGAATATATATCTTTTTTTAATTGGCCCTAAATCACTCTGAGTTGGCAAAGCTTCTGCATTCTTTTTCTAGAAATACTCTTGTAGAAATAAGTAGATAATAATAAAAAATCATAAACCATAAATAAACAAATAAATAAAACAACAAAACTATCCTATGTATGTTTATGTAGGGAAATATCAGTCGGCATGTCCTGAAATAATATGCAAATTTTAGCTACTTTGTAAAACGTGAATGCGGCCCCCAATCTTTCTGCCATTAAAATGTGGCCCTTGAGCAAGTAAGGGTTGAAGACCCCCGCCCTAGATATATATAAACAATGTACTTGATTCGAATTCCAGGCGGGGAATGGGTCATCTTTACTCAGGTTTACCGTATTGTTCCTCAGTTCTTCCACGCAAATGCTGGGATAATACTGCCATTAAACTGCTTCCAGCACAATCCTTTCAAACTCAGCTATCACTACATGTTTCGACAGTAGGCAAATTCGGATGTTACGAACGCTGTTAAAAAAGCAGACAATGTATTTTTCTTGTTTAATTTTTCCATACATAAATTGGCAAAATTTAAAGGAATCTTCTCGTCCGGACCGTTTAATTTGTAATATAGCCAAAGTAAATATCAGAGAGGGGTGCACAAACTCCAGGTCCAGGTCGTTTTGGCAATTACATTTTATAAGCTGGCGTCCAGTATTTGTGAATCCTCAGGATGGAACTTGATTCATGTCACTTTTCTGAGGCCTCGAATTTTGAAATCGCTTCTGGATTTTGCAAAATTTGTGTACAACTGGTGTGGAAATAAATATGGTCGACGCATTAATTAAAGTATTTAATTTCCGCCTTTTATGCACCACACCATAATTAATAAGGTGCATTTATGCTACGTAAATGAATGTCCGATCTGGATCCATCAAAATATCAGTAGTTTTAACGCAATTAATTTAAATTATTACATACATTTAATATGTAAATACATTTATGTGATTCATTCGGCAACAGAAATGAAAATACAGGAGTGCCTATTGCTAGTTATCTTCCACAAAAAATTCTGAAATGTTACAAATTTGAATCGTACCAGACAATCACGGGACGTTGCACCAACAAACGTGTAAATTTACACACCTGCTGTTACAAACTACAAATTTAATTCATGTGATTAGACATTTATAGTATAAATGAATATTTGAAAGATACGATGCAGTTGCAATTTCAATTTATAACTTACGACATGCAGGGAAATACATTTTTAAGATGAGGCGTCTCTAAGAAATTTAATGAATTTTTATTTCACCTTTTGCAGAATTATATTTCACCATTAAGGTACAAAATTACACTTCTTAAAATTTTAATATTCTTTAAAACAACAAATTATGGACTTCCTTTCAGTAGATTATTTTCAGAAAATAAAAAAGTGAATTTAGACAAAGGCAGAGCATTTATTGTATATTTCTTCTATTCATTTGAAGTGAGTAATACAAACAAACGTGAATTATTTTTTCTGCGAAAAACTACAGATGGGCTCAATATCAAACACTTCTTGTACGGGTACCAGCTCAAAATCCCAGGCGTCAGGAAGGCGAAAACAACACAGCTCCATACTGAGGTCACACTAATATTGGTCTCAACAACGTTCAATATAGCAACCCGGAATTTGTGCACCCTGGATTTTTGGCATCAATATTCAGCAGACATAAAAACTTTCTAATTTCACTTTTAAATACAGAGGTTATGTTCTTTAAAATTTACGTATATTTCTTAACGATATATCCTGTCTGTAACGTGCACGTTATTAACCTTTTAAAACCTAGCGGTAACTTTACATACCACCAGCTTTAACATTAAAAAATTCTCCACGGTGCCCACATTGCGTTTATGTGTTTTGTACGGATCTCAGAACAAACAGCAAATTTTGCCTTATAAAACATTAAGAGACTGGTTTTTATAACCGAAGTGGAGAGTGTTTACAGCGCGGTGCGCACTGAGTCCTTATATAAAACAGATATGCTTCGTTTTTACAGGGTTAATATGATCCATGAAATATTTCCTTGCTAGTTAATGTCAAATTTCATTAGTTATGTTGGCAGGCGTGATGGGATTATATTATTGTATTACTCAATATGCTCACGGATCCAGAACAGAGCTAATGAACTATGTGTGATGTTATTGGGTTATTAAATTGATTACGGGTTTGGCCATGGATTAGAATACGAATGCTAACACTTTTTATATCGTTATTTGCGTAATCAATGAAGCTGATAGCGAAGAGTTGTCAGAAACACTGAAACGTTATATTACAATTAGTGAAAGCCATTTCATGTACAGCGGCCCTGTTGTTATTCTGCCTTAGTCTGTTTTATTAACTACGTATTGAATTATACAACCACAGGGCTTTTCGTTTCACAGACAATAGGGGGTTACTTTTATATAAACTAACGGACTAATGGTGTAATGTTTACCAATACCGCAGATAAATTGAGGCTTATAGAAAATCCACAGGTATTTTTGGGGCAAGAGGACGGTTTGTTAGACAGGAATTCTGAAATTGCTACTGAAAAAAAAAATTCCCCATTAACACAGATGCAGACACCAAATCTCTTACTCAAGCGTATAAAGTACTCTTGGATAAAATTAAAAATTAAAAGCAGAGAGTTTCGAACAATGGCAGTTTCTTTATTACCCGTTACCAGCCTCTCAATGTTTTTACTGGCGGTAATTTTGCTACCCGGTTTTAAGACCGCATCGAACGATAATTTTGCCTATTCTTTCGAACTGTCTCAGGGTCGTGACTCGGTTTCCAGACCCTCGTTGATAGAAATATAATATCTCTTGAAGTTGAGGTTGCTGTTTAGGCACGAGAGGATACATGAGATATGTTATTGTTTTTTCCAGTTTTTTTAAAGAACACTAAAGTAACAGATTGCAAAATCCAAAAATTACGACGGTTTCACTTTTTGAATAAGAAGAAGGAAATGTGAATCGATTCTAGTTTATAAAATGGGATAAAGTGGAGAAGTTAATAGCGAAAGAATATTATTCATTAAACCCAATAAGATTAAAAAATTCCATGAAACTTCGGTATATCAGTCTTACTCTTTCTTTTCATTAAGCGGTCTTCAAGAAAATTAACCCTTTAAAGACGAAGTGTATCTGTTTTATATAAGGAATCAGTGCGTACCGCGCTGTAAACACTCTCCACTTCGGTTATAAAAACCAATCTCTTAATGTTTTATAAGGCAAAAGTTGCTGTTTGTTCTGAGATCCGTACAAAACACATAAACGCAATGTGGGCACCACGTAGAATTTTTTAATGTTAAACCTGGTGGTATGTAAAGTTACCGCTAGGCTTTAAAAGGTTAAGAAATACTGTGGTGTAGAGAATTTTTTGTGATATTTAGAGTGATTCCGACAGACAAACATTCCTTTCCTCTATGGAAATTAAATATCCAATTTAATATATAAGAACGTTCAATTTTTAACTCTAACCTTAGCCTATTAAAAAAAAAGGTAAAGCAGTCCCATTACAGGCCTGGACAGGCCCACAGGGTTCCAGGAGGTTGAGGCTCCCAGATTTCTAGACAATCGGCACATGAAGGTGGTAAGGTTGTCAGCCCTACGCACCGGCCGCGTTTACCCCCCAGGAAATACTCATTTCCGTTAGAGGCTGAGTCGACTCCAGGGCCATAGTGCGACCGACAGGATTATGCCAATGAAAAATTCCACTGACACCATCGGGAATCGAACCCGCGACCTTCCGGTTTGTAGCACAGTGCCTCAACCAACTGCGCCACCGCGGCCCCCTTAACCTATTAAGTGTATTCTTTAACCTCAGATCCCTCCCTCTCTTTATACACTTTAATATGAATATTCCATCTGCGACTGCCTCTCCCAAAATTTTTATCTTCTTCAGATTTTCCGACCAAAATTATGCTCGCATTCTTAATTTCGGTACTGTATTTAATATAATTAAATGTTCGTTACTAGGATATTTTTATACTCCTGTAGTTTCTTTTTCTTAAAGACAGTTTTCTCAGAATTGTACACTAAATTTGCAAATAAATAGATTATTTAGAATGCTGTAGCAACAACGTCTCACGAAGTAAAAAAGAAAAGAAATCTGAGTCTAGTTTACAATTCATAATTCGTGTAAAATTTTTACTGCACTGCTGCCATGGAAACCACGTGACGGCGGTAATACAACCAATCCTACAGGGTTGTACCTCAGGCCAAGGAAAAAATTATCATTTTCTCTTAAGTCAAAATCTGTACTCATTTTTGTGTTTCACCAAAACTCTGAAGCAGCATAACGTGTATGAAGGACATGGACTGACCAGTTGCACAGAGGATTACAAATACAGAACCCTTTTATGTGAGTGGTGTGTCGAAAGACATAACAAGTGTTATCACTAGACGCCGATATTTGAAATAAGAAGAATACCAACAATAAAAATACCAATAATAACAACAATAATAATAATAATTGACGTAGCAATCCCGGCAGACAGAAATGTGATAAAGAAAGAAGCCGAGAAGATTCTAAAATATAAAGACCTTACAACAGAAATACAGCGCATGTGGAATGTAAAAACAAAGGTGAGGCCAGTTATAATAGGGGCAACTGGAACCATTTCAAAATTCTTCAGAAAATACTTGAGCAGCGTACCGGGAAAGCACGATATCAAGGAACTGCAGAAAACAGCTGTACTGGGCACAGCACACACACTGCGGAAAGTGCTAATGTAGAAGCACAAAAGAGTTTAATATTGCAGACAGCGCTATATGCACCATTAACAGTACGCGCGGGAGAGCTGCGACACTGTATACCCTAGAAACATGGTTTGTTTCAGGTACATAAGTGTCAGTACTCTGCATAAGGGGGGTGATGATGGTGATGATGATGATGATGATGATGATGATGATGATGATGATAACTTGATTGGTGTTATTTAAGTTCTCCAAACAAATAAGAAATTGACTAAAATATTAGCACCATCAACTAAGCAAGTAAGAAGAAAAAATAAAAACAATATATTAAAATAAAATTACATCTACAAATAACGTGAAAAGAAGGTAAAAGAGTACAACAAGAATTTCCAAACAAAAAGCCTAGACCCATCGTCAAGTCTACATTTTGATGAACCAGAACAATCCTATACTGTACCATGTAATATAAATCTGCAAAATAAAGACACTTAGCGATTAGCATTGCTTATGTGAGACCCCGGTGTTCTGAACGTTACTTTACACGCTATACGTAAGTAAAATGCTGAAAACTAAATATTTTACTTTGTTACCACAGCAACATTGTCTAATTTGCTGGCATAACTACAGCCATTTCACACAGTACCTGTAGCAGAGCTGGCATTGATAAATGATAATTCAAACTATTTAAGCCGCAAGGAAGATACAAATTTAATTGTAACTTTTAGCTTCCAATATTTTATAAATATTCCCAATATTATTTTAATAGCTTCGGGCAAGCCTACGGCAAAACAACAAATTTTTATATACTTTTCTCAAATTAAATATATTACATCTATCACATCCTTCTTATTTTTTAAAATATACAATTACATAGAGTGCTGGTGATATTTGTGGACTAAACGTACATTAAAATTATAAAAGAACTACCGTTGTTTTGAAATTTGTAACAAATTTAATCAGTGGATGCGGAAAAACACCTTACGTATGTGCAGCGGATAACAGTTTACTCATCCGCACAAGGCCCTAGCTCTGGATATGTTTCAATACAGAATAGACAACGAAGAAACACAGAAAAGAAGATAAACTTCATTATAAGACAGAACATTCTACCTCCTCTGTCCGGATAGGCTATTGACAACAGCAAGAAAGTATATCCAAAGTTCACCATTTCGATTTCCCACCCACGCCCATGAAGTTGAAACAAAAAAAAAATTGTTTTCAGAAGCAACGGAGCAGAAAATCCCCTGATTCTGGCTTTGAATTCGTATTTCCGTGCGCCATCCACCTTGATGTATCGAGACATGTACTGTGCATTGTGTCTGGCCGGATACTCTCGGATGAGACTGAAAAATGCTTCTATCGCGAGTAGCGTGCAGAAAATAAAATCCATACAGCGTCGAGACGCAAGACTTTACGTTACGGGGCGTCAAGCAAAGTAGGTATATTACGGTATATCATGAGGTGAAAACTATCCCGGTTGCCTTTTTTGGAGCAATATGTTCTTACACGAGTTGTGTATGTGTGAGATTATGAATAAAGAAATGATTTAGTTGCTACTAGGTCACAAACAAAATAAGCTGCAGTGTTGCTAAGTAACAAAATACTTTCCCTTCACATAAAAAGTACATAAGACGTAGTAAGATATATATCAATTTCAAGAAAAATTATTGTACTGGAATTTTTAGCTGAAACCCACAATTTTCTGTGCTACTAATGCGACTTCATTTGATTGAGCAAAATTTTACACGGCAGTAACGTATTAGAATCTGTTAAAATTTCCGAAGATGTGAAATTAACATAAAAGCGTGACAACTACGATAAGAAAGGCCATATGAACAATCATCGAATTTCGAGATTTTATAAAAGAAATAACGTCACAGTTTTTAAAATTTAAACTGTAGCGTAATTTTGGGCTTCATGGGACAGGTTTTTAAGATTTATTATAGAAACGCCTTAAAACACAAATATAATAATCTAAACTACCAATAAATTTATGTGACACCTCACATGAGTTATAAACATGCAGTATGCAAACAAATTCACCAAATAATGCACTTTTATTAACAATTATTTTACCCCGACAAATGTTTCGGCGTCTAATGTCGCAATCATCAGGGGATACTCATTGTGAATAACACTGGACGTCCATATGGTTTACAAGACTTCTCTTATAAACCATATAGTTTACAAAACTTCTCTTATAAATCATATGGTTTACAAGACTTCTCTTAAAACATATGGTTTACAAGACTTCTCTTACAAATCATATGGCTTACAAGACTTTTCTTATAAATCATATGGTTTACAAGACTTCTATTATAAATCATATGGTTTACAAGACTTCTCTTATAAACCATATGGTTTACAAGACTTCTCTCATAAATCATATGGTTTACAAGACTTCTCTTATAAACCATATGGTTTACAAGACTTCTCTTATAAACCATATGGTTTACAAGACTTCTCTTATAAACCATATGGTTTACAAGACTTCTCTTATAAACCATATGGTTTACAAGATTTCTCTTATAAACCACATGGACGTCCAGTGTTCTTCACAATAAATATCCCCTGATGATGGCAACATTAGACGCCCAAACGTGTCTGGATATAATAATTTTTAGTAAAAGTGCATTAGTTAGTTAATTTGTTTATATACTGAAAAGGCACGGTGAAAACAATACGAAGTTTATAACATACAGTGTTTGCATTTTTATCTGTCTTTTAGAAAAGTTTTAAAAACACAAATCTAATAAGCTAAACTACCAATAAGATAATTAACATAAAGTTTAGTAAATTACAAACATGTGAGACCACACAAGAATTATACATATATAGCTTTTGCATTATTACTTACTTCTTAAAATTTTTATACATAGTATCATGATGGTCTGTCAGAAGTGAGATAAGAACATGTTTATCGTCACACGACATGTTTATCGTCTGACGATGAATTGCTAATTAATTAATTAATTAATTAATTAATGTTTTCAGATTTCTTGCTCCACAAGAGGTAACGTGTTTTTAGCGGTTCTGGTCTGAAGGCGTAAAACACAAAATATGTATAAACATCACTTCTATTTATTAGAAAAGTAAAACAAATGTGTATAATTTGTCAACTGAAGTTACGGGAGAATTTGAAATATTATTACTAGTAAAATACTCGCTATAGATGAATGGTAAACCAATCTGAAAGCAAATGTTTAAATGAGAGATAGAGATATATTATATAGAAAAATAGATGTATGTATAAATGGAAATCAGACTTCTGTTTATAAAGGTAGTTAATAAAATATTTGTAAATATGTATAAATATAAATATTTTGATACGGCATTTTCAAACAAAGTCCCACTCATGGCAAAATTAATAGAGTAGGTCATAACCTGTGAATACGCGCCACCGGTAATTTCAAAATTATATCGTCCCGTTTCCTGTCTAAAAAACTGGAATGCTACAATATAAATCTTTTATATATATATATACACACACACACACACACATACACATGTAGCGGCAAGAAACGTCATAGATCTCCCTGAGGCAGAGGTGTCCTACCTCTTTTTGGCCATAGGGCTAAAAATGTTATTCTGGTCCGGTTTGTGGGCCGCAAAAGTAAAAAATCACAGTAAGTGGTATAACAAAACCTTAAAATTATTGTGAAATTTTTATTGTAAAGTAACTTTGTCCCTATCCCCGCCATGAAGGCATATAGGGGAGCAGAGGTATAGCTCCCCTCATTCTTAACCTCGGCACTAGATGGAGGTCAGGAATTAAATTCACGTCCCCGTCGTTTTATCCCTCAGACGCGGGTACCTATTCAGTAGAAGGCTGGGTGGACTGCAGAGCCGGTCTGGACTTTTGGTAGAAGAGAAAAATTTTCTTGCCCCACATAGGAACTCGAACCGCGGACCTTCCATCCTGTAGCCTAATATACATACAATTTACCAATTTGGCAGCGTACTGGGGAGTGAAAATCCCTGTTCCAAGGAAAATGTTTGTTGATAGAGTGCTAAGTGGAATATTTGACGCAAAAGAAGAGTGGAGACAGCTGCACAACGAGGCCCTTCAACATAGCTTCTCTTTGTTAAATATTATTAGGATAATCAAATTAGGAGCAGCGAGATGGACTGGGTAGGGAGCAAGCATGAGGGTGTAAGAAATTGAGACAAAATTTTAGTTAGAATACACAGTGTGAGCAACAAGTCCATGTGCGTCTGTACAAGAAGGGTGCTGCACAGTGTTGCAAGTGGGGAAATCTCTTACGTAAAACAATTTAGGTGGCATCACTTGACTTCTGTCACATACGCGTGGGGGTCACCTTCAACCCTTAATGTAACCGTCAGCACTGTATATGTACTATCATCTTCCACTATCTCCTATATCCTACATCCGACAGGGCAAAGAGGAAATTTTCGATCACCCTGTATAAAAAGGAATACATAAAAAGCTGTCAGACTGTGGATTGTGCCCCACAAGAGGGTCCAGCAGTAGGCTGCTGTGAACATGCCAATAATCCTACGTGATTCACAAAATGCTGGGAACTTCATGACCACCTGAAAAAAATACCAGTTCTCAAAAACTTTTCTGCTTCATGTAGTTAGGGAAGTAAATCAAAAAGTTACACAACTACAATCTTCATTATCAATAATCTTTCCTCGTACTATAATTGATGTACCTGGCACGGCTATTATCTTTCTATCCTCTATCTTTCTTATGCCTTTCTGTGTTTTCTTCTTCTATCTTCGTCCCTTCCTCTCTTCTTTTCCTTTTTTTTTTAATTTCCCTCATTTTTGTTCCTTCCCTTGTGCAGCTTACTGGACACTACGTATATTCGCTAAGGATTACAGAAGTCCTTTTTCGGTGCAGTTCATGCATTATTTCAGTGCAAGCACTAAAAGCTAGGGCGAGCAGAAACCAACAAACATTCCTGGAGAGAAAACTGTGGCAAAATCCCTTCCTCTGTTTATACGAAAGAGTAATATATGCGCCCAAGAAAAATCGCTGGAACCTTCAAAGGAAAACAGACACGGAGAGACCCAGAAAATAGGCAATGGTTTTTCAATTGGACACAGATGAAATGTTTTAAATTATTTTGGTTTTATTCTACAGGATTTTCCTCGACATTTGCCCCTCTTGTGAAAAGTGCCTCATTTTCCTTCACCCAGCGTCTTTCAAACGCATGCATTCGATTCTATACATTTTGGTTTTCAATCACAAGGGACGCATTGTTATTCAGTTCGAGGGCTTACGCCTATGAAACTGAGGTCAATATATTCACCACTCTGTTCTTCAATAAAGGGGAAAGAATATATTCAAAGCATTTATAAGAGTCACTTACTTATGAAACATTACAAAGTTTCTCAAAAACAGGCTGTAAAAATATGAAAATAGTGTCCTGAGTTTTTTTCGTGTCTAACAATTTTCTCGCGGTTTGGACAAGTGGCGACAACCAACGTTCTTCAATATACGGCTCATAATGTACTCGGTGTTAGTGAATCAGTGAGTCACAACTTTCTTTTCACTTTTAGCAGTGAAATTACACTCCGTTGTAACAGTTACAATAAGGCCTGAGACGGTGTTCTCTGCGAAGTACTCGCATAAAACGAAGAAATAATTCTTATATTTGAGACACAGTGTGTTCTTGGTAAGGTGGGGGTTGAGGCTGAAGAAATAGTTGCACATCGAACATACGTATAGCACAGCGCAAATCAGAAATTTACACTTTGATATGTAATATTAAAGCTTGTTTTTTTCCTAAGAATAATAGAGCAAAGAAAGAAGGGGTGGAATGGCGCGTGAATATTTTGTTATCTTGTAATAAGACACGCATGTGATATACATAATATAAAACCCTTCTGTCTCCCCGTTGCCGTCCGCCCTCCCTGACTGCTGGGTGAAGGGACTACGCCAGATATGAATAATAGAGTTCTTAATAAAGCAATTTTATCAGTTTTTCTTTTTTACGCAGTACAAATTTTTAACGTATATATATCCATGGATTTGACACTGATGAGTCTTATAAACATGCACTACTACAATAGTAAACAACAGACACAACATCACGATTAAGGTTTTCACATTTTTACAATGTGAATTAGTGGAAAACAAAAATAAACTTAGTGACTTGTCACGCAGTGTAGGAAGTCCAAATATTTGTGAAGTTTATTAAACATGAATACATAAGTTTAAGGCAAAATGCAAGAATTATTAAATATTAAATATCATCTCATTCGAGATACGTGAATTTTGATATAAGTCAGGCATTTTTACTTTAATAGAATTCTTTCGGTTTTTTCTTTGAAATAATCAAAACAACATCACATCACCAGTCCAACACACCTACACATTCTCAGAAAAAGACATTTCGTTTTAAACTTTTCTCGAAAGTAGATATAAAGGCTACTTCAGATTTAGTAGGCGGTATTGTAATTTTTTGTTTATAAGTCATGGAGTATGATAAACTGCATACAAATGAATTTGGTATGTTCAAAAAATTTTATTCTGATCAATAGAGAAGTTTCAAAGTGAATTAAAAATAAACACATTCCTGTGGTTGACCCGGTCGGTGTATGGAGCAGTATTTGGCGTGCATCGACACAAAACACATCTTTTTGACCTTTATCCTGCTAATGTGGAATATATGGTGAGCTGCTAATAATGCCAGCACCAGGCCCTTAAGGGCCTATTTGGCAGCCGAGTAAGTGTGTGCACACAGATATGACATAGGACGTCTTTCACGATTGATTCAGTGTTGAGACATTGTGCAGAGAGAGAGAGAGAGACAAAGAGGCTCCTTTCAGCGTTGCCAAATGTAGGTCACCAAATATTACACATTAGTGGTGCTGGCATTATTAGCAGCTCACCATATATTCCATATTAGCAGGATAAGGGTTAACCAAGTTTTATTCATCGTCCTAAGAAGACAAGTTTTAATGACATTTTATCAACACAACAGATGCATTTTAAGTCGTGACTAACTTTTGTTATCATATTGTGGTAATGCGTGTGATTAGTGACTGTGTGAATCCCTGAGAATGAACCCTGCGATGGTTCGAAACATGTAGGAACATTTTTCTGAAAAAATTAATGTGAATAAAGTGCATTGGTTCGTTTGTGGTAATTTATATCTACGACAATGCACGGTGTGAATATAAAATTTGTTAGTTTTCGTTGTGTAATTCGTACTCTCACAAGAATCCCTGATGATGATTCCAGGAGCGATCGAAACTTTTTGGATTAGTCTACAGATATTGCAATATAGACCATCTAAAATAATACAAGAATGTATTTTGCTGGTTTGAGTGTTGTGTTCGAGCAGTGACAATGCACGGTATAAACAATATAAAAAAATACTACAAGACTGTACAGAATATTTATGGTGTTGTCTGTAGACGTGACATTCTCTAAGTTAACAAATGCGATTCTTGATGCAAGAATTCACCAGTGAAAAGGACAGTAGACCTTTAACACAAACCCACAACACAGTATCCTTTCAGGTTACGGAAGACCACGGCTGGGGTGTTCCTAGCCCATTCGTCTTGCGGCACGTCATCAGTTAACTCTGAGATGCACTTACTGCTGCCGCAAAGTCAATATTTCCCTTACGTTCTCCCTAACACCGAGTCTAATTAATAAACAGGCAAGCAGCTTTGTTGTTACAACTGCCTTGTTTCGTTAATTTAAAATAATGGTGAAAAGAAAATCTAGCCTTTCCCCTAGGCACGCCATGAAGGCAAGTTGAGTTGTTGAAAAAGTTCTCATTCACAGCATCGGTATTAGATAGATGTGAGCGGAGAGCTTCAGGTTCCGATCGCTTTATATCCAGCTATATATCCTGCAGTATCCATTTAATAAATGTCTGGGTGGGTCTCAGAACCGGATTAGAAGACCTGCAGTAAAAAAATCTTGCTATGGCGGGAATCAAACCACGATTCCTCAGTTACCAAGCCCCTAGTCTAGTCACTGCACCCACTATAACACTT
This sequence comes from Coptotermes formosanus, assembly GCA_013340265.1. NCBI lineage: Eukaryota > Metazoa > Arthropoda > Insecta > Blattodea > Rhinotermitidae > Coptotermes > Coptotermes formosanus. The sequence continues at coordinate 76,484 of BLKM01000656.1, forward strand.
CAGCTACTAAATGAATGGCCAAACTGGGAAATAATTTTAATTACGACGGGCTGAATAATGCAGGTGAATGTAAAAGAAAAAATTTCCCGAGTGTTTTGTGTGTCTTTTTTTACAATTTATTTGCTTTGTGTTAATTAATTGTCGATATACCTGTAACATCACTGATGTAAAACTATCGTGCCGAGGAAAACCTCGTTGGTTATGCTTTAGCTGTTAATGATAAATACGAATTCGGAAAGCAAAGAAACTTAGTAATATATTTTAGGCATAATGTATTCTCGTATTAATTTCGACCATTTTTCTGATAATTCTCGTACAAAATGTTTGCGTATTTTGTGGCACATTATTAACAACATTAGGCTTTACATTTACTAAACAAACTCAAACAAATTTTGAAAAATAAGATCTTCCACGGTTTATTGAAATCAACTACAAAAGATAGAGATTTCCCCAGAAGTCACCTGACACTGGATATTTAACAAGTGAAAGGCCGTGAGAAGTGACTTTTGCGACACCCTGTGTATACATGAATAATGTAATATTAAGATATCTAACTGAATCTTTTATTAATTAAATAACAGAATAAAGAATTAAATTATTATATAAGGAAAATTTTAAGCAAATAAATAACATAGAAGCGGATGGTTAAATAAGAAAATATGATGGAATATATAAATAAATAAATCCACGTGCAACACAGCAAGTCCTTTCGGGGAAAGTTCGGTCTGTAACTATGAAATGGGAATAACAGAATTCCCTATTTGGAAGTCGCTTTGAATTGAAATACGTGGGAAGTGGGAAAATTCTGAAGGAAGGGCTTGAAGAAAACAAATCAAAATCAATAAAAGAGATGGCGGTTGTAAAGTCGGGCTGTGCTCGGCATCTGAATCAAGTCCCCCCTTCATTGCTATTCAGGACGACGTTTCAGTGTTGCATTTCGAGATGTCAGAGCAACAGCGATGGCAGCATTCCTCATCCCTCCCTCAAACAAGCGGCACCAGTGCATAGGTCTCCGTCCAAGCATCCGGGATACCAAGGTACTTGACAATTTTCAACGCTTCTGTGACTAATAGATAGCCACATGCTACTGTCAACAGCAGAAAAACTACGAGCATAACGATCATGTTATTGAATCCGATGTGCTGTGTTAATATTTACAAAATAAGTATATATATATATATATATATATATATATATATATATATATATATATATATATATATACACCACAGTTAGTAGAAATGCATGTATTAAAAATAATGCACATTTCCTCTTTCAACTCAATCTTTATACCTCTATTTTAATTTGTACTCATTGTTTCGACCCTATTTACAGCTGTCATCAGGCAATAAATTTAAAAAGTCTTGAGGAAGAATACCATTGTAAAATCAAAACGTTTTAGTTTTGATGATTTTTGGGGTCCTCGGGATATAAAAAATATTTTAGGTAAATTCTAAAAGGTTTTGACGATAGTGCATCATATTGTGTGGTGATGGGTTTATGGACTTTATCCATCGTCCGAAGAGTAAAATATTATAAACATTAACTAACTAACTAACTAACTCCATGGAGCAGAGGCCTCCTTGAGAAGCTAACAGTTTCTCAGCTAGTCAAGAAATTCCCCACATTTTATGGAACCCGAAAGTTCATTACCGCATTCACAACAACCCGCCACCTGTCCCTATCCTCAGCCAGTTCAATCCAGTCCATGCCCCACCCCTTCTTGAATATATATTTTAATATTATCCTCCAATCTACGCCAGGGTCTCCCAAGTGGTCGCCTTCCCTCAGGTCTCCCCACCAAAATCCTGTATGCACCTCTCTTCCCCATACGTGCTACATGCCCCGCTCATCTCATTCTTCTCGGTTTGATTACCCAAATAATATTTGGTGATGAGTACGGGTCATTAAGTTCCTCGCTATGTAGTCTTCTCCACTCCCCTGTCGCCTCGTTTCTCTTAGGCCCAAATATCCTCCTCAGCACCCTATTCTCGAACTCCCTCAGCCTTTGTTCCTCCCTCAGTGTGAGAGACCAAGTTTCACACCCATACAAAACGACAGGTAAAATCATAGTTCTGTATACCCTAAAATCACAACGTTTCGGAAGCTGGCTCTGCTTCCGTCCTCAGGTGAAGGGAGGGGTAGAAGAGAAGAACACCTATTGTGTTGGGCCCCTTAGACAGAGCTAGCCTCTGCTAGCCAGCTTCCGAAACATTGTGATGTTAATATTTTAATATTTTACTCTTCGGGTGATGGATAAAGTCCATAAATATTTTATGGTTTTCTCCATGGGGAAAGGATTAGAAAATTCTTCTATAGACATTAATGCATTAATAAATTATGTACTTATTAGTTTACAATTCATAAATGCCTCGCCACATATAAAGTTAGCATTACATTAAAATGTATGGTATTAAGTCTTCCACACAACACGTATATTCTGGCAAACCGGCTAAGATATCTAAATCCAAGCAACTTACCCAACAGACAGTTGATGCCAACTGCCATCCCCCAGAGCCGCCGGTATGTCTACTGCCTGTGTGCCATTGGGACCCGCGTGGACGAGCTTTACGCGGTCGGGACCGGCGAGTTCCAAGGAGAGGTATGTGTCTTGCTGGCGACGAGACCGGAGACTGAAGACCGTCCCTTGGGCAAGTCCCTGAAACCAGGAATATATTAACCTTTTAAAGCCTAGCGGTAACTTTACGTACCACCAGGTTTAACATTAAAAAATTCTACGTGGTGCCCACATTGCGTTTATGTGTTTTGTAGGGATCTCAGAACAAACAGCAACGTTTGCCTTATAAAACATTAAGAGACTGGTTTTTATAACCGAAGTGGAGAGTGTTTACAACGCGGTACGCACTTAGTCCTTATATAAAACAGATACACTTCGTCTTTAAAGGGTTAAAAAATTCTACGTGGTGCCCACATTGCGTTTATGTGTTTTGTACAGATCTCAGAACAAACAGCAACTTTTGCCTTATAAAACACTAAGAGATTGATTTTTATAACCGAAGTGGAGAGTGTTTACAGCGCGGTACGTACTGAGTCCTTATATAAAACAGATATGCTTCGTCTTTAAAGGGTTAAAACACCCAAGCAAGTCTACCATTTCCTGTTGCCAGTTCAACATCACTACTACATCTACATATTTTACTTGACAGCCTCTTACATGAATATAACAGGCGTCGTCCTGCCCACCTGTTCGTCTGATATTCTTCACACGGCGTCTTGTTACAGAGAGGGAATTCACACTCGAATAGTGAAGTATACAATGCTGAGCCGCTTACGTCATGAAGTGTTCCGTTTCACCCGACACTCGAACAATTGTATTCTTCAGCTGTTAAGATTTCCTGCTATGATATAAGCTGCTTGGAATACGCGTTCAAAAGACCTTAGGTTGCTATAACACCCTTTCGTTAACTGCGCAGGGCGAAAGAAAATTATATGTGATTTCAGGCTTCGGCCAAAATATTTATGATATCTGCTCTCGTCTGTCATATAACGCGGCGTCGTGTGGTACTCCTTTACCGATGTTTCGGGACAACGTACCTTGAACCTTTTATTCTTGGACTTCTGGTCCCTTGGATAAGGGACTGATATGTTGTTCAGAAACCCCGGTAAATGATTACCACTCGACGCTGCGTAATATCCCAGAAGAGTGCAGATGTCAAATTATACATAATTTAAAGTCATGTTGGCGATTTTATTAACCTTTTAAAGCCTAGCGGTAACTTTACATACCACCAGGTTTAACATTAAAAAATTCTACGTGCTGCCCACATTGCGTTTATGTGTTTTGTACGGATCTCAGAACAAACAGCAACTTTTGCCTTATAAAACATTAAGAGATTGGTTTTTATAACCGAATTGGAGAGTGTTTACAGCGCGGTACGCACGGAGTCCTTATATAAAACAGATACGCTTCGTTTTTAAAGGGTTAAAGTCATGTTGGCGATTTTATTAACCTTTTAAAACCTAGCGGTAACTTTACATACCCCCAGGCTTAACATTAAAAAACTCTACGTGGTGCCCACATTGCGTTTATGTGTTTTGTACGGATTTCAGAACAAACAGCAACTTTTGCCTTACAAAACATTAAGAGATTGGTTTTTATAACCGAAGTGGAGAGTGTTTACAGCGCGGTACGCACTGAGTCCTTATATAAAACAGATACGCTTCGTCTTTAAAGGGTTAATTATACAGCGAGTAATAAAGTCATATGGGGAAAGGTGAAATAACTCTGTGCTTTGTTACCCCCTTCTTCTTCTTGCTCTGACCTTTTCTACCTGCTCACTGCAGGTGCAGAGGGTTAATATTGCACCTGATCACATTACTCAGTGACATACACACACACTCGGTATGACTCCTCTGGCCGAGGGATCAGCCCGACGCAGGAACCTCTACTTGTTCAACACAAAACACTCACAAGAGACAGAGATCAATTCCCCGCATCGGGATTCGAACCCACAATCCCAGCAAGCGAGCGGCTCCAGACCTATGCCTCAGAACACACGGCCACTGGGATCGACTGCTCCGTCACTGCCGATGTTGATTGGGTTGAATAATCGGCTTCACGCTCCTGTCGTTCCGGGTTATAGGAAAGGTAGCTGCTTTACATTCCAACGCGGTCTCGACACGGCTGCTGACTAATAAAGTCCTACCCCTCTAGGGAATCAAACCCCGGGCGTCCAGAGAACATTTTGCGACAGACACTGCAGTATATGCTAGATGTGAATGGGGACAGTGGAGATAAAGCTCCATACATTATTAATCTTGGCAGTAGATGGAAAAGAGTGCTTATATTTGCATTCCAGAAATTGTACCAGCAAGGAAAGGGCCCTCAGTACCATTTGGATAGAAGACGGACTCAGTCGCGATGCTGAAAAGGTCATTCCGGCGTCTTTCAGTTGACCACGCCGAGTGGTGCAGTCGCAGCAAGTAAGATAGGGGACAGCGCTATCCTGTCTGACACATAAGAGGTACGTAATTGCAACCTGACTTACATTGCAGTTTAGAAATGCGTTGAGAAGTAAAAAGAATTTAGCATTTAACGGAAGCATAATAAGATTTATAGGAAGTTGAGAGTCATGTTTCGAAGACACGGATCGAGTTTTTGTGGCTTCAAGTCTGATTTAATGCACAGATTTTTATTTATGATAATTACTACCAGGGCTGTGCAGTCGGTACACAAAACCTCCGACTCCGAATCCTCGATTTTTGAAACTCCGACTCCTTCATAAAAGCTCAATATGCATTAATAACGGTAAACCTATAAGACGTTTCATCACCACCACGTGAATCATCAGGCTACTGTTTAGACTTATAACCTATATTTAAGTATAAGTCTAATGGTTACTGTAGATATCAGGGCTCTGGAGTTGGAGTATCTAGTTAAGATTTTAGACTGAGGTCGGAGTCGGAATCGATACATTTTTACCGACTCCGACTCCACCTAACAATTCCTTCCTAATCCGAATCCGACTCCACCTAAAATTCCTCCGACTCCGACCCCATGACTCCAACTCCGACTCCACAGCCCTGGTTACCACATACTATATTACGATCAGATAAATTATTTTATGTATTTTCAGAATATAATAATTTATTATCTTAGTGGATTGGCAAAACCAACTGACCGTCCCATTTCCAAGTGCCTTCATGACACTTGTAACTTATTGTGACACAATCACATCTTCACTAAAGTGTTCAGAATTAGAAGTCTATTTCCGTCTGCTGGGAGAAATTTGAGACACTACAAGAACGATTTAAACACTTGTAACGTAGCTTTAAAATTGTTCACTCCGTGCACTGTCTTGATCAACTCAGTCAATTTATTACACCAACCATAAGCGTAACCTGGCTAATAACATCTGGGGGGCAAAACTGACCATGGGTATTAGAAACTTTGTGTTACAAGGGAGTCAAATTTGGAAGACAGGAAAATTGGTCGCATAAAACGCAACTTGTCGTTTTCTTTTTTTGCCTATTTTTTATTTGCCGTTATTCAATTCTGTAACATAATAAACTGTTCCTAGTTTGAAAAAATACTGGGGGGCATTTGCCCGCCCTTGCCCCCCCCCCCCCCCCCGTTTATGCATATGACAACAACCAAAAGCACGCTAGTCAAGTTTTGTGTTTCCGTTTTCTTGGTTGTCTATTATTTTTATTTGTACATAACCTTTTAAAGCCTAGCGGTAACTTTACGTACCACCAGGTTTAACATTAAAAAATTCTACGTGGTGCCCACATTGCGTTTATGTGTTTTGTACGGATCTCAGAACAAACAGCAACTTTTGCCTTATAAAACATTAAGAGATTGGTTTTTATAACCGAAGTGGAGAGTGTTTACAGCGCAGTACGCTCTGAGTCCTTATATAAAAGAGAGCTGCTACGTCTTTAAAGGGTTAAGTGTCAGTTGACTTATCCTTCAGATATTATTGAACCAACTCGAAGAGGCGCTTTTAAAAGTTTGTTTTCTGCATTCTTGAAGCTGTTAATTACTTCTGCTTATTGAGCATCCCTTACTTTAAAATTAGTGCATTTGGTTGGCGCAATAAATTGAATAAGCTGACTTGTAATATAGATTAATCATAGCAAATTTTAACATAAATGAATGGCTGAAGACTTTTAAAGTCATCTTCATCTTTTATGTTGGATCAGATTTTGGATGACGTCACTCGTTACAAATTACGACGCTAGAGACAGCTCCGTGTGTAACTCGTTCATCAAATTCCTTTATGCCTGTTAAGGGTAAAGGTGGCCTAAAACAGGCCATGAAGGCACAGAGGGAGTAGAGGTATAGCTCTAGTCTTTCTTTAACCTCGACGCTAGAAGCGGTGGATGGTTAACGCCACGCACCGGCCGCTTTAACGTCATGAAAACGACGTGGTACCCATTGTACAGGGGGCTGGGTGGGCCCCAGGGGTGGTCTGGACAGGTGCGGAAAATCTCGCCCCCACCGACAATTTCTGTATGTGATGCAGAGTTCTTCTCTACGAACAAACAGTCATATATAAAGCAAATAAAGGGATGCAATTTAAACTTCTGGACAATGATTTATGCGGTTTAGACTGGGGCAGTTAATTAGCAAGTCAAGCATCCTCTGCCGTCTTCAGAAACACGGAGATTCTTCATTCCAGGTACAAAATTCAACTATTGGATTATATCATAGAGCCAGTTTAATCCAATTCACACATACATATACTCCATCAGTTCCACGTTATCTCATATCGCTTTTCTACACAGGTTTTCTTGCCACGATTTTCTCTATTTTAAACTTCCCAATGCACGACACAATTCGCGCAAATCTTGCATTACTTTATTAATAATCCTAAAAGAACTGCTGGATGCTAGTGTTCGTGGCACTCGCTTTATTCAAAGCTCATTTCATTCTTCCTCCCCTTATATCCAATTACGTTCACACCCAAATTCTGTCCTCTGCACGTTGTTCTTGCACAACCCCAGTAGTATGAGAAACTGTGTGTCGGAACACATGAAACTGTGTGTCGGAACACATGAAACTGTGTCGGAACACATGAAACTGTGTCGGAACACATGAAACTGTCTCGGAACACATGAAACTGTGTCGGAACACATGAAACTGTGTGTCAGAACACATGAAACTGTGTCGGAACACATGAAATTGTGTGTCGGAACACATGAAACTGTGTCGGAACACATGAAAGTGTGTGTCGGAACACACACTTCACTGGGTGGGAACACATAAAAATGTGTGTGGAAACACATGAAACTGTGTGTCGGAACACATGAAACTGTGTCCGAACACATGAAACTGTGCGTCAGAACACACGACACTGAGTGGGAACATAAAAATGTGTGTGGGAACACATGAAACTGTGTGTCGGAACACATGAAAGTGTGTGTCGGAACACATGAAAGTGTGTCGGAACACATGAAACTGTGTTGAAACACATGAAACTGTGTGTCAGAACACACGACACTGAGTGGCAACACATAAAAATGTGTGTGGGAACACATGAAACTGTGCGTTGGAGCACATGAAACTGTGTGGGAACACATGAAGCTGTGTTGGAACATACGAAACTGTGTTGGAACGCATGAAACTGTGTTGGAACACATGCAACTGTGTGCTGGAACACATGAAACTGTGTGCTGGAACACGTGAAACTGTGTGGGAACATATGAAACTGTTGGAACATATGAAACTGTGTTGGAACACATGAAACTGTGTCAGAACACATGAAACTGTGCGTCGTAACACATGAAAATGTGTCTCGGAACGCACGAAACTGTGTGTGGGAACACATGAAACTGTGTGTGGGAACACATGAAACAACACGCAATAACGTCTCATTTAAAGACATAAAGTTTAACTTACAACCTGCCATGAAGGCACAGACTGTGATTAAAGTTATAGCTCTACTCTTTCTTTAACCTCGGCTGTATAAGGGGAGGGATGGTTTATCGTCACATGCCGGCAGCTTTACACGCGGTATGCAACATACAAGAGGCTGGGTGGGCCCCAGGGCCGGTCTGGACGGGTGCAGAAAACCTCGCCAACACCGGGATTCGATCCGCGGACCGTCCAGCCAGTAGCAAGTCGCTATACGTACTGAAATATCCCAGCCCCTCTCATTTAAATAATGTGACGAAATAAACATGTAAAGAGCATCAGCTAAGTAAATAATCAAATGTAACTAACAAGAACGGAAATGAGCAAGAAAAGAAGAAAACTAGACAGGCGTTCATATAGTGATCAGGTTTGTTTACCATATGAGCAACCGATGCTAAGTTTGGAGTTTTTAACATGGTTCAGTCGGTCTTGAATTACAAGGCCTCTTGTGTGTTAATGAATAGTTAATGAATTTTCTGTTAAACAGGTGATGGCTGAACAAACCATTCTCTGCAACCCTAGAATGGCGTTTTACTCGCAGATTGTTCACTTATTAACTGGAATAAAAGCCAAACTTTCCAACAGGATGAATAAAACACTTTATACTTGGAACAAAAAGGTAAATAACTGCCTGTAAGGGTGTCGCAAGGGACACACAAGGCACCGCGAACATTGCTTTTAGTGGCCTATCGAGTTTCGAATATTTTAATGTAGATTGCAACTCTGGAATTTTTCATTCCCATCTACCCATACATTCCAAATATAAAAAAAACTGAATAGATTTTCAAAATATTTAGTATTGATCTACTTCCGCTTACTTTTACTGTCTAAATTTTAATTTGTTTGCATCGTCACAATATGGTTTAAAACTTATATGAGTGACCCCCATCCGAATGCATGAAGCACCCCACAGGAAACAATTTTACTCATTAAAATGACGAAGAGTGAAGGAAATGCGATGTAAACAACATAAATTGTGTGTTAGGCCGATGCGAATATCTGACTACAGTCACATCATGCGTAGGAACTGCCTTCCAAAACACGTTATTGAAAACAAGATAGAGGAAAGCATATAAGTGATGGGAAGACGACGAAGAATACGTAAGCTGCTCGATGACCTTAAAGAAAAGAGGGGATACTGGAATTCAAAGAGGAAGCACTAGATCGCACTCTGTGGTGAACTCGCTTTGGAAGAGGCTAGGGACTTGTCATAAGAGAGACTACGGAATGAATATTAGCTACAATGTTAAAATTTTTGTATTTCTATTAACCTTTTAAAGCCTAGCCGTAACTTTACGTACCACCAGGTTTAACATTAAGAAATTCTACGTGGTGCCCACATTGCGTTTATGTGTTTTGTACGGATCTCAGAACAGAGAGCGACTTTCGCCTTATAAAACATTAAGAGGTTGGTTTTTATAACCGAAGTGGAGAGTGTTTACAGCGCGGTACGCACTGAGTCCTTATATAAAACAGATATGGCTCGTCTTTAAAGAGTTAAGGAGTTTTAGAATTATATATTACAATTTTCCCTGTACATTTCCATCGATGTCTGTTTACCCAGTGACCTAGAATCATATCCCAGGAGAATCTTCCACTATCTTCCGCTTTACGAAAATATTTTAAAGTTAGTAAATGTTTATATTACACCCCAGTTGACAGACATTAACAGAACTAATGTTGCTGAAAGTCAAGACGTTTCATAGCCAAAAAGAACTAGGTCAATACGCTAAAATATGCTGCGTTTGGAAGTGTCTCCTTATTTACATACAGTCATGAAAAATGAACATTTTGTACACCCCTGTTTCTGCGTAGAATCTTACAAACACCAGGAAGATTCTAGTGACACATGGCCGTCCTAAACACCTACACTGCTGCGCATTACTAAGCAGGGTACGCCACAGCGTCCTGAATAGGATCAAGTGAATACAGAAGAAGATGCAACGACCATAAAATAGATGCAGGCTAAATTTCGATACGAGGTTTCGAAACGGAAGATAAGCCAGATAATGCGACTGAGAAATTGGATACGCAACCTAGGCTACATGAAGATAAATCCATTTTCTGGGAATAAGTATTTCTGAAAGACTTTTCTGGTCCCTTGAGACAGCACAATATAGTGTAAGAAAATGCACATCCGACACGTACTTCCCGCATAGTAAGAACACGAGAAGGCAAATAAGATATGTAACCAAACTGGAAAAATATACTGCCTGGAGCAAATGCATTTTTTAAATCCATTCTTTGATATATTTCATACCTCAATACATGTGAAATCAATTTTTGGGAGATACAACTTCTTTATTGCAAATCCAACTGCATTACAGGTTCAATATTTCACGGTCAGAAACAGCGCTGTTTTTATATTATTAAAGACGTATGTCATATATTTTTCCACACGCTCAGTTGCGTCTTTGAAATCTAAAATATATCTGAAAAATATGGCGTCACTCCTGCCACATAGAAGCGATTGTATTTACTCTAATTATGGAAATAAATCCCTTTTTTGCTGTTATTATAATAAATTATTGTAAAGTTGTAATAAAAAACGAATATATTATCCATTTATTTTCCTTCTTCTTCCCACATGTATTAGCACTCGGACCGGAACCAAAGAAGAAGAGTTTGCATAAAATCAGTGAGAAGCAACGAAGGTTTTGACAATCAATATTAAAACGTATGGGAGCCAGTAGCAAGATGCAAGGCAGTGCACCTGAATCGCCTTGGGGTATTCACGTTTTTACATTTTATATGCCGATCCCAGTGGCTGCGCGGTCTAAGGCGTAGGTCTGCGGCCCAGCGCTTGCTGGGATCGTGGGTTCGAATCCCACCGGGGGCATGGATTTTTGTATCTTGTACAGTGTTTGTGTTGTCAGGTAGAGGTCTCTGCGACGGGCCGATCCCTCGTCCAGAGGAGTCCTACCGACTGTGGTGTGTGTCTGACTGTGATCAAGTAAAAATAAACAACCTCTACACCTACTGTGAGTTGGCAGAAAAGGGAAGGACTACGAAACGAAAAGAGACTTTTATATTTAATAACATATTACACCAAACAATAAAATTTTTAGGAAAAATTAATTTCATACTGTTCTACAGTTTTACACTAGGTACAACTTACATAGTTGATTACATATGAATAGAAATCGAAGCCCTGTCGGCTTCTTTATGACGTCATTAAAATTATGATCATTTTGCGTATAGTCGATGTGAACCAACTCCAGAAAACCTCGGCCAGCGTTCATGTTAGATAAAGATTCCTTTGTATGACGCATCAAAGACGTTTTTATATAAATTAAGTAATAATTAAACCTAGCTTAAACGTTGTAGTTAATATATAAACGTTTCAGAACGTCAAAATAAGAGGAAGATTAATATAATGTTGTTAGTTTAAATTTTCATTTTATGTAGGAAGAAGATACAACACAAACTACAGTTATACAGCGACTGTAACGTTTCTCTATACAATAAAATATTTTAAGCTGCCTTTCCTACAGCATTTCTCTTGCATCCTAATTTGAAACATCAACACGGTAGGCAGTGGAGGTAAACGTAACAACGTGGCGACTTCGAGTAAGAATTTTTTTACAGTGTGGAAGCAACAATTCGTTATGTATTGTTGAACTACGAATCACTGGCAACAATATAAAGATACTGAGTTTTGCACAACAGTGCTTTCATGGCATATTTATGTCGCCGCCAACAATATAAAAATACAGAGTTTTGAACAACAGTGCTTTCATGGCATATTTATGTCGCCGCCAACAACATAATTTACTCAGGTCTTCAAGCAAAGTGCGCGACATTTTTATACCATTTCAACACAATTTGGAATTTCCCAACAGATTTTCATCAAGGCACTCCATTTTCAAATGTCACTGAAATCCATCCAGTGGGAGCCGCGCTAATACATGCGGACAGACGGACAGAGAGTTGGGCTGAAATGACGGAACTAATAAACGCTTTTTGCAACTATACGAACGCATTTAAAAGTACTGCAATATTTAAATTTAACTCTTCAGAAATGACGGGTCTTCCTTCTTTCACCAATCTGTTACAAGAACAAACAAACCCAGTGCAGTGTACAGAGGTACTAGGCGACATACTGTGCCATATTACAGGAAGAATCACGATTTCATACGCCTGTCATGACAGAAAAGAATTTTTTAGTATGCAACCCAATGGTCAACATACATGAATAATTCATTGCCATAAAAAGACAAGATGAAAAGACGTATAAGATAAAATGGCACACGAGAAGAAGAGCAAAAACCAACAATGTCTCAGAAAATAATGTAATATATGAAAAGAAGAGTCTTCAAATAACAAGCTACTAGAACTGGAAGCCATGACGCGTAAGCAAAAGGGATTCCCCTTTAGTACCCTACCATTATAACATTATTGGAAGTTGCCTGCGTAGCTAAGAAGGGAAGAGAAACCTCTAGAGTCAAATGCATCTACAGCCTCTTTCAAACTCCCCACAACTCCTCCCATACAAGGCACTTTGCACCATTCCAGGTAGATTTACCTAGCTTTTCGTTAGGTAGGGCAGAAAAGAATAATATGCATGATGCGTTGCTGACAAAGTCTTCCTTAAGCCTGCCACAAGTCGCTTTCTGGAGACGCTACTTTAAGCTCCCGCAGGCAACATTAGAAACATTATGCGCGCCGATAGTAAACGAATGAAGACTCAAAAAGGATTCACCAGCGTCTATGTCTGACAACTGGCGAGATGAAAGAAAGTGCTACGAAACCAGCGCATTTGTTAGTGTGTCAAGGACTTTGACTTGAAGAATTTATAGGAATAATTACTTATTTGCTGTCATTTTATGGCAGAACAGAAGCACAAATATTTATGTTATACAGGATGTTTCATTATTTGTTACTCCAGTAGTAATGAGTGGAGATATGATTCCATTCCCTCACACACACACGAATGACATGTACAGAGAAAATTTGATTTTAGTTTACCTGTAGAATTTTTTGTTTATATTCCAAATCTATAAATAACAAAAATAAATGTATACTTATTATGTCGTACATGGAGGAAATACAAGGCTTTCTTCTTTAAGTAAGTATAAAACGGTTACAAAAATTTGAATTGAAGTTAACATCAGATGACGCATTAGAAACATGATAAGTGCAAGTTACACTGCGTTATTGTAAAAAATACTCGCAGTTGATTTCATATTTTGTGAGATCTCACAAATTTTACACTTTTTACCTTCTGCTGAGTCTTATACGGCACGCCTGATGGTGGTCCTAGGGCCGAAACGTCTTGTGTATGTGCAGATATTAAACATTACATGTATGTTTTGCTGAACTGAACACTTTTGCTGTATCGTTGATGGAAAGTTTATAATACTTCTAGTTTGAAGTGATGTCTGCGACACCCTGTATTTGTAGAATACATACACACACACACACACACACACACACACACATCATACAATGAATCTCCGAAACGCAGGAGACGAAGCTATAATAATGTGTACAAAAACACTAATCACCAACAAATGTACAAACAGAGTTTTATCATCAATCGCAACACACTCCTACATGTTTCGACCCTGCTGGGTCATCTTCAGGGAGAACTTTTCGTTACCATTACACTAAGGTTGCACTTTACAGTTGAGTGAGAATGTGCTGTTGACTGTGTACTGCGTTGTTTTTGGAGGCATGAACTCTCCGCCGTCCGGGCTTGAACTGCAGTTCAGGCCCCGCCGTCCGGGCCTGAATTGCAGTTCACAGTGGCTTCAACAATGAATTTAATGGTGCATTAGTTGGTACTGCCAGTTTATGATATTGCCAGTGTTTAGTTTCTGTAACATCGCAGAATTTAAAGCAAAATTCGAACACATACCGTATTCTTAAGGCTGCACAAATAACAATTGTGAACTTTGACATCCAATACTGACTTCGTTTGCAGAATTTTTCCTCTCCCCTCCCCCCTCTCCCCAGCATATTGCAATGATTACTCTGCTAGCGCTGGCAAATAGAGCAAATTTTCTATAGCATAAATACTTATGTAATCATTCATTTATTATTTAAAATTTTCAATAATATAACAGCGTTGAATAAGACAAAAAGCATGGACTTTCTTTTCGCGTGATTTTCTGTATCCATTTACAAGTTAGTTTGTGGGATATATTTACTTAAAACACGATTTGAAAAAACGCCTATTATAAACTTACGACTACGAGTTTCTATTACGTAAGATGCCCCTATTTTATGTACTATTCACCTCATCTTACATCACCGTGTACTTAACAAACAAGTATGGGGTGGTGGATATTCAGCTCCCTTCATTCTTAACCTGGTAACAGGGATACCTCATTAAGTATAGCTACTGGACTAAAGACCGGACGATATGGAGTTTGATTCCCAGGAGAAGAAAGGTATTTTTCTCCTCTACAAAAAGTGCACACAGCCCCTCGTTCCCACCCAGCCGCCTAGTCAATGGATATCCGGGTTCTTTGCCGAGCGGTAAGACGGCTGGGGTGTGAAGTTGACCACTAACCTCCATTTAGTGCTGATGTTAAGAATAAGTTGAGCTTTTACTCCCATTACATACCTTCATGGCGTGCATAGGAACAAATTTTATCCATCCTTACCGTTAGTACTAAAGAAAAGTTACTATTTAGCTTCACGCTTGGATCATCTTATCCCTGGAGTAAGCTAGCAACAAACATTGAATAGAATGCAGAGTGGCCTGTAGAGTCGCCTGGATGTTTTGAAGCAAAGAAACCTCCCCCCCCCCCCCCTTAGCAATAGAAACACGATCCCGCGGTCGTTCAACCCGCAGTCTAGCCACCTTATCGACTGAGCAACCCTGGCCCTAAAATGGTTATGTTTAACAATGCCAGTAAAACTGTAATTCGCCTACTACATATTACAATACATTTGTGTCTTTTTGCCACTGGAAATTCTGTCTAAGTTTATATAGGCAGTTCTACATATACAGAGTGACTAACAGTGTTACGTAGGAGAGCACAGGATTTTAGATTCCGAAATAGTGTCTTGTCTCTCCTACTGGTAGGACAAGACAAGCAAGTGCTGTGGATCACGTAAATTGTCGCAGTAGTTCTCTTCTGAACGGATTTAATTCCTATTTAGTAATTCGCGGTACGTGAAGGGTCTAGCGCCTACAAGCAGCACGCCAGGCCTTCCGCTCAACACATGTGCCAGATGTGTAGTCTATGAGGCAAGGCTTTCTAAACTTAAGGAAAAACAGGGGTTCTATACGAGGGATGTTTAAAGAGTAAGAAGAAAGGTTATGTTTAGTATAGCGAACAAGGTTTCAATGAACAGCTACTTTGAAACAAAATCGCATTTGTACAAGTTTAGAAACAGTTCACAGGTTAAAAAGGGGAAAATGTGAAGTCATCCCTGTCCACGCTATGAAGACGTATAGGGGGAGTAGGGTTACGGCTCCAGTCTTTCTTATCTCGGTATGAGACGAAAGTTCAGAGAGTGAAAAAAGCATAAAAGTTTTGTAAAACGTTCTTATACCTTGAAGAAAGACGCGGAAATTTATTCCGAAACTGTGGTAACTATGTACCAAAATACACAGTGCCTTATACCAGAAGACAGAAGCTTTCATTACGAAATTGCTAAGTACAGTCGAACTCGGTTATAACGTCATGAAGGAGACTGAATATTTGGTGTCGTTATAAACGAGTGTCGTTATAATGGAGTAGTGTAACGTTATGGTTAAGAGTGAAGAATTAATTGGTACCACAGAATATCTGACGGTATAGGCGAGGTATAGAACAGATCGATGTCGTTATAACCGGGTTCGACTGTATTTTACATCATCATCTAATCCTTGATGTCGCAGCCTCAATGTTGTTCGGAAATTTTACTTTTATGGAAACCGAGCTGTTCAGAAAATTAGATTCAGGTAGCTGCTAAAATGAAATCTGCAAATCATTTACACCCTCATCTCTGTTCGTCCAGGGGTAACAGAGCTTAAATAACTGAACAAATTTGTTTTAAACCTGACGTTATAGATTTACACCAAATTTAGCCTCCAAGGTTATTTGATTTTCTTTCATCTCAAGCATCAGTTTACAGAAGGAATTAGGTAATGTTTTACACACACATTTTGATGCCCTTCGAAATTTGTTTGTACCATTTTACTACCGCTTTTAGCAAGCGCATAATCCACTTACACTTGTGGATTTAAAAAAAATACTCGAAAGTAAGGGCATAAATTAAACTTCAGATGAATGAATTACACTATAGGGCATACTTTACTTTAACATACGGAAACTGCATTACACGAATATCCAAAGCTTTAATTATAATTTGTTTAAAAACACTTCAGTAAAACTTGAGAACCTAAATAACATTTCACGTTCAAAGCTCGAGTTTTCGGCAGGTTTTAACCTTTTAAAGCCTAGCGGTAACTTTACGTACCACCAGTTTTAACATTAAAAAATTCTACGTGGTGCCCACATTGCGTTTATGTGTTTTGTACGGATCTCAGAACAAACAGCAACTTTTGCCTTATAAAACATTAAGAGATTGGTTTTTATAACCGAAGTGGAGAGTGTTTACAGAGCGGTACGCACTGAGTCCTTATATAAAACAGATAAGCTTCCTCTTTAAAGGGTTAATTAAACTGGTTCTCGCATGCTTATTCTACTAGAATCATCATACGTAATTTCACCACGTTTAATTCAGTTTGAAATACACACATGCTAATGACCTAAACGAAGTGATTCATGTATGTATAAGACATATTGCGGTCTTTAGCAGATTAAGTTTAATCTCGCTATATGGAAGTACTGCATGCTGACAATGGCTTATGTATTTCACTAAAACATATACTCAACTAACATTTCTAATGCTACAACAGAAAGTAATTTAACTCTAATAATTCCTCTTAATTTTCAAGTTCCTTTTGTCGGCGAGTGAAAATACTTTTCTATGCAATGCTATTTTAACAAAGAACATTGTTCTTTGGGAGGTTCCCAGGTTTCGCCCGTTTGTCCGTCTGGTAACAGCAACATGTAGATGAAGATGAGAATAGAGCATTGGTGAAATGATACTGACAGCGAAAAACCGAAATAATCTCAGAAAAAACCTGCCTCACTGCCACTTCAGCAACGGTGAACCTCAGATAGACTGACCTTGGATCGAACCCGGTCCTCCGCGGTGACAGGCCGGAAACTAACTGCCCGAGCCACGGCACTGCTAATTTGTCGGCCAGTCGAAATTCCAGAAATGTCATCGATTCGTTTCGTACCGCTCAGTAAACACAGTCCATCTTAGTTATAAAAACCAACACTTTAATGATGCATAGGGAAATAAATGCTTTTCTCCTCTGAGATATACATAAAATATGTAACTAAATTCTGTGTACAGAATACAAATCTTTTGCATGTTAAACTTGGTGGTTCATAAAAGATCCAAAAGGTTTTAAAGGGTCTGAACCCATATCAACCTAAATAGGAGTCATTCCATAGTTTCGGAAATGGGCATTGTGGATATGCAAATATCAGTACAGGCATGAGACCAGTATAGCTATTCAGTTCTTGCAAACAATCCATAAGAAGCACCAGTGGAGTATCATTACAGTCCAATGCGAAGGTAATAAGAAAAACGAAAGGACTGGGAAGGGAATGCAGCATTTCCCAAAGAAGACAAAGCAAAAAAAAAGATGCTTTCCAAAGTATTGGGAGTATATTGCACTGTTGGGAACACGGGATGTAATCCCGGACGGAAAAGAAGAAAAGGTGGGCTTAGGTTGTACGAAAGAAAAAAAAGCGATGATGCAGCACATTGGAAGGAAGAATTAGAAACAAGAAGATTAAGGGATCAGTAGGATCAGATGGTGTGTCTTTGCTGGGCGGAAGGGGGTGACGAGGCACGAGAATAACATACAGTCAGCGAATTCAATGAAACCGGAAGGAAGTAGTCACCTAATACTCGTATTTTTAAATATACTCCCACCAAAGAAAAGTATTCATAAGTACATGTCGTTTGTCACTTATCGAATCTGATTTGCCAAATATGTGCCAAAGGCGATGACGCTTGGTTGAGTATATTCGAAGAGATTAGAAGCACAATGAGTAGGGCGAAGAAGAAAACAATAAAAAAGAAAAAGGAAGAAACTTGTTATCTACAAGAAAGGACGAGACGAATAAGACAAAAAAAGAAATAGTAAATTTGTGAAGAAGAAAAATTAAAGGGAGATAATACTGAAAATAGGGACAGGATGAAAGCACTCATTACACAGTAAGAGTTGATGATTAATTTAAAAATGCAAATACCGTGCCTGTACGAACACCACATAAAAATTAAAACTGGAAATATTAGTTAATCAAGGTTATAGATAACTACAAAAGTGACACTAAACTCGTGGTTTGTTTTATTACAGAATCAATTTTGGTCTGTAATACTTCACACGGAAAATTTTTATTCTTTGCGTTGCTACAAACGCCACAACAAAGAGTATGGCATTATATTACAAGCTAAACAAATGCACTTAATAGCGATATACAGGAAGTTCATTAACCTTTTAAAGCCTAGCGGTAACTTTACGTACAACCAGGTTTAACATTAAAAAATTCTACGTGGTGCCCACATTGCGTTTATGTGTTTTGTACGGATCTCAGAACAAACAGCAACTTTTGCCTTATAAAACATTAAGAGATTGGTTTTTATAACCGAAGTGGAGAGTGTTTACAGCGCGGTACGCACTGAGTCCTTATATAAAACAGATACGCTTCGCCTTTAAAGGGTTAATTTGGATTAAATACTTCTGAATCATGTTGGATTTTACAAAATGTTATCCAAGTTTTAGCTCTCAAAATAAACAAGGCTGTACGTGTACGTAACGAGGAACTTAATGACCTGTACTCGTCACCAAATATTATTCGGGTAATCAAATCGAGAAGAATGAGACGGGCGGGACATGTAGCACGTATTGGGAAAGGAGAGGTGTATACAGGATTTTGGTGGGGAGACCTGAGGGAAGGCGACCACTTGGGAGATCCAGGCGTAGATGGGAAGATAATATTAAAATGGATCTTCAAGAAGTGGGATTGGGACACGGACTGGATTGAACTGGCTCAGGGTAGGGACAGGTGGCGGGCTCTTGTGAATGCGGTAACGAACCTCCGGGTTCCATAAAATGCGGGGAATTTCTTGAGTAGCTGAGAAACTGTTAGCTTCTCCAGGTCTCTGCTCCATGGAGCTAGTTAGTACTTGTGTGTATTAAACAGAAGAGATAACCTGGCCACATGCTTCTACAATTATTATACTGCCGAAATGTGCATGTGAGTTGTGTTAAAATAAATATATATAAATAACTAATAAGTTAGTTATTATCTTAATTACTAAATCCCTATGGAAATCTAACATTTCCTCTGATAGTCAAGAAATTTAACCACCGTGTTCAAAACATATCACAACACATCCTTGTTGTGAGCCAGAATGACAGATTCCAGGCTCTCACAAAAGATTTAAGATCCATTTTAATATTATCCCCCTATCCAGGCCTAGGTCTTCCAATTATATATAAAAATAGAGGTTGCATTAATACTAAGACGAACTTTAATATCGATTCATAAATTTACTCAGTCTAGAACTGAATCAAATATTTTCAGTGCTTTAGACATGGACACTCCTTCATCTGTATTGTAACACAGTACCTGTTAGTGTTCCTCAAAGCTGTCCTTGAGCCAGGCACGTCACGAAATCCTACTGATAAACTGCAAGCGATTTTCCAGGTATTATTTACCTCAGGGGCATGTGGAGGCGAACGCTTGGATTTACAATTTGGCTGCTTTATTCTGGGAAATATTTTACACTACTAATTGAGTACAAGACTGGTTTAGCCTTATTGTCGATTTGGCCTTTCCAGCACATAAAACAACCCCCGGGCCTGCTGAAGTCAACAAAAGGCCATTAGGGTTTACATAGAACACATTAAAATATCAGGGTTAGAACTGTGATAAAGCGAAGTAAAGATATGAACACATACAGGGTGATTTAGAAGTAAATTATTTGGGAGCTGATAATGTCGGTCATTGTGAGAAGGAAAGTTCGTGTGTTTAATTATGTGCGTTAATGGAGATAGAACTGTTTGAATTTCCAGACCTAACTCCGTTAGTTTTCTGGTTATGAGGTTAGCTGAAGAGCGAAGTTGACAAAGGAAAGGCGGTTACGCGAGAAGAATTGCTCGCTCGCATTTTGGATGCTGCTGCCCGTATAAAGAAACGTGAAGATCAACTCTGACGAACAACACGCGATCTTAGCACACGAGTTTCAAAAACCGTTGAGATTGAAAGCGGTATTTTCGAAAATTTATTGTGATCTGTAACAAATTTTTCATGTAAACATTACATTAAAATCAAAACAAACATAACAGTAAGAAATTTCCTTTTATTTATTACCATTCACATTGCTTTTGTATCTGCAGATTCAAACAGTTCTATCTCGGTAATCACTCAGAATTAGACACATGTTCATATGAAATTTTTTTCTCACAGTGACCAATGCTATTATCTCCAAAAAACTGACCTTTCCTACTGAATCACCCTGTATAAAATGTTTGGAGCTAAGAGTTATATTTGGGCCAGAGTTAAACATAGGGTCCTCAAAATAGGGTTGTCGTAAAGGGTGGAAAGTCATAAAATAATACAGATACACAGGAAGAGAGAAACACTAAGACATATGATGATCTTGCAGGCAAACTGTCTCTTTATCAACAGTGAAAATAGCATATAAATGTAGGTAATGCTGTGAAGTGATTACGTGACGTTCCTTGGGTCTACTAAACCTTACTAAACAACAAGTTTGAAAGACACCGGATATTACGAAAAGTAAACAGAAACAATGAGACCCTAGGAAGGCTCTCATCTATGGTTTCAGTAGTTAATTCACAAAACCCCAACCCCCTGCTGTCTCGTTCTTACAGTCACTGGCCTGAAGCTGAGCTGTCGACTGGAGATACAAGAGACTCAACAGTGTACATTGTCTGTTCTCATATCCAGCGCCTCCATTAACTTATACTCTGCTGCCCGTAAAGTAAGGAAAGTGCGATAAAAAAGTTCTGGGGAAGTACATTTTGACTGCTTCTCCATATTTTGCACGTTATTGCCCATACACAATTACCTCGTATTCTGTTCACTGGGGAACTTTAAGAAGGTGCATATACTGCATTACAAGAATAAGTTTAAACTCCCTCAGCCTGAAGGTCACAGTTGTTCATCAGGGATTAAATGAAGACTGTATCGACAAATGTACGCCCTTCACCTCTTGTACTTCGTATTTATTACTACGCTCCAGAAACATTTTAAATTCCTTGATCTCGATACAGAAATGTTAATGAAAATTTCTGTAGTGTCAGCAGTCAGTCTACTTGAACAATTAGAGACAATAAGACTTACCTACGTACATATTTTGTACTTGTTGATTTACAGTTACTTGCACAGTTATTTATTTACTTGAATGTTTTTGGCCTATATACCTAATCTATCTTATTTGTGCATTTGTATTATTTAGTATTTTTTCTTTATTTTATACGTATTTACATACTTATTTACATAAAAAATTATCTCTCTGGAGAAGAATTCATCTAGAGAAGCTTACAGTTGCTCAGATACTCTGTTTTCAACATCCCACCACCGGAATTTACCATAAGCTAAATTAATTCGGTTCACAAATTACCACATTATTCCTTCAAGGTCACATACAGCATTACCTCACATCTACATTTTGGCCTTCCAAGTGATTGTTTTGTTTTCGGCCAAAACCTGTAAGCTTTCTCTTCTCACCCATAAGTGCCACATGCCGCGATGATCTTTTCTTATCGTATCACCCGAATAACAAGTCGTTACGGCGACAGCACAAATTACTTTCTCCAAGTCCCGTTACATTATCCCTCTAGGTTCAAGTATTAACTTATCATCGTATGCTAAAACAGTCTAATTTACTTCCTTTAACCTTTTAAAGCCTAGCGGTAACTTTACGTACCACCAGGTTTAACAATAAAAAATTCTACGTGGTGCCCACATTGCGTTTATGTGTTTTGTACAGATCTCAGAACAATCAGCAACTTTTGCCTTATAAAACATTAAGAGACTGGTTTTTATAACCGATGTGGAGAGTGTTTACAGAGCGGTACGCGCTGAGTCCTTATATAAAACAGATACGATTCGTCTTTAAAGGTTTAATATTAAACACCAGCTTTCCCAAATATACAAAAGAAGTAATATCACAATTTTGTGGGTTTATGTACTGTAAAACTTTAAACATGGAAGGAAATGCCTATTGTAGAAACGAAATGTTAAACGATGGTCAGTCTCACACAACTATGCAAAAGTGGCTCAACTGAATGAAATTTAACTTCTGTTTATACTTTGTGTGTTTTAATTAAAGATTTGAAACGTTTATTTACATTATCTGCACCTCTTAACCATAAAAATACTAAGAAATCCTGAAGATATTAGTGACTACATACACTATACACTTTCAACGCCTCGCAAGCTGTACTCCGTTCTGCTCAATACTAGTCTCTGTCCCGGTACATTTTGATCGCACAACCGTCACGTTCTGTGACGTGCAGGCTCAGGTCAACCGCCGGTGTTATTTATGCAGACCCGGGTTAATTTTGGCTGCGCTATCGTGACGTTGATGTACAGGTAGTGTGTGATTAGGGGCTCGGAAGCACAACATAAGGCACCTCCCCAAACCACCACCACATTCATGCTCCTAATCTTGCCAGAAGATAACGTCACGTGATACAAGCAAGCTGCTGCTGCTGCTTCTGCCCGTAATTGGCTGGGAAGGTATAATACGGTTACACTCATATGGGCTTACATGATTTTCTTGCTTATTTAAATGCTGGGCATTTATTTCAGAGACGAATACGCCAGGACCCTGTATCGGGGCCCACAGGACTGTAACGTCAGTCTCCTTAAATGATCAATAACGGTGGATTGAATAGTTGGGTTTGGTTAATACGAACATTTGTTTCTTTCCTTTCAGGATGATGACATACATACTATCTTAACTAACTAACTAACTCAATGGAGCAGAGGCCTTCTTGCGAAATTAACAGTTTCTCAGCTAGTCAGGAAATTCCCCCCCTTTTATGGAACCCAAAGGTTCATTACCGCATTCACAAGAACCCGCCACCTGTCCCTATCCTGAGCCAGCTCAATCCAGTCCATGCTTCCCCATCCCACTGCTTGAAGACCCATTTTGATATTATTCTCCCATCTACGCCTGGGTCTCCGAAGTGGTCTTCTTCCCTCAGGTCTCCCCACCAAAATCTTGTATGCACCTCTCTTTTCCCCCATAAGTGCCACATGCCCGGCCCATCTCATTCTTATCGATTTGATTACCCGAATAAGATTTGGTGACGAGTACAGGTCATTAAGTTCCTCGTTATGTAGACTTCTCCACTCCTCTGTCGCCTCGTCCCTCTTAGGCCCAAATATCCTCCTCAGCACCCTATTCTCGAACACCCTCAGTCTTTGTTCCTTCCTCAGCGTGAGAGACCAAGTTTCACACCCATACAAAACAACAGATAAAACTACAGTTCTCTATACTCTAACTTTTGTGTTTTCGGATAGCAACCTGGAAGACAAAAGATTCTGCACCGAATGATAGCAAGCGTACATACTATCTTACATACATTATTTGCTACATAGCAGAATTACGCTTCTATTCTTATTTCGAACTGTAACACGTATTTTAAACCATAGAATGTTAATATTTAATATCCTATAAATAACTAACTAACTAACTAACTAACTCAATGAAGCAGAGGCCTTCTTGAGAAGCTAACAGTTTCTCAGCTAATCAAGAAATTCCCCGCATTTTATGGAACCCGAAGGTTCATTACCGCATTCACAAGAGCCCGCCACCTGTCCCTATCCTGAGCCAGCTCAGTTCAGTTCATGCCACCCCAGCCCACTTCCCGAAGATCGATAGATCTTATCCTCCCATCTACGCCTGGGTCTCGTAAGTGGTCGCTTTCTTTCGGGTCTCCCTACCAAAATCCTGTATGCACCTCTCTTTTCCCTCTTTGCCCCGCCCATTCCAGTCTTCTTGATTTGATTACCTGAATAATATTTGGTGAGGAGTACAGGTCATTAAGTTCCTCGTTATGTAGTCTTCTCCATTCCCCCATATCTTATATGTACAAAAACTTAAAAAGTTTTTGTATGATTGTTGCTATTTAATAGGGCTGATGATGACTTAATGGGTAAGCCGAAACTTGTAACCTGTAAATTTTGTAAATTTTGTTTTGCATGACGGTGCTTTAGAACATATAAATTTTTTATCTATTTAAGCGTCTGGTGTGTCCAGGTTCTCAGAATATATGATTAGTTCCACAGATGTAACCAGAGAAGATAATCTACGCTTCATCCACGATGATATTGGGTAATGCCAATCGGAATAAGGCATTTCGGTTCAATAGTGTTTGTAATAACAATCATCCAAGACTCACAGGTACGTACACCTTCCCACAGTGCAAATATTTGCACTTGGAATTGCTTTCGTCACTGTTTGCTTTCCTTCTAGGTAATGAAAGTACTTTGAAATTCACAAGAACAACGTCAAGTTAAAATTAACAATTCTGCTACACGTTGCAAGATATTGTAAAATACATACTCACGTTTGGCTACAAAAATAAAACTTCCAGAACAGAACCACAAAGGGTGCCCTTATGCATAGTTTATATGGTATTTGGAAATTAGTTTTAGACTAACCAACCAACCAACCAACCAACCAACCAACCAACCAACCAACCCACTGAAAAACTAAATACGGCAGAGCCCTTCTTGAGGAACCAACGTTTTTCCTCCCCTAGTCAAGACATTCGCCGCCTATTTAACCCTTTAAAGACGAAGCGTATCTGTTTTATATAAGGGCTCAGTGCGTACCGCGCTGTAAACACTCTCCACTTCGGTTATAAAAACCAGTCTCTTAATGTTTTATAAGGCAAAAGTTGCTGTTTGTTCTGAGATCCGTACAAAACACATAAAAGCAATGTGGGCACCACGTAGAATTTTTTAATGTTAAACCTGGTGGTATGTAAAGTTACCGCTAGGCTTTAAAAGGTTAATCTAAAAAACTGTGGTAAATTCTCCGCTGTTTAAAGGACCAGAAACTCCATCCACGTTTTCACAACTGCCCGCCAGTTGATCCTATTCCGAAAGAGGTCAATCCAGTCTACACGATCTCATATTTCTTTAAGATCCTTTTTAATATTATATTCCCATTAACGCCTCTGCTTGTTAAGTTGTGGACATCCTTTGAGGTTCGTAGATATTACATGCTCATATGCAAAGGGTTTATTGGAAATGTGTATACGGCATTCTGGTGCTATATCTGTTTTATTCCTTCTGGCGGGACCGTACGACAGATGTTCAATAACTAATATTACCTGGATCAAAAACATTAACTGACAGTCGTTTTGGGGGCACGCGGTGGCGCAGTTGGTTGAGGCACTGCACTACAAACCGGCAGGTAGCGGGTTCGATTCCCGATGGTGCCATTGGATCTTTTTCATTGGCATAATCCTTCCGGCCGCACTAAGGCCCTGGGTTCGACTCAGCCTGTAACGGAAATGAGTACCAGGAATATTTCCTGGGGGGTAAACGCGGCCGGTACGTATGGCTGACAACCTACTACTTTCATGTGCCGATTGTCTAGAAATCTGGGAGCCTTAACCTCCTGGAACCCTAAGGGCCTGTCCAGGCCTGTAATTGGACTGCGTTACCTTTACCTTTTTAACAGTCATTTTAACGTTAGCTATTGCTCACTTATCCCACTTAAGTATAATTATTTTTCAAAATAAATCCCCAATTACACTGATGCGTTTGTTACAATTTTATTAATCCTCTCCCGGTAGAAATTCGTGTCTGCCATTGCCAAGACGTCACGAACAACCATTTCCACTTCCTTATCTTGAGTAAACACGCCAATATTCTCGAGGCTAGTGCGTAAAAGTACCGATACTTCAATATAATATGCAAGTTGCAATTAACAATCTAAAGGCTTCTGATTTAATTTTTATAAGGTTAGGAAGTTTATTTCTTGAAGATTTTTCTTCTGTTGTGTTACCTTTCCTTCATGCCTTTGTTCTAAATATTTTTGGCACAGAAAGTCGCTTTCTTACTGATGGAATTACATCTTGAGGGCATTATTATTATTATTATTATTATTATTATCATCATCATCATTATTAATATGTCCAATAAGCTGTTTACGCAACTTTTTCTCTTCCCCAGAACGAGGTCAGTTCTGGGGCCCAGCAAGCCTCCTACGCAATTGCTTCCCGGCTTTTTCTCGGCGGTACAGCAACTGGGACGTGAAGTTAGCCACTGACCCCCGTCTAGCACCGAGGTTAAGAATTAGTGGAGCTACACCTCCGCTCCCTTACATGCTTTTATGGCGTGGACGGGGAAAACTTGGTTTATTATTATTATCATCATCCCCTTTATGCAGGGTATTCACATTTATATACCTGAAACAAACCATGTTTCTAGGTTATACAGTGTTGCAGCTATCCCGCACGTACTGTTAATGGTGCATATAGCGCTGTCTGCAATATTAAACCCTTTTGTGCTTCTACATTAGCACTTTCCGCAGTGTCTGTGCTGTGCCCAATATAGCTGTTTTCTGCAGTTCCTTGATATCGTGCTTTCCCGGTACGCTGCTCAAGTATTTTCTGAAGGATTTTGAAATGGTTCCAGTTGCCCCTATTATTACTGGCGTCACCTTTGTTTTTACATTCCACATGCGCTGTATTTCTATTATGAATTCTTTATATTTTAGAATCTTCTCGGCTTCTTTCTTTATCACATTTCTGTCTCCCGGGATTGCTACATCAATTAGCATACATGTTCCTTTTTCATTATCCCGGATTTTGATGTCCGGTTTATTGTTGGGGATGGTTCTGTCGCTTTGCACTTGTTGATTCCACAATATTGTTACCTTGTCCACTTGACCTATTTCTACCTTTTTCGGTACGTGTTCATATCACAGTTCACTGTCTAATTTTACCCCCTTTTCCTTACATATGTTGAAGTGCAGCTAGCACACACGCTATTATCTCGTTCGATGTATTGTTGTTTTGCCAATATTGGGCACGCTGACACAGTGCGGTCTGCTGTCCCCTCAAATTGGTGACAAAATCTGCATTTACTATCTTTATCTGTGTGCAATATTTTTGTTGCATGGTATTTTGTTTGTAGTGCTTGGTCCTTTGCTGCCACTGTTTCACTTTCTGTTTCTGCTTTTAGATCTCCCTTTGACAGCCAGAGGAACGTGTCTTCCTCGCTAATGAGATGTTTATCAGTGCTTCTAATGTGCTGGCCATGCATTATTTTGTTTTCCCATTTTTCCTTTAAGGACTCTGCCAATCTTGCCTTTGTGTTTTGTATTCCATCTTGTTTCATGTCATTGTTCTCTTTGTTTGACTTAAGTCATCTATGATCTTCACTGCTGCTCTAACTGTTGAATTCATATTTGGTTGATTGCTGTCGTGGCTTATAATAATATTTACAAACTGGTCTTCTTTATGCTTTTTGTTAAGATATTCTGCAATATTAATTATCTCTGTTTTATATGCTGCTTCAATTTGTGACAGGCCTCTTCATCCTTCTTTCCCCTTTACATACAGCCCATCTCTATCAGCTTTAGGGTGACACATTTTGTACACTGTTAGTATATTCCTGGGTTCCCTATCAATTTTTTTTAATTTCTTCAAATCTCCAATGAATTGTACCAAAACGGTATCTTAATACTGGGACAGCTAATGCTCCAATTGCTGTAATTTTGTTTTTGGCATTTAATTCAGATTTCAGTATCGTTCTTAGTCTCCTGGTGCATTCCTTCTTCAATCTTTCTTTCATTTGCTGATGCTGTATGCCGTCACTTTCCTCAGTCCCAAGGTACTTTTATTATTATTATTATTATTATTATTATTATTATTACTGGATTTATAATTGGCACTAGTGCTGACAAGCCTTTCGTTTACCCCTTTAAAGACGCAGCATATCTGTTTTATATAAGGACTCAGTGCGTACCGCGCTGTAAACACTCTCCACTTCGGTTATAAAAACCAGTCTCTTAATGTTTTATAAGGCAAAAGTTGCTGTTTGTTCTGAGATCCGTACAAAACACATAAACGCAATGTGGGCACCACGTAGAATTTTTTAATGTTAAACCTGGTGGTACGTAAAGTTACCGCTAGGCTTTGAAAGGTTAATAGGCATCTATTGATCTGAATTACGAATTCGTATTATTCGCGCGTGAATATAATTTTAGCCAAACGATAGACGAAATCGGAGAAAAACACCACTGGACAAAATACGTCCATTCTGGAGTCAACCCGAATTTCTAATGAACATAACTCAGTGTCCTGTTCGCCCGGTTAGGCAATATAAATAACACAGAAAATAATTTTGCTTCGGCTTCATTAATTACAAATAATTAATCGGTCCCGTATATGTGTCGGTGTTTGTTGCGAACATTACAACACAGATGTTGAAGATGCGCAGTAACAAACACACTTTTTGCTTTAGAGACCTATTCATTCTCGTACTTCATCCACTCGTTTATTAACTTCACCTCCATTTAAGCACCCGGTGACTCGCCAGTGTACCCCCCACACACACCGTCACA
This sequence comes from Coptotermes formosanus, assembly GCA_013340265.1. Lineage (NCBI taxonomy): Eukaryota > Metazoa > Arthropoda > Insecta > Blattodea > Rhinotermitidae > Coptotermes > Coptotermes formosanus. The sequence continues at coordinate 105,519 of BLKM01000656.1, forward strand.
CATAAATTCTCATTACCACCCACCTTACATTCCACTCCCCCTTCAATTCGTCTTTCTTATCTTGACTTTACGTACGTTATTGCTCCACATATTTTAAGTTTTTCTTCTTTCTTTATACGCCCGCCCAGCCCATTATGACTTCCTTTCTCGCTTTCTTCTTTGTTACACTAATTATTGCTCCCCGAATATATCCACATTTCACCACGGTCGTCCTTTTTATTACTGACTTCTCTCATTATGCTTTAAGCCTTACTGGTCCGATGTCGAGTTGAGACTGATAGGATATTTTACAGTGCTTTTATGCTGGATTTCAACTAAGCACCAATTATCCAGTGGCTGCTTTTTGAACTTTAAAAATTAGAGATTTTCTGGAATATTTATTTCGAACAGGCACTTTGAATTCACAAGAATAATTTCGACTGAAATGAACTTTATATTTCATATTGTCCATTCCTCGCAAGTAACGCCGCAATAAAATGTCTCACACACCGAAACTTGTTGCGATGTGATTAAAGCCTTCTACAAAGTTATATTATTTTACGTACTTTAACTTCTGTGCATGAGTTAGTATGTAATAAATATTATTGGAGTGACAAGGTTTTAACCCTGCCTGTACTGGAAGTCCCCCTTAGCGTCGCTGCATAACCCGGCACAATAAAATTCACGCTAATGGGGTAACTTCAAATATGAATTCATAAGGTCCATATTCTATAGGAATGTTGTATGCATTCCTTAAAAATAGAATAAACATAATTAAAAATAGAACAAAATATAAATATAGAACAAAATAAGCAATCACTTTGTTGATACAGTGCCTGTTCTTTTGCCGCTACGATGTCATCCATCTTCTCACTGTACTAATGTACTGAATATTTTATTTTCGGTGACTGTGCCCCTGTCAATAATTTTGGCAGCATTCTTAGTTGCCCGTTATATATATATATATATAATATCCCCCTCCATGGTGCAACAGCCCCAATGGGCCAGGGCCTCCTCATTATCGAGGCTTCACTATCTCTTCCTTTATTAGTTACGTATAAGCTGTCCATGATATCTAGCATGAGTCCCACAGCGTGTGAATTATGCTTGAAGGTGACGGAATTATGTCGAAACATGTTGCCACAGTAATGTATATAACATACGTTATTTGTGTGTGACGACTTTCAAAACCTTCTTTGTTGCAAATTAACACAACGGGACGAGATGGACTCGCCGTGATGCATAGGACAATTCTCCGACTTGGGAGTTGTGCAGGAAGTCTAAACGAATATGTCATGCGTTATATGGCTGCCTAGCACAGCCTCTTCTCAAGAGTGAGATCATGCTAAGCGTTTTGAATCTACACTGCCATCCCTTTCATTGCGGTGCTGTGTTGATGCTGCAGTAAGTTATTCAGCAAGTCTGATACACTCCCCATTGCTACAGGGTGGCCTGAAAAATACTCTACAATGAAACGAAAGTTCAGCTCAGTAAAATTTCTTTCTTTCTTTCTTTCTTTCTTTCTTTCTTTCTTTCTTTCTTTCTTCCTTCCTTCCTTCCTTCCTTCCTTCCTTCCTTCCTTCCTTCCCTCCCTCCCTCCCTCCTTTCTTCCTTCCTTCCTTCCTTCCTTCCCTTCTTTCGTTCGTTCGTTCTTTCGTTCTTTCTTTCTTTCTTTCTTTCTTTCTTTCTTTCTTTCTTCCCTCCCTCCCTCCTTTCTTCCTTTCTTTCTTTCTTTCTTTCTTTCTTTCTTTCTTTCTTTCTTTCTTTCTTTCTTTCTTTTATCTCTCACTCAGGAATTAATTCTTTTGATTCATTCATTCTTCCTTGTATTCACTCATTTTTCCTTTCTTTCATCTACTCATCCATACATTACTTCATCCTTCTTTCTTTGTTTCCTTATTTTCTCATATTTCCATGCCTTATACTTCACTTAGACCACACATGAGCAGACGGTTAACAGATTGTTAGTAAACGGCTGTTATTTCGAAAGTCTTGATTGGAGAAAGTTGAACTGGGAATATTAGAATCATTTCTTCTGATGTTTATTGGAAGTTTTTGGGTAAATCGGCGACAGCATGACGCTGGCCACTTATTTTTATGTAATTGACATATACACAACGCGAAGAGCTTTTAAGTCCTTACATCCTGAAATCCTCAAGAGTCTAGTAAGTAGACAAATAAGTTTGATGAATTTTCTAAGAAAATCTCATACTATATTTTCCAGCAATATTGTAAAAATATACAAACAAGCAGCCTACAAGCGTTTTTCTGATTCCTTTTTTCTGAATATAATGTACAGAACAGCAATAATTTTCGTCATAATATTCATATCTTCGCTACATAAACGGCACTCATCAGCATGGTCAAATACGTCAACCACTCAATCTCAAACCTTTATGATTCTCTTGGACCTTCCCGATAGCTTATTGCGCAGCGCATTGTAAAAGAGACCCAGTTTCCTTTTAACACTCAAACACATCAGGTTCTGTTGACAGAAGAATTAGCATCAGCAGACCGTCTCTCTTTCGCAGCTTCCCCACAGGTACTTGCTATTGCATCAGTAATGCGATTATCGCCCCCACGTACCGTCCGCACTACCAATTCCCTTCGGAATGGAAAACATATGCCAAGCTTTGAGAAAGCTTAACAAAACCGAAGCGAAGACAGCAGACATCAGCAAAAACCTACTAGAATAGTGACTACTTACCATCAGCAAAACTAATTTTATTATATTACACAGATATCTGGCCACATGTTTCAACCACTACGAGGTTATCTTAAGGCCGTTTAAATAAATAAAACATAAAAAACAAATTATATTATCATAACATAATATAACAAAAATATAATGTAATAATGTATCATAATATAATTTACAAATATAATAATTTCATATAATGATTTAATAATACAATAAAATAATAATATTACGAGAAGGACGCGAGTTTTTAAGCAACATTTATGTTTCACTTATCGCCGTAAATCAATTTCGATCCCTATTTTCGCCATTCATTGCTCGAATTTTTTTTAAATCCGTTATATGGCATCTACACTGAATGATGTTAACGTGTTTTTGAGTTTCGATAAAATCGATAAAGCAGAATCCACTCTTTAACTGAGGGCACGAAAATAACTTTTGCCCTATTTTCTACGCTTTTTAACTGATTTAGATAAAATTCATTATAAAAAAGTCAACAATAATTTGCCTGAAGGTTTTATCCTAGGTTTTAGCCTAGTGAAAACCATTATCTTACTTAACGGCTTAAATTAATTTACAGACATATTTTCGAAATTTACTGTCCGATTTCTATAAAATTCGGTACGATATACCAGCACATAACACTCTTGAGGATTTAAAATTTTCGTGAAAGTTTTCTTACGGCGTAAATAAAATTACCTCACTATGATGCAGAATGTGAGATAAGATGTGACACCGCAGACGTAATGTTCACTCCTCAAACGGACAATACTTTTTAAGTAAATTATAACTGTGACGATACATAAAGAGGTTTATGTAAAGTCGCAGATCGATTAGACAGTATTTAGTCGCAAATTTAAACTGTTTTCTGCCCGAGGGTGATGTTTTCAAATTACATAGTCACAAGGTATAAATAGATTTACATACGTGATCGACATCAAAATGTAAATAAGGCAATTTTAGGAAAATTAAGATAAAACTGCAGCTAAATAAACAAATTTATTCCTAGTTCTATATTAAAATTGCTTGAAGGAAATTTTTAGATGATGTCAAATCCAAGCCACACTGCTTATATTTACACAATAATAATACTTATATCGCTTTAGGATGTGATTGACTTTATGTTTGGCTAAATAGACAATTAATTAACTACATCCAAGCAACGAACTTCTTCTTGTGTTGCATAGGAAGCATTAACACCCTGTAAATATAAGAATGTCAATGGACGCTATCGTATTTCGAAACAATACAGGTCACAGCTCGCAGTAAATTAAATAAATGCAAAAGCCTTGCAAGAAATTTAATTCTCTCAGTTTTTCATATCAAAATTTTTTTTGCATTTTCAGTTCTCCGGTGATTGCCACGTGCCTTCATCCACTTCACCTCCCATTACTTCGTTATTCTAATAATTTTGGCAGAAGGGTATAAGTTATGAATCTAAGGGAAATAGATTTTCTCTTACCCAAACTTCCACCCAGATCTTACACACTGCTCTTTCAGCGGGGGTAAAGTGGCCAGGGCTTGAGTCTGATATTCTCTTCTGCATAATGTAGAGATTTAAATGCGTGGAAATTTGTCTCCATTCCCCCATGTACCTTAAAGTTGTGGTGCTTATTTAAATACAGCGACAACTCACGTTTACCTCATACTGCATTGTACATTAACATCCTGTTACTTCCTCCTACTTAGGCAGAAATGTTGTCACTAGCTTTCTCGTCTCAGTTACCTTCAGTATGCATTCTTCGCTTAAAAAGACAGACCGAGTTATGTTTTTGTTCCTTATTTTTTATGTAGCGAAACGCGACAGAGAGACAGAAAGTACTTCGAACCGAATGATTCCTCTAAATTAATCTGCTGTTAATTTGTTCGTATCGAAAAGAATGAGATCGGCGGGACATGTAGCACGTATGGGGGAAAGAGAGGTGCATACACGATTTTGGTAGGGAGACCTGAGGGAAGGAGACCACTTAGGAGACCCAAGTGTAGATGGGAGGATAATATCAAAACGGATCTTCGATAAGTGGGGGGGAGGGTGGCGTGGACTGGATTGAGCTGGCTCAGAATAGGGACAGGTGGCGGGCTCTTGTGAATGCGGCAATGAACCCCCGGGTTCCATAAAATGCGGGGAATTTCTCGACTAGCTGAGAAATTGTTAGCTTCTCAAGAAGGGTTCTGCTCCATGTAGTTAGTTAGTTAGTTAGTTAGTTAGTTAGTTAGTTAGTTACTTACTTACTTAGTTATTAATTTGTTCGTAAACGCCCAGTGGGAAAACAATCAAGAGATAAAGTCGTCCCCGTCCATTCCATGATGACAAATAAAGGAAGCGGAGGTATAGCTCCACTTATTCTTACTTTCGGATTTGGATGTAGATGTGTGGCCAATTACACGCTCTTGTCCATTGAATACGTGACTGAGTGGACATTGGAGCCGGTCTTGATATTATGGACAAGAGAAAGTGCTAAGCAAACAGTTTAGGGGACACAATAATAATGCACTCAGCCCACTTACTGACCCTTCTTTACTTATCCGTCCCCCATTCTTCGCAATCTCAGTCCAGACTCTGTAACCACCAATCGACACTTGTTCCCATCCCTCGCCCATTCCTTCACGTTAGTGGTTGCTTGATGGCTGTACTAAACCCATAGACGTTTTCTCCCACTGTAGGAAAGTTAAAATATTCGTACGCATTTTCAGATATGAGGTATTTCTATGACTTGGAAAAAAAACCGGGTTATTTGTCGGCCCGTACCGAATTTTGCGGAGTACAGGGACAGAGTTTTTTTAAAACCCATAAAACAAGGACTGTCCCAGGAGAAACGGGACGAATAAAATCCCAAACTGTAACTTACATTCAAGGTCAGCCTTTATAGTGTATTTGCTGTTCACTAACAAGGATGTGCAAACCGAATTACACGTAAACGAACATTTCATATTCACGTTTTTGATGACAGTTTGACAAAGAAGAGAGGGAACTTAAGAGATGTAGAGACGTAGAGAAATAAATAAATGTCAAATACGTAAACCAGGGAATAAAGAAATGAGGGAGGAATGAAAGAGAAAGGAAGTTAATAGAAAACAAAGAAAGAAAGAAATAAAGTAAAAATGGACGAAAAGAAGATAGAAATATTTCAAATTGTTGAACAGTTTTTTTTCTCCCCCAGAGTTCAGACAGCTGTGTGCTCGTTAGGATGGCGTCCGTTCGAGTTGCCAAGTTGCGGCGTGCAGACCATATATCGACCCGGCCCTGTGTGTAGAAGGCACGCACTCATGCTCCCTAATGTCAAAAAAGATTAGCTCACTGGCATCTCACATAAAATTGTATTCGGGAGGAATCGGCTGCGAGTCATGGAGCGCGTTCCATCCGTTGTGCGTCAGAATCTTCACCACTGTCCGAACGTCCTTTCATACAAACACATTCATAGATGGCACCAGTGTCTAGTTCCACATAAAATATAGCATCGTCAGTACAGGATAAACTACGGAGTTACTGCGTCGGTTTACGGCCCAAAAGTCAACCAGTCATGTATGATCTAAGATTTGAGGAATTATAAACTAAATTCCTCCATACTTCACGTTTTCACATCTGGTTTTAACGAAGTCCAGTAAAATGTTTTTCAAAAGTTTATACAGCCTTAACTGGTAAAGATATCATCTGCTTTATTAATCGAAGGTTTCATCACCATGTTAAAAATGCATATACTTTGCACTAAACTGCCCCATGTTAAATTATATGCTATAACTAACTAACTAACTAACTAACTAAATAACTAACTAATTAGCCAACTAACTAATTAACTAGCTAACTCCATGGAGTAGAGTCCTTCCTGAAATGCTTACAGTTTCTCAGCTAGATCTGCACCCTTCTGGGATATTACGCAGCGTTGAGTTTAGTTCTGTACCGACGTTTCGGGACAACCTATAGTTTCCGTCTTCAAGGGTCACAGATGCGACAGACAGGTTGTCCCGAAATGTCGGCACAGAACCACATTCAACGCTGCGTAACACCCCAGAAGAGTGCAGATCTCATCTACATCGCGGCCTATATCTGAAATCACGCAGAGGTCCTCGGCTAGTCAAGAAATTTCCCGCATTTTATGGAACCCGGAAGTTCATTACCGTATTCACAACAGCCTGCCACCTGTCCCTATCCTGATTCAGCTCAATCCAGTCCATACCCCCATCCCACGCCTTGAATATCCATTTTAATATTATCCTAACATCTACGCCTGGGTCTCCCAAGTGGTCGCCTTCCCTCAGATCTCCCCACCAAAATCCTGTATGCACGTCTCTTTTCCCCATACGTGCTACATGCCCCGCCCGTCTCATTCTTCTCGATTTGATTACCCGAATAATATTTGGTGATGAGTACAGGTCATTAAGTTCCTCGCTATGTAGTCTTCTCCACTCCCCTGTCGCCTCGTCCCTGTTAGGCCCAAATATCCTCCACAGCACCCTATTCTCGGACACCCTCAGTCTTTGTTCCTCCTTCAATCGAAGTTCTATCTGTTTCTCTTTTTCCCCACGCGTGCTACAGATTCGCTTCAAGATCCTATCAGTGTTGGATAACTCACTTTATATGACGTCCTTCATCCTCGTGTTACGTCACTTCCCCCGGGTCTAATATTTTTCTGTCGGACAGATAATGAATGCGCAGAAAAACACATAACTCGCATTCACAAGCACGCACGCACACACACACACAAATATGTAGCTACACACACATGCATAAACACATACACAGATACACACGTTTTATATCGCTTGGACAGGACTACATTCAAAATTCCCTAATATCATTGTTTCACCTTTCCTTGTGTATTGAAGTTCAAAATCATGGAAAACCCATCTGACGCTTCCTGACGCTTCGTTATTTATATTTTTTACAAAACAAATAACTGTTCATTAAAATTCAGGCCGTAGGCCTGGAGTTAATTATTGTTAAGTTTGAAGCTGACTGATCTATTGTTACACGTCTCTCTTTTAACCAATTCCCACAATTTTTCTCTCATTAACACTTCTCATCCTAGAGGCATATCATCAGCTAATGGTGCCGTCGTCACACTGAATTTTATGACAAATGATACCATACTGCAAACATTACACCCCATCACATCCACACGATGTCACTGACCTCAGTTTTATGAATAGGCTGAGAATGTAATTGTATTATACCGTTCTGGCAGCTGTTTGCACGTGTACATTGTATACCTTCCGCATTTTAAATCAACATAAATACGTATATAACTACAGATGAAACACAACTCTACGCCCAGTGAAATTTTGAATCTGAAAGCTAGGGGGGATTTATGCAGTACAGGTACATTACACTGGTACTTCACTTGGACTGATTCTTTGTAAAGACGGAAGGGCTAGGACCACCCCAGACAGGATATTTAGACTGCATTACCCCGAAAATGGAGGCAGCAGGATTCTCCGATATGTCCTAAATATTTACCAATAGACAAGACGTATTATCCCACAATATTTAAACTTTTACCGACACTGCCCTGACAATCTCAAATTCTGCATTCATCGACTCGTTTTCTCTAGTTCCTTCCACGATCTGTTCCCAAAATACTTTTTGTTGTCTCTTGCACACAATTTTTTCATGTTTCAGCCCTTTTTTCTGAGGTTATGTTCAGGCTTTTGCAGTTGGTGATCGGTGGTATGATCGGAACGTTGGATAAGGCCGGCCGGATAAATGATGGCATGTTTCGACAAAAGTTTCAGGCCCCTTCACAGTAAAAGTCTCGAGGTTATCTGAGGGGTTCATGTAAATATAGCAGGAGGCGCTATTTGGAAGAGTAAGGGTACATTTAGTTACCATTCAACTTCCCGCTCAATGCGAGAAGCCCCAGGAACTTTGATTTATTTTCCTGAAGATGACAACTACAAGGTTAAGCGAAACGTCGCAATATTATCATTACTTTCCGAGTCCCAAGAGCGAAATCCAATCCAACTTCTGCCATCATTGCTTCTTTATTTCACAAGATATTATTAAAATGTTAAACAAAATTTCGGATAATTGCCTTCCTTACTTCAAAGCATCTTATTTCTAATGTATCGACAGCATAACTGATGTCACTTCAAACTAACTTCACTCACTTGACACTAGACAACTCGTTAATTACTGCTGGCAGCGCCGGTATGTACAGATTTCTGCACATGGCCCTAATGCTACCGCAGAATCAAAAGAAAAAAAGTACCCTGCTCCTACCGCCTCATGTACAAACAGCAGTGATACCAACCACAAAACATACGATTAAAGGAAGGACAGCTTTTCACGTGTCTTTCACTACCTCATCGAACGGAACTGTCTTCCTGTCCCTTGCACAGTGCAGGCCCAATTTAAGTAGATTTAAATGTGGGCCCTGTGCGACAGATATTCTGCTGTTAAACAATTAATTAGCTTACAATATCCGTTGCGCTTCGTAGTCCGTCCCTCTTCTACTTGTTCACAGTAGGTGTCGAGGTTGTTTATTTTCACTTGATCACACTCAGACACACACCACAGTCGGTAGGACTCCTCTGGACAAGGGATCGGCCCGTCGCAGAGACCTCTACGTGACAACACAAACACTGTACAAGAGACAAAAAAACATGCCCCCGGTGGGGATTCGAACCCACGATCCCAGCAAGTGCTCGGCCGCAGACCTACGCCTTAGACCGCGCGGCCACTGGGATGAGCAGCTTAGAATATATTACGGAGTAATATGGTAGCTGCCTTTCTTCTGTTTACAGAACACAGAAATACAGGGTGTGCCAAACGAAAATTATTTTACTCTGAACATTGCAGATAACTTAAACCTGCAGTTTTACTCGCAATGGAAAAATACATCACCAGGTTGCAAGATATGAAAGTAGATCACACTAAACGAGATAATATTTTGCCACTGACGAATTTACTTTAAACATAAGCTACTAGAACCATTCATATATTTTTCCTTTGATGGTTAGGGAACTAAGAATTTACTTTATACCTGAACGAAGTAAATGATGCAACCAGCTAATTCAGAAAAAAAAATAAAAACATATTATACGAAAAACCTTTCTAAAATACGTAGAGCTTTGAAAAATTATTTACTAGCGATATGGCTTTCTCAAAACTGCTAGCGTAACTTCGTATTATATATATACTAGTTTACGTTTAACCCTTTAAAGACGAAGCGTATCTGTTTTATATAAGGACTCAGTGCGTACCCCGATGTAAACACTGCCCACTTCGGTTATAAAAACCAGTCTCTTAATGTTTTATAAGGCAAAAGTTGCTGTTTGTTCTGAGATCCGTACAAAACACATAAACGCAATGTAGGCACAACGTAGAATTTTTTAATGTTAAACCTGGTGGTATGTAAAGTTACCGCTAGGCTTTAAAAGGTTAACTAAGATCATAAGCTAGTGATACGGTTTGCAACGTGGATCAAATTTTGGTAAGCAAATAGCGCTATAGTTACAAAGCAAGAGCAGTAGTTCTCCTGGCAGACACTATATGCACAGCTAAGTTTCACACAAATCTCTGCATTTTGCCAGACAGTGTTTGCACAGTACGTTCCGCAGTTTCCTCATTATAAACAGCTACTTTTACATATTCACCGATGTGTCTTCCCAATGGAATCACACAATTCTTTAAGACGTATGAATCTTCTAATTTAATGTGTTCCATGTCCGTGTACTATATTACACAAAAACACTGATCACCAACAAATGCACAAAGAGAGTTTTATCATCAAGCGTAACACACTCCTACATGTTTCGACCCTGCTGGGTCATCTTCAGGGAGAACTTTTTTGTTACCGTTACACTAAGTTTGCACTTTATAGTTGAGTGAGAATGTGCTGTTGACAGTGTACTGGAGGCGTGAACTCTCTGCGGTCCGGGCCTGCAGGCCCGGACCGCAGAGAGTTCACGCCTTCAAAAAC
>BLKM01000656.1:125930-323774 GCA_013340265.1 Coptotermes formosanus
CTCTACATTGAAACACGCCGGTACCCATAAAACACAAACCATTTCACTATCTCTACATTGAAACACGCCGGTACCCATAAAACACAAACCATTTCACTATCTCTACATTGAAACACGCCGGTACCCATAAAACAATCACACTGTTATGGAGGGATAAAGGACAGAACAGAGCTAATTGTACATTTGTGGCTGCGTGTGTGGATGCGAATTCGAGCTGTGGCTTAACGTGGAACGCAGAGAACGGATTCCCTCACCATCGGGCTGATACGTACCTTGGAAGAGCCATTGCCTAACATTGCCTTACATTTATACTGAATCCCGTAATGATCCCAGACGCTATTCCCTTGGAATAAATTGCAGCCGACACACCGACGCTCCGTTCTCATTGTGTATTCTAGGCGCTGCAGTCACTAGCTGATTGTATCAACATAGAAATATGCTTAAAGGTATTTTAGTATCCAGCTATGGTTTCTTATTGCGGGAAAGGCGGGGATGTGTCATCAGAGGAGACTTGACTATCAGAGACCTGCGTAACATGTCTGAATGGATATTAGGTCATTTAACCCTACACAGAAGAAGCGTGTCTGTTTTATATAAGGACTCAGTGCGTACCGCGCTGTAAACACTCTCCACTTCGGTTATAAAAACCAATCTCTTAATGTTTTATAAGGCAAAAGTTGCTGTTTGTTCTGAGATCCGTACAAAACACATAAACGCAATGTGGGCACCACGTAGAATTTTTTAATGTTAAACCTGGCGGTACGTAAAGCTACCGCTAGGCTTTAAAAGGTTAATGACGCTTTCAGTTACAGAGATGATTAAATTTTGATTCTGAAAGAAAAGTTTAAGAATTACGTACGAAAACGGGTTCCTTATTTGGTTATTTTACAATGATGTACCAGGTACTGTAGTACCAAATGTAGCTAAAAGACACAAGATATATATATACATAAAACTATATAAAACTTTAATATTAACGGATACCTAAAACACGACGATGGGCCGGGATAGCTCAGTCGGTATAGCGACTCGCTACGGGCTGGACGGTCCGGGGATCGAATGCCGGTAGGAGCGAGATTTTCCGCACCCGTCCAGACCGTCCCTGGGGCCCACACAGCCTCCTGTACAATGGGTACCGGGTCTTTCCCGGGGGTAAAGCGGGCGGGGCGTGCAGCTAGCCACTCCAACACCTTCTAATGCCAAGGCTAACGAAAAGGTAAAGCTATAGCTCTACGTCCTTTGGACCTTAATGGTCTGTATACGATCCCCTTTACCCTACAACACGAAGACTAAATTTTACAAAACATGATATAGTCTATTATTATCTCTAATTATCGTTCTTGATCTCTAAAATGGAGAGAACACAGATTAAGGATTTTCGAGAATAGGGCGCTGAAGAAGATATTTGGGCGTAAGAGGAACGAGGTAAGAGAACTCCATAGAAAAATGAATCATTTAACTTCCACTGGGTATTATTTGTCTGTCCGAAACCAGCAGAAGACGACGCGTAATGCACGTGGAACGTAAGTGGTAAAAGAGGAATACATACAGCAGGGTTATAATGGCGAAATCTGAGAGGAAGAGTTTTGTAAGGCCTAGGGACAGGTTATAATATTTAAATGGACCTTAAAGAAATATGACAGGTGGGCGAGGCTGGATTAACCCTTTAAAGACGAAGCGTATCTGTTTTATATAAGGACTCAGTGCGTACCGCGCTGTAAACACTCTCCACTTCGGTTATAAAAACCAGTCTCTTAATGTTTTATAAGGCAAAAGTTGCTGTTTGTTCTGAGATCCGTACAAANTATCTGTTTTACATAAGGACTCAGTGCGTACCGCGCTGTGAACACTCTCCACGTCGGTTATAAAAACCAATCTCTTAATATTTTATAAGGCAAAAGTTGTTGTTTGTTCTGAGATCCGTACAAAACACATAAATGCAATGTGGTCACCACGTAGAATTTTTTAATGTTAAACCTGGTCTATGTAAAGTTACCGCTAGGCTTTAAACGGTTAAAAGGTTCCTCCTGAAGCCAAAAATTAATACACTTCGATTTCCATAAATTACGCAGAATTTCTTGATTGGCGGACGAACTATTTATTACCTTCCGATGAATGACTTTACCGCATGGAGTGAATTCCACAATTAGTTAGTTAATACTCTAAGTGTTTAGGGTTCATATCCAAAATTCAAGAACATACGTTTTGAGGTTAAGCCTATAGGTCATGTCATTTAGAGTAACAGCTAGATTTTCTACAATCCTTAATGTGATATTTGATCATTTTTTCAGCATGTTCAGGCTAATTTCTAGGTAACAGGGTTATAAAAAAAGGTTTCAGGCAAAGAGCCTGAATGCCACTCTATCTCGATGCAAAGCTTCCAAAGGGAGTTTCCTGCAGTCATATCTTTATTGCGTGACAGCTACGTGTCCCTGTGTCGTGTGCAATTCGGACTGCAGCCAGTAAGGAAAACTGAGTTCGAGAAACTCACTTTTCAGGTAATGTTTCTCAAAGATTTAAAAAGAAGTCTCCAATGAAAGGCAGCCTTCCAATGTCTATAAGTGCCAAAAATTTTCCTGAGGTTTTAGGAAAAAAAAAGACGCAAAAGAAGACTCTCAAAAATTACTACTGGATCAACGCTAACCAAACAGAAAGCTGACTGGTCAGTTGTGTTAAAAATACTATGGAGGATAACCCATAAACGACATTGACATACTGTCAGATGTCTCTTCACCTGGAATAGCTGCCGTCTAAAGTAGCCAACCTCACAAGAACATTTGTTGTCGATGGGCTATCCTACAGAGGCCCCAAAACAGACAGGAAGAATTTGAACCAGCGGAATTCTCACCTACCGATCTTGAAGAATTCTCCACTAGTCTTGTAGACTATACTCTACTTATCAAAGTGCCTTGTTTAGTGTAAGTGACCATCACTCCACTTGAAAATTTACTTTTGTCATCCCGAGCCTTTAAATCCCAAAGTAGCAGCTGAAGCCCCCGAGTTATTTTAGTTTCAAATGCCCACGTGTGCACCTGGACGAAACAACATTTTCTCCTTTTCGGCCGTGAATGCTTATATTTAGTGAGAAAATAGCACTCTGTTTGGCCGATAAAGCTTCAGCAGGTGTTATACTTAATGTTGCACAAAATTTTACCTTGTCCAAAACACTTTGAACCTAAGATCTGCGCTCTTCTGGGGTATTACGCAGCGTCTATGTTAATCCTTTACCGACGTTTCGGGACAACCTACTGGTCCCATCTTCAAGGTCAAGAATTCCAAGAACAGACTTCTTGGACTTCTTGGCCCTTGAATATAGGACAGGTAGGTTGTACCGAAACGTCGGTAAAGGATTACTATTCGACGCTACGTAATACCCCAGAAGAGTGCAGTTCTAATCAACATCGCGGTGGAAGCCTGAAATCATTCTGAAGTTAACTGAAAACGGTTCCAAAGATTAACGTTGCCACATGACCGTGACTCAATCACACACGGCTAACATCACATTCATTTTTCTGTACAAAGCTCAAGTGCAGCAAACCATCGACCCGTGCAGTGTAGCCTCACGAGATTTATGTTGTTTGCAAAGAAGAAACTTACTTTCACAGTTACAGACTTTCAGCTTCTCACGATATCCCGAATGCATACAAAACGAATATTCAGGCAGTACCACAACATGAGACGCAGCTCTGCGTAACATTTTTTACGGAGGATGAAACTTGTCAAGACATTCCCCCCATTGTATAAAACCACAAATTTCATTACCGCATTCAGAATAGGTCACCATCTGTTCTTATACTGAGCCAGATCAATCCAGTCCATTCCCATCACATATTATTATTGATTATCATCATAATCATCATCCTACAAGGCCTTCCATGAGGTCTTTTCCTCAGGTCTCTCCACGAAAACCCTTTGTGCACCGCTTCTGTCCCCACGCGTGCTACATGCCCGGCCCATCACATTCTTCTCGATTTGATCATCCGAATAATATTTGGTAAGAAGTACAGATCATAAAGCACCTCCTTACGCAGTGTTCTCCACTCCCCTGTTACTTCGTCCCTGTTAGGTCTATATATCCTCCTCAGCATCCTATTCTCGAACGTCCTCAGCCTATCCCTATGTGTGTCCTTCATTGTGAGGCTAAGTTTCACGCCCACAAAAAAAAGGGGTAAAATCGAAGTTCGGTATATTTTTGATCTTTACATTTTGGGATAGCAAATTGGAAGGCAGAAGATCTTGCAGTGAATGATAGCAAGTATTCTCTGACTTCAAACTGCCCTTAATTTCTTCATTAATGTAATTTTGATTTGTTATGACTGTTCCCAATATCTGAGGCCGGCTTCTAGTCTGTGCCAACTTCTAAATTGTGCCAATTTAACCCCGGGGAAAGCAGCATCGCTTAACCAATACATGCGATGCTCTGTGGGGCACCAGTTTCGGTCTGGATATTCTGGAGACGAAAAAAAATTTCTTGCCCCTGTGGGGAATCGAAACCCCCTTACCTCTGTCGTCCAGCCTTTTGTCCAGTCACTATGCTGAATGAGAGATTCCAACTCCTGAAATAGACGCACAGAAGAAAATGATTCTCTCCCACATAAGACCGCAAGTAAGCATGAAGTTTGTCGCCCTATTTAAGCTTTGAAACGTGATTCTATCTCGATCAAAGAAATGTTCAACACCACTGCAGTATAGACCATTTGCTAGTTTGTCCAGTGAAATTTCCAATCCGAGGGGCAGAGTCGATTGTCTTGTACAGCTATAGTAATGATATAACAAAAGAATTGTCCTTGCCACCTCACGTACAACGGACAGGCCCGTCTGCTAAATCCGTTCGATTTTTCATCAGAAATTTTCTACTGACGAGACGCTGGCGTCGCGGGTTGGAATCACACAAGAGACACATAACCAGATCTTTGCATTTTCCTTTGTTTGTCTTGCCCTCTATATGTGGAAGTGTAGCCAAGAGCCGACGCGTTGACCAAAGAGCACCAAAAGAAGTGACTAAACACAGATTCAGGAATATGGAAAATGGAAATTTCTGTCAATTGTACATTTCTCACAATACATATTTTTAGTAGACTAAGTACGTATTATTCAAAAGGGTAAGTATAAACTACATATGAGACTTATTGACCCTTGAAGATTGGGGCCGATACGATGTACCGAAACGTCTGTACAAAATTATCACTCTACGAGCTCGGATCTTATCAACATCGCGACGGAAGCTTGAAATCACAAATTTGTTAGTATTTTATAACCAAATAATCGCCCTTTACTGAGGAAAAATAAACCCACGGTGTGGTAAAATGTGACTTTTAAATATTAGGCCAGGCGGTACAAATATTCACCACAGGATCTTGAAGTATTAAATAACGACTTGGGACAAAATATAATTTCTCAACAGAATACCTTATTTTTGGAAAAGAAGTTTGTTTGCCATATTCACACAAATGTTTACTCCCCGCTGAGTCTACTTCCAAAACAAACTTTTCTTGCCGACGTTTCGGGAAAACCTATCGGTTCCATTTTCAAAGGTCAATAAATCCAAGAATAGAGGCTTTATTCTTGGACTTCTTGACCCTTGAAGATGGGTTGGATAGGTTGTCACGAAACGTCGGCCTAGAACTACCACTCAACGCTGCTTGACATCCCAGAAGAGTGCAGATCTTATTTACATCGCGGCGGAAGCCTGAAATCACGCAAACTTCTCTTAACCCTTTAAAGACGAAGCGTATCTGTTTTATATAAGGACTCAGTGCGTACCGCGCTGTAAACACTCTCCACTTAGGTTATGAAAACCAGTCTCTTAATGTTTTATAAGACAAAAGTTGCTGTTTGTTCTGAGATCCGTACAAAACACATAAACGCAATGTGGGCACCACGTAGAATTTTTTAATGTTAAACCTGGTGGTACGTAAAGTTACCGCTAGGCTTTAAAAGTTAAACCAACTTTAATATTATTGCCCGTCTTTAAATAAAGTCGAATGTGAAGCATTTAAAGCAGAAGGTTTTTATGAAACGTCGTCTGATTACGCTCTGATATAAAGATGTTCAAAAATGTGACAATGTTTTGCAGAAAACACAAACCTGTACATTTTATATAATCTCTCGCTGCAACTGGATTATTGCATGTTCCTAAGTGTGTTGAGTTACAAAACATAGGGAACTTAGAAGGCAACTGCAGAATTCTTTTTTAGAACTGCCAAAAAAAATCCCACGTTTGTAATGTGCTGAGGAATGGTAAAGAGTCTGTGATTCATTATTCATAACTTTGTAAGTTAACTGAGTTACAAGTACAAACATCAAGCCGTCAGCTTCGTTTGCCTGAAAAACATCGACAAAACAGAATTTTTAACAGCGTATTTAAACGGGGGGCGGGGGGGGGAATAGAGTCGCTGAGCAAACAACCACAATTCCACAGACTTCCAACTCAGAGGGCTTAAAACTTCGGTGGGATAAAACAATGTCAGATCTCATGTTTTGTCAGTGAAAGATTTAGGCGTACCAACATTCGAATAGGTTTGGACTGAGAAACGTGTATTTTGTATGTTATTTAGCAGTAACTTATAAACTAGACATTTTAAATAGCGTCAAATTAAGTGTGTGAATTTGGGGAAAATGGGCAAGAAGTCAGAAATGGTATATTTGGAAGTGACAATACAGAATATATTGTGAATATGTAAAATAATTTTTTAAATTGATACAAAGAATTTTAAATACATAACAGTGAATATTATGGAACTCTGAGATATATAGGGCTGTTCGAAATTTGGAAGTGACAATACAGAATATATTGTGAATACGTAAAATAATTTTATAATTTGATAGAAATAATTTTAAATACATAACAGTGAATATTATGGAACGCTAAGATATATAAGGCTTTTCGAAATATTACATAATAAAGAGCTTCAAATCTCCTTAATAAAAATTGCCACATGCATAAGCAATCTGTTAGTTGTCTCACCTGATTCCATGGAGGTACAAGACAAGATATTTTTCCCATCGCTTTAATAATTATGTATGTAAAAATATTTCATATAAACTTTGCAGAATTTCACAAATTCATGGCATGAAGCAGTCTACGTATATTGTAACAGGAGTTTATAAAACCATACAGCGTAACATCAGTTTACAAAGTATATATATGTATATTAAAACATACACACTACGTGTTTCGGCACATACTGTGCTATCTTCAGGTGTGACTAATAAAGAACCATTATATACAGGTCGCTGTTATATGTAATGGTTCTTTATTAGTCACACCCGAAGATGGCATAATATGTGCCGAAACATGTAGTGTGCATCTTTTAATATATATACACACTTTGTAAATTGATGTGCTGTGTGGTTTTTAAACTCCTATTACACTATTTTCATTGCACAACATTAAAATTACTGACAGAATTCTATGTGTACATTTAGGATGCATTAGTCTTCAGAAAATTGATATACCCCATTTAAACTGAATGAAAATGAAACTTTTCACCAGACGTCCACAAATTTTACAAAAAATTTTAGGTGCCACCTCCAATTCTAGCCGCCAAAATGGTGACATGTAACAACTGGTGACATGTAACAAATGGTGACATGTAACAAATGGTGACATGTAACAAAATGGTGACATGTAACACACGGTTACATGTAACAAAATGGTGACACGTAACAAATGGTGACATGTAACAAATGGTGACATGTAACAAAATGGTGACATGTAACACACGGTTACATGTAACAAAATGGTGACATGTAACAAATGGTGACATGTAACAAAATGGTGACATGTAACAAATGGTGACATGTAACAAATGGTGACATGTAACAAAATGGTGACATGTAACAAACGCCATGAGTGAGTGGTTGAGTCCTTTTTTTCTTGACTCACGTAAAACTTTTACAGGCCCTATTTTCAAACAAGTTCCATGCTGGGGACCCAAAATCCTTGAGTGACCTGTGAACCCCACTGTTATCTGGCCCTTTACGCTCGGTGCACATAAAATTTTACGTATTTTTTAATATGAGTAAAGAACGCCAATATTTATACCCAAAAATATTTTGAGCAACCGTAAAAAATTTAGACGCCAAGCTGGGATTTGTGCACTCCTCGCTTTGCCCAATCTGAAACGAATTAAATTCAGCCTGCAAAACATAGTGTGGACTCGTAATTCTAAATTTGATAAAGATCTTTCCATTAGTTTCAGAGACGAAATCAACGAACAAGCGAATATAGTCTACGCACTCGCATGCTGTGGGATAAAGTTCCTGTTTTGTCCACGCAGACAGTCCACGTGCCTGTTTGCGCGTTTCCATAAAGCAGCTAATGGGGAAAACAAAAAATTTTAATGTTTCTAAGAAATACAGGCTGCTTCAGAAGACACACAACAATTCTTACAGTACATACAAGTTTTGAATACGTGATTTTAGCAACCTTTGAGGGTTCAGTCTCACAAAAATGGAGGATAAGGGTTTATATTCAACCACAGTTCACACAAGCACAGACACACACACACATGAATATTCAACTATATACGCCCACATGTTTATTTCCCGTGTGATAACGAATTGCATTTTAAGAGGCCGCCAGGCACAAATGAATGATAAAACACAGTCTGTAGAGAAGGAAATAAAGAAGTAGACGCAAGGGAATTGTATTAAATGAAGATGCAAGTTGCTAAAAATTTTGTATCGTCGGTGGTAGATAAATATAATACTTGCACGGGAGCGCTGGTGGGATGATACTGACAGAGACTGTACTGGGTAGATAAACTTCTTCTATATTGCCACTTTGTTCGCCAAAAATCGTAAGCGGGCTGATTTGGGATAAGACCCCGCCCTCCACATTGATAGGCCGGCGAGTAGGGAATAGGGAACTCGCTACGGGCTGGAGGGTTCGATGTTCAAACCCCGTTTGTGACGATATTTTACACACCCCTCCAGAAAAACCCCGGGACTGACCTAGCCCTCTGCACAGCGGATACCATATCTCTTTCCCGGGAGGTAAATCTGTCGGAGTGTTGTGGTGACCACCCACCTCCATGTAGTTCCTAGACTAAGCATGAATATAGCTATAAGCCCACCCCCCTCTCTGTGTATACAATGGCACGTTATGGGGTTACCTTTATTTTTATCTAAAAGTTGTTGTCGCCAGACATTCTATTTAGGATGATCGGAGTCGGATTACTGTTGTTTTTGTAGAAGCTGGCGCGGAATCTACATCGGCCAGACTGGTGGACCTTTTACTCTTATAGGAAAAAAATTCTCCCTCACATCATATTTCACTCAACACTGCGATATTTAGGAAATAAACTGGAATTTTAGAAGAGGTCTTAGGGTATACACATATATTGTGTACGTAGAGAATAAAATATCTTTACTCATACCAAATATAAACTTTCATACTTATGAATCCTGAGTGGATATCTTCACTCAAAACATGTCCTTAAGCCGCACCCATACATTTATTGGACTCTGAAACAGCCACTTCAACTCTGGTCTCAACAGCACATCTCCAGACTCGCGTGAGATAAAGGTTAAGTGTAGAAGAAGAGAGGGACAGACGGATAGAGAGAAACAGCAACCAAGAGAAATAGGACTTTATCCAAGTTCCTTGAAAATCTACTGCTGTGTCTCTCATATAAAATAAAAACAAACAACGTTTGTGAAAGTCACAACCTAATCAAACGAAGCGGATAGAAGTGACGTTTTACGCCTTGCTGGAGGCAGCAACTTCGGTAATTATTCCAAACTGTTTCTTGCGTAAAGGAGGGAGACTTTAAAAAAAAAAACTTTGCTTTGGGAGGTACAGACGTAAAGACAAAAATAACGCGAGGAGTGAATGGCTGAAAAACGGCGAATGCCAAACTTGGGACAATATGCAAACCAACCGCAGAAATAAATATAAAGTTTTATACTTTACAAACACGAAAACTAAGTAAAACTCTAGCAGATCTGTATTGTTAAGGACCACTCAAACTTACATTAAAGTTACACTTCAGTTATTTCACACGTAAGGGACAAGAAATTTGTTACATCCAGCGAGATACGACAGTAGTTATATCGACAAGTATTAAACTCACATTATTCTATGCAAGGCTACTCAAAGTATGGCATCAAATACCCTACAATCTTCCTTAACATTTTAAAGCCTAGCGGTAACTTTACGTACCACCAGGTTTAACATTAAAAAATTCTACGTGGTGCCCACATTGTGTTTATGTGTTTTGTACGGATCTCAGAACAAACAGCAACTTTTGCCTTATAAAACATTAAGAGACTGGTTTTTATAACCGAATTGGAGAGTGTTTACAGTGCGGTACGCACTGAGTCCTTATATAAAACAGATATGCTTCGTCTTTAAAGGGTTAACCTGTGATTTTAATTTTTAGTCCGGGACAGTTCATTTTCATTTCATTACAATTTGTAGACTGAATTTTGTACACACCACTTTTACATCTACAAGTCTGGATTGTGTCGTCTCTCACATATGAATTTATAGATCCTCAAGACTGTAGTTCACCTGAAGACGACAGCAGTCTGCTTTCGAAACGTCGTGTTTGTGTAATCAGTGACGATGGAAAAAGTCCAAATACACATCAGTGAAATTTCATAAAACCCTTGATAAGAATTTTACAATCGCTGCACGTCCGGTATAACGAATTTAAAATTACGTATGACTGTGTACTGTGTGTCAGGATATACACATTTTGCCCTTACAAAATAACACAATCGAATACGTGTTGCGGCGGAATTTAACTTAGCCACGTGCAACGTAACAGAGAGTAGAAGATTTTAATGTTCAACGTCGTGGAAAATAGAAAGCAGAAGAATTGAAATGTATTCTACAGCGTGTAGTTTTCCATACCGTGTACGTATGAATCAAATATATATTGTTCTACCAACTCGTACACTAAGAAATTATATGTAACGAGTCATATAACAGATCGCGACATGTTTCAAAGTATACCGTATCATCCTCAGTGGAGT
Source organism: Coptotermes formosanus (assembly GCA_013340265.1). Lineage (NCBI taxonomy): Eukaryota > Metazoa > Arthropoda > Insecta > Blattodea > Rhinotermitidae > Coptotermes > Coptotermes formosanus. The sequence continues at coordinate 136,917 of BLKM01000656.1, forward strand.
CATATTAAGTGGTTCACTAATGACACAAAAACCGAACAGCTACGATGCCATAGACCTGTTAGTACAAAGACTGTCTTGCTTCAGCTGTTTCCTAACGTTCTAATGTGACTCCCCTGAGGATGATGTGATATACATCGAAACATGTTGCAATTTGTTGTATGACTCATTACGTATAACTTCTTAGTGTACGAGTTGGTAGAAAAATATACGTTTGTTTGTATTCTACAGCATTTAACAAACACCATCCACATAAATATTTTCATATCACTCGCAAATTATTACCAATTGTAATATACATGTCTATTTTTTTTTTCAAATCCTTTGAAAGGGTGGAAGAATTCAAATATTTGGGAACAACCCTAACGAATCAAAACTCCATTCATGAAGAAATTAAGAGCAGACTGAAGTCGGGGAATGCTTGCTATAATTCGGTGCAGAATCTTTTGTCTTCCAGGTTGCTATCCAAAAACACAAAGATTAAGGTGTACAGAACTGTAGTTTTACCTGTTGTTTTGTATGGGTGTGGAACTTGGTCTCTCACACTGCGGGAGGAACAAAGACTGAGGGTGTTCGAGAATAGGGTGCTGAGGAGGATATTTGGGCCTAAGAGGGACGAGGCGGCAGGGGAGTGGAGAAGACTACATAACGAGGAACTTAATGACCTGTACTCATCACCAAATATTATTCGGGTAATCAAATCGAGAAGACTGAGATGGGCGGGGCATGTGGCACGTATGGGGGAGGAGAGAGGTGCATAACTGATTTTGGTGGGGAGACCCGAGGGAAGGCGACCACTTGGGAGACCCAGGCATAGATGGGAGGATAATATTAAAATGGATCTTCAAAACGTGCGATGGGGCATAGATTGGATTGAGCTGGCTGAGGATAGGGACAAGTGGCGGGCTGTTGTGAATGCTGTAATGAACCTCCAGGTTCCATAAAATGCGGGGAATTTCTTGACTAGCTGAGAAACTGTTAGCTTCTCAAGAAGGCCTCTGCTCCATGTAGTTAGTTAGTTTGTTTGTTAGTTAGTTAGTTAGTTAGTTAGTGAGTTAGTTAGTTAGTTAGTTAGTTAGTTAGTTAGTTAGTTAGTTAGTTATGTCTATTTTTCAATGTGGGGAGTTAAAGTTGTCCCACTGCTTAAGCTGATTGAGAACTTACTTAAGCCAAGGGCGATCTACGCCAAAGAAAGACCTGTGGCCGCCAAGATTTCGCTTCAGCGCTGTAAACAGATGACAGTCGCTCGGCGACGAATTCCCCTGATGTAATCACAGTCAGCGTGTGTTCTGTAGCTATGGAATTATAAGTCATGCAACCTTATTTTGAAATCGACCTTCCTACAGCCGTACATCGAGAGGGATTAAAAACCTGATATAACTTCTCGTAAGTTTAGTTGTGTTCTTGTATTAGTGCCACCAAAAACATGACTTATTTTAAAGGCAAGACACGTCCCCTCCCTTTAAATGTGTCAACTAAAAAAGTTTCTCTCCTAGAGGGAATTTTCAGTCTCAACCAGATTTCTCCTACTTTATCCTGTCAGGAACAGACTCAAGATTTCTATCACGTATTTTTCTCGATACACAATGAAAATTCAATTCTGTCTTTCTTTATTACAGTTTTAGATTTCTTTCTAATAAAATCTTTTCGTCACTTTTTTAAGAGATTCGTCACACGACATTTATATAACCTCAGCTGCAGGTATTTTTTTTCAATATTATGCATTGTCTGCTTCTGATTTGAATATCCCACGGGTATAACTAAATCATCAAATACTTATTTGGTTATTTGATACGTTCCTTAGCTTCTACGCATGAAATGGCCCTACCAGAAGCACAATTCTTCGTTCAGTGACTAATTACGGCGATAACAATTGATGACTATCAACAATTAATGCTAAATAACGCGTAGTAGTTTTTAAAAACAACACAATATTATGTGGGTCTTATTAAAATGAATATGCAAAGGGAAACATCTAACTAAATCAAAATTTTAGAGAAAACATATTTTCTAGCCCTACAGATCAGGACTTTTATTCCAGAGCTCTCTGGTTCGAAGCTCGGAGGAACTATATTCTGTCTCCTTCTAAAGACCACGACAGCCGTCTTCAAAATCGCTACCAGCTTAACCTTTTATAGCCTAGCGGTAACTTTACATACCGCCAGGTTTAACATTAAAAAATTCTACGTGGTGCCCACATTGCGTTTATGTGTTTTGTACGGATCTCAGAACAAACAGCAACTTTTGCCTTACACAACATTAACAGACTGGTTTTTATAATCGAGGAGGAGAGTGTTTACAGCGCGGTGCGCACTGAGTCCTTATATAAAACAGATAAGCTTCGTCTTTGAAGGGTTAAATATTCACGATCCCTTATCACTGCTATCATAAGTAAATTATAAATTAATGTAGAAAATACGAGATTATTTATTAAAAAACATAAAAACAAGAACTTGCACTTTTGCCATGTCAGCACTTTAATAATATGATAAGGCAGGGACGTAATTTTTTTTAAAAAATCTAGTGCCCACTTAAATGATTATAGGTGGCTGATGGGTGATATAACACAATTTCCATAATTAGAATCCACAAATGTTAGAAGCCGCCGTATAAAATTTAGTCGCACGTGAGACACGGTGCCCGGGATTTGTGCACCCCTGTTTTAAGGCACTTAACTTTATTTTTCAAAACTTGTCGTAGATTTGCAAACATCGACTGTACACATAATTTTAAAACTGACTTAACAGTTTTTTGTACACGTCGCACAATTGTATACCCCTGAACACACTGAGTAATGACAGAAGCCATTCATATTGATGCCGACGTGAACACAGGCGGGTCTGTGCGGTGTAGGCAGCGTGCTGGAATAAGTAGGACGGGGTCAGTAATGGCAAAGTTTGGTGCCCTAAAGATCGGTGCATGCCAACCGACAGCAGTTAGGGACTGACAGACGCTATCTTCATTTCCAAAACTCCTGGTGACGGTTAAGAGCAGGGACTGATCCCAACATTTGAATTTCATTAGCTGCAGTGTCCCTCACTCTATTTCTCATCTCGTCACTCACTCATTCACACAACCTGCTACTCATTCACTCGCAGACTCATACAGTTAATGTTTCTCTGACACAACCCGTCACTTACCCTTCCGAACATTTATCCCTCTCCCAAATTTTTACACTCCCATTTCACACCCAATATGTTTGTCACTCGAAATTTCCCGTAAGACACTCTTTCCTTCATTGACCGACTCTCCGAGTCATATAAAATCTCATTCACATTCTGACATACTCGGAATTTCAATGGTCTCCTTTCATATAATTACATATTTTGAAATATACAGAGTGTCCCATAAGTCCCAAATCGTAGGGTAAAATAAGTTATCCAGATGCAATCTGTTGCATTCCTCAGCAACTTCCCTATGAATCATATAAAGTGGTATTCCATGCTGTTCACTTCGGATCAAATCTAACATTTTAAAGCCTAGCGGTAACTTTACATACCGCCAGGTTTAACATTAAAAAATTCTACGTGGTGCCCACATTGCGTTTATGTGTTTTGTACGGATCTCAGAACAAACAGCAACTTTTGCCTTATAAAACATTAAGAGATTGGTTTCTATAACCGAAGTGGAGAGTGTTTACAGCGCGGTACGCACTGAGTCCTTATATAAAACAGATACGCTTCGTCTTTAAAGGGTTAAAGTCCATAAAATCATAAAGACAGAGTCATTCTATTGTCTTTGAAACGCAATATCTGACTATTTTGTCGTCTTGGAGCTTGAAGTCTTAAAACAATAACAAATAATAACAAAATAATACTAACTAAATAACTAACTAACTAAGTAAGTAACTAACTAACTAACTCCATGGAGCAGAAGCCTTCTTGAGAAGCTAACAGGTTCTCAGCTAGTCAAGAAATTCCCCACATTTTATGGAACCCGGAGGTTCATTACCGCATTCACAAGAGCCCGCCACCTGTCCCTATCAATAAAACAACACATCCCTCTAAATACTCTTCATTACTCTTGCAGTTATATTGTTTACGTTCCGCGTATGCAGTGTCCTCGTGTCGACATTCTTAGCTCCCACTGACTTTTATAACTCAAATTATAATAACATGTGTGCTAAATTTACGTTTGATTCATTCATTTTAAAAACGTCAATTACCCTGTACCGCAGGTACTGAAAATGATTAATAATCATCCAAAGGCTAAACAACGGAGACTGATTCATCTGCTTACAAATATATGGGGTAAATAAATTGAACAATAAACAACAAAAATGATTGTATGTAATGGATGTGTCAGGTCAGTAATATTATTAATATCTGGCGATTTGGTTGCGACGTCAAGAAATAGCGGGCTCCTCTAATGTAAGGACCAGACAAACATATTTAAGAAAACAATCATTGTTTTCCTCAGTACTCAATAATACCTTCTAGTGCTTTTGTGGGAAAAAATTCTCAATTACTGGACCTAAGGGCAAAACAATTACAAATTATTATTAAGTTAAAAAATTTAAAGCTGTCAGTAAGCAATCAATGTAAGAATCCGCAAAAATCCGTACTAGATACAAACAAGAATTGTCATTGTGTGGTGATCGGTTTGTGGACTTTATCCGCCGTCCGAAGAGTAAAATATTAAAAATATTAAAAATTAAAATCACAACGTTTCGGAAGCTGCTTGTGCTTCCGTCCTCAGGTGAATGGAGGGGGAGAAGAGAAGAACATCTACTCTGTCTAAGGGGCCCAACAGGTTAGGTGTTCTTCTCTTCTTCCCCTCCATTCATCTGAGGAAGGAAGCATATCCAGCTTCCGAAACGTTGTGATTTTAATTTTTTAATATTTTTAATATTTTACTCTTCGGAAGATGGATAATGTCCATAAACCCATCACCACACAATATTATACAGCATCATCAAAACCTTTTAGAAGAACTGTCACATTAACTGAAACAAAACCAATGTATAAGAAGTGTCAACTCTTACCTGTGGATGAATTCTGAGGGTAACCAGTAGGGTGAACTCTCTCGGAAAACTGCCGGTATGGCTGTGCCCCACAGCGGGGAACAACTCTGATGACGGTACCCACATGTAAGAGTACGGGTGAAGCCTCCAAGCAGTTGGTCTTCCCGGGACACGTTCCCACTGTGCCCGAGAAGAAGGGTGATAATACTGGCGGTCTTCGATATCCAGAGGGTAGACAGCACCTGTAAGGCGGCCCAGAGGATCACAACTTCAGTCAACGAAAGAATGAACACACGTTTTACCTCGCCGTCTCTCTAGACTACGGTTTTTCGAAATATTTTCTGGTGTACCATTATTAAAATACAAAACACGTACACCTGCCAGTAGGTACTGCAAATATTAATGCTTACTTCGAAGATAATGGTCTTCAGGGATGTTTCCCTGGTTGGCAAGTTTGAAGTCTTCAAATCTGCCAACCAGCGGAAAAACAACAATGTGGAAACCTCAAATTTAGCGCTGTTTTTCTAATTTAACGCGATTAGACAACAAAGCGGAGTCTGTATGGATATTCGAACATTGAAATAGTATCTTGATGTACATCTTATAAATGTTTCTCTCTACATTTCAGCACATTTAAAATAATTTTAATATTGCAATTAACGTTTCTACTTTTCAATTACTAAAAAAAACATAATTCCTAATTTTTCGTGTACCAGCAGTGGTATGCGTACCACCGATTGTAAAGCACTGCTCTACACTAGAACACAGGAACGACGACGAGTAAGCTAAAGGAGAAAGACTGACACTTTACGACGTTGCAATATATGCTGTAAGACTGACCCAAAATTTTACGTCACTACGAAAACAGCTGGTATTTGGCAACGTTGTCAAATGCTTCAATCCTGAAGAGGGTCTCCATGGAAGCACGTCCTCGGCCACATGACGCTGATTGGTTGGCTAGCATGTGATGACGTCAACTCCTACTGTCCATTGGCAGCCACCAGCCTTCGTCCCTGGGTTTTAAAATATCACTTGCCTCACTCAGTGTCACGTTAATAGCCACACTTTAATATATTCTATCCCTGTCTTTGTTTTCTTGTTTGGTGTTTTGTTATTTGCTTAACCTTTTAAAGCGTAGCAGTAAATTTACATACCACCAGGTTTAACATTAAAAAATTCTACGTGGTGCCCACATTGCGTTTATGTGTTTTGTACGGATCTCAGAACAAACAGCAACTTTTGCCTTATAAAATATTAAGAGATTGGTTTTTATAACCGAAGTGGAGAGTGTTTACAGCGCGGTACGCACTGAGTCCTTATATAAAACAGATTACGTTTCGTCTTTAAAGGGTTAATGTGTAGAGAATATTGAGATACTGAATGAGGCATGATGTACACTTTAGGAAACATGGAGAAGCAGGCGGACGACTTTAATTCCCACCACTCGTGTCGATTCTTTCACTGACCCGAGCAAAACTGAATGATGTAGGATATTTCTTTAAAATTTTACACTTGATATCTTGCCCAATATATATTCAGCTATCACTGAAGTTCAGGTTTCCACCATCTATCCCATCATAAGTTGGTTCAGTTTAGTACAAACCCTCTCATCCTACACAAGTACGAGATTGCTTCTATTATTAAACTAATATCCCATCCAACCCAGTGCCTCGCAAATTAATGCCCCCCGTTTTCTCTTTCACATGAAGTTCGGAAGGGCGTTTTGAACTCCTCGGTTTACGCCACATATCCCGCCAAACTTATTCAGCTCCACATAATCTCTGGAACAATATTAGGTCAATATGACAAACTACCAGGCTTCTAGTGACGCGATTTTCTCACAGTACCTGAGTCTTACTTTCCCTTCGGTTCAAATACTCCCTTCGACATTTGCTCGCAGACGCAAAAAGTCTGTAGCCACCACCCGGACAGCATAATTTAACTCCATGGAGCAGAGGCCTTCTTGAGAAGCTAACAGTTTCTCAGCTAGTCAAGAAATTCCCCGTATTTTATGGAACCTGAAAGTTCATTACCGCATTCAGAAGAACCCGCCACCTGTCCCTATCCTGGGCCAGCTCAATCCAGTTCATGCCCCATCCCACTTCGTGAAGATCCATTTTAATATTATCCTGCCATCTACGCCTGGGTCTCCCAACTGGTCGCCTTCCCTCTGGTCTCCCCACCAAAATCCTGTATGCACCTTTCTTTTCCCCCCATATGTGCTACATGCTACATGCTCCGCCCATCCGGAGAGCATACGCTTAGAAATTAATATCAGTCTGTATACTGTGTATTTCATTACTATTGTAACTTAGTATTATTCCATTAAAATATTCAGTTGCTAAAGCGTTTTTTGGGGCTCTTTAGGACCCGTTTCGGGCCATGGCCAGCCCCGTTCTCGGGGATTAGTAATCACACTGATTTAGACACACCACAGTCGGTAGGACTCCTCTGGACAAGGGATCGGCCCGTCGCTGAGACCTCTACCTGACAACACAAACACTGTACAAGAGAAAAAAAATTCATGCCCCCGGTGGGATTCGAACCCACGAACCCAGCAAGCGCCCGGCGGCAGACCTACGCCTTAGACCGCGCGGCCACTGGGATCGGCTGCTAAAAAGTTTGTAATGAACAAAACCTGGCATCTTCACACAGCTGTTCTTCCACATGCCCTCACATTCAGTGTCTTCACAGGGACACAATGAAGACAGAGGTCCTATGTAATGTTCTAGGATATTTTATGACATGTTTTCAACGTAGATATTGACATTAGACGTTACTAACTGCCAGGCATTTACGAATAAAAAGAAGACTCACCCGACAAAATAAAACAAATTACGACGATTCGCTGTTGTCTATTCAGTTTCCATACCGCATATCAATTTGTCAGCAAAAGCTTCTTCCTATTACATTTGTGATACGGCCTGATGATGACAAGCTGGGTGGTCGAAACATGTAGCCAATTTTAACTTTCAAACCAAAAAACAAGTTGTGAGGACGGCATCTAACCGTGTTTACATTTAATATATTACAGACCAATATTTTACATAAAAATTCAGTCAACAGCTAACTATTTCTTCTCCTTTCTTTATTAGGAGGTAAGCGACTAGTTTCAGCCTATGCTACGCTATCATCAGACTCCTTATTACAAAAATATGATTATAAAACTCTACATTCTATAAAAGAGGTAAGGCCTTGTCTTTACAATATGTTTTAAAAATATACATTTTTTTATATTTTACACAAGAAAGATAAAGGAGGCGGCGCTAATAAAATGTAAATATGTATAAAAATATGCAGGTGATACAATAAAGGATGGAGTCTTCATCCAATATAAGACGAGAATTTTTTTAGTTTGTTTCTATTCACTCTTTCCGTCAGTGCTGTACGTACATTTACAGCACAATCACAACGGTATGCGTTTTATAAAGAGTGACCAGTAATCTTGAAGTTTAGCATCACACCATGTCAAACATGGTGATAAATATTATTAAATACCGTCAACAAAACTTTTTATTATTACTAACATAGTCGCATTAACCCTTTAAAGCCTAGCGGTAACTTTACGTACCACCAGGTTTAACATTAAAAAATTCTACGTGGTGCCCACATTGCGTTTATGTGTTTTGTACGGATCTCAGAACAAACAGCAACTTTTGTCTTATAAAACATTCAGAGACTGGTTTTTATAACCGAAGTCGAGAGTGTTTACAGCGCGGTAAGCACTGAGTCCTTATATAAAACAGATACGCTTCGTCTTTAAAGGGTTAAACCACAACTACGACACGATGTGGCAATACTAATCACAGTGGAAACGTGTGTTGATGCCATGCACATTACTCTGCATTATAACAACCATTCAGTTCAACAAACCAGTTCATCAATCAGCAATCGCGAGGTCTGTGCTCATTTTGGATTCTACGCATAGTAGAATGGTAACTTATTACCGACGTTTCGGGACAAGTTATAGGTCTCATCTTCAAGGGTCATGCAGTCCAATAAGAATGCCTGAACTTATTGACTGTATTGCTTGACCCTTGGAGATGGAGCCAATAGGTTGTCTCGAAACGTCGGTAAAAACCTACCAGTATACGATGAGTAAAATCCCAAAAGAGTGCGTATCTCCTTTAAGCCGTGGCGCAAGCCTGGGATCACGCAGTCATGGCCATAGGTGTAATTTTGCTAATAACTCTGTGGGGGCAAAATTGACCTGGGTATTAGGACGCTGGGTTCTGCGCCCCACAAAATGCAGGTTTTTCATTTTTTCTGTCTTTACGTCACATAAATAATAGTTCAGAAAATATTTATATTTTTTATTTGCCCCTCTACAAATCACTAAGCAAAAAAAAAACTACTCTTAGATAGAAAAAATATTGGAGGGGCATTTTACCCCCCTTGCAACCCCCAAGTTACGCCTATGGTCATGAAGTTTAAGGGACAATCAGTGACTTAACCAATAGAAGTATTATTTAAGTACAGAACTGGTAGGTTGTCAGTCATTGAGGGGAGGACCTCAGTTCATAAATTATTCTCTCTTTTAACCCTTTAAAGACGAAGCGTATCTGTTTTATGTAAGGACTCAGTGCGTACCGCGCTGTAAACACTCTCCACTTCGGTTCTAAAAACCAATCTCTTAATGTTTTATAAGGCAAACGTTGCTGTTTGTTCTGAGATCCGTACAAAACACATAAACGCAATGTGGGCACCGCGTAGAATTTTTTAATGTTAAACCTGGTCGTATGTAAAGTTACCGCTATGATTTAAAAGGTTAATTGGCTATATAGATATATGTACTTAAATGATGAGTCCGTTAAGTACGTCGGCAGAGATCATTTATTTTCTTGCTTAGGTTTGTGCGGCCACATGTGGCATATATTAAGTGCGGATAATCAGCCCTGACTTGTCTACGAAGCTATCGGATTGCAGTGACGTAAGCAGTAAAGGTCCCCTACTAACTCCCATTACAGCCTCACTGCGACACAATTAATGATCCAATTTGCATAATAAATTCCGTACCTTGACAGGAAAACATATTGCAGCGCCTTCGCTCTTTGTTGTATCCATGGCAACTACCATTCTGGCGACAAAATCTCCTGCGCTCCTGCGTACCTTCACCGCAAGAGGCGCTGCAGGCGGACCAGTCAGACCAGGGTTGCCAACCTATAAATGCACAAAAGAGGAAACCTTTCAAACAATCCATCACGGTACAAGTCATTAATCAAGTCATTGAAGTGTTCTTGCATTCTAAGACAAGTTAGCTTTCACAGGAAAAGGAGATTCTTCAAGTCAAGATGATGAATCGTCAGGAAGAGATTTGTCACTTTTCTTTTGGTGGGTGCCTCATTTCTGACATTTGTGGAAGCGTCTTTGTGTTTCAAAGTCCGAATTTTAGCTTATGTTTTCAACATTTAATATTTAATAAATATAAAGATATAAAACACTTAAATAAGAGTGAAAAACTGCAGTCAGTTTTTCTCACAGTATTCTACATAAAATTTTCGTATGCGTAAGTCTATTTATATGCAACTACTGCACTTTATTTACATTTACGTTTATTTACATAAACTCCAACATATTTATGTAAATAAACGTAAATGTAAATAAAGTGCAGTAGTTGGAGATAAATAAAGACTTACGGATGTAACACGACTGCACGGAACATTTAAAATACCAAATTTTACGTAATTGATTTGTATTTCAAATCACAACACGCAGTCCAACAAATGCATTGTATTGTTTTCTCATACAAAAACACTAATCACCAACAAATGCACAAAGAAAGTTTTATCATCAATCGTAACACACTCCTACATGTTTCGACCCTGCTGGCTCATCTTCAGGGAGGACTTTTTATTATCGTTACACTAAGGTTGCACTTTATAGTTGAGTGAGAATGTGCTGTTGACTGTGTATTGTGTACTGGAGGTGTGAACTGTCTGCGGTCCCGGCCTGCAGGCCCGGACCGCAGAGACTTCACTCCTCCAAAAACAACGCAGTACACAGTCAACAGCACATTCTCACTCAACTATAAAGTGCAACCTTTGTGTAACGATAACAAAAAGTTCTCGCTGAAGATGACCCGGCAGGGTCGAAACATGTACTAGTGTGTTACGATTGATGATAAAACTTTCTTTGTGCACTTGTTGGTGATTAGTGTTTTTGTATAATATAGTGCACGGACATGGAACACATTAAGTTTGTTTTCTCATGTTTTACGTTACAGCATCAAATGTATCAACAGGACATTTTCATACAAAACGTCTGGACACAACAGAATGCATTTTGTTGGACTGAGTGTTGTGATTTGATTATCGACAACGCACGGAATGAACAACATAAAATAATCAGTTTTTATCTTTATTTATTGCAAATATACAGACATATACTGTTGCAGAGATAATCACAAAAAATACTACATCAAACACAACCATACGCCATTTCATTGTGTACTGTTAGGTGTTTATCATTCATATTTTATTGCACATTATATCTGTGTTCATAAATGATAAAAATGTAAAAAACACATTGATTATATACGTACGTAAACTGGGTGGTACCAACATCACTTGAAACTCGTTGCTTAGCAAAATACAGGCCTCACATACAATAGTCTTCCAGTCTTTTTCCCTCTTTTCCAAAGCTTCATGGACGAAAATTTCTTCATGTGTGGTTGGAAATATTTTGGTAAATTTTAACATTTCAGACATTCAATAAATGTAAGTGTTTTTCCGGTAAAATGCAATTAACACGTTGCGTCTAGAATCACGTGATTTTGTGCCACCCTATGCGTATAATGTAGCAGTGGCTCATTCTAATCAGACAGACGTACATATGTTGCGTAACAATTATTTGTCGTTTTAGACGAATACACTTAGAATGTAGCCACATTCGACATTTATTAATCTGGATCATGTATACGCCTATATGTTTATTCATAAATTTAAGGCAGCTGACATTTAGACGCAAATTCGGAGATTCTAGAGCAGTTATTATAATATTTTATGCCGATATAAAACGGAATTTGAAAGAAAAGAGAGGTTAATTTGAAATATTGCACCCATTTGTATTTGACAAACACGTTTTTCGGTTGAGACGTCTTCTGTTACCTGTTTGTTAGAAAATTTTGGAGCTTTTGTCTCTATATCGTCCAGCAAGAAAGAAAACACACGTGACAACAAGTAGGGAAGCTTTATTTTGAAGGTATAATGAATTCAGAACAACCGGTCTGAATTTACAGCCTTCATTCAAGGAAGGAGCTATGTTGTTAGGTTACGACGGGTCAGGTACCCCAGTGGTAAATAATGCCTCATGTTACTGAATTTTCACCAGGTGACAAAGTAGCGACATAGTTTTGACAGCAGAAAGAAAAGCCTGCGTGTGTTTTCTTTTCATATCGGTATAACATGTTTAACGAACGAAATTGGACATCTCAGTAACACAATAATAATAATATTATTATTTTATTTTACACTTAAAATTAACACAGTGACCAATACTCTTTGTGACTTCTAAGCAGCTGCAGAGTACGTATATATATATATATATAACCAAGTAAGTATTCATTAACATTTTAAAGCCTAGCGGTAACTTTACGTAACACCAGGTTTAACGTTAAAAAATTCTACGTGGTGCCCACATTGCGTTTATGTGTTTTGTACGGATCTCAGAACAAACAGCAACTTCTGCCTTGTAAAACATTAAGAGATTAGTTTTTGTAACCGAGGTGTAGAGTGTTTACTGCGCGGTACGCACTGAGTCCTTATATAAAACAGATACGCTTCGTCTTTAAAGGGCCAATGCGAAGTAACTGGCAACAAACTCAGAGGTGTCACAAACGGCAGCCTAAAAGATTCTATCGCCTGTCAAGGCAAAAATAATTTTGATGAGCTGTAAACTACAGCCAGCTTTTCCACCCGGAAATCCATTCACACAGGGTTCCAAAGAGCATCTACATTGTCAAACGGTTCTTCTGATAAATAATTCACCTCCTGCACGCTCCTGCTCCCTAACCTCTTCTCCCTACCCTCAGGGAAACCACAGCCCTCAAAGAAAGCACCTATTTCTGAGAAACGTCAGGAGACGTAACTGGTAGAAAGAAGGAAGCGTAACACAGAGTCGGACCGGAGACACTAAGATAGCAAGAGGAAGGACCGCGTTCCTTGAAGATGTACAATAAATCGGTTCAATGTTAACCCTTATCCTGCTAACGTGGACTATATGGTGAGCTGCTAATAATGCCAGCACCACTAATGTGTAATATTTGGTGACCTACATTTGGCAACGCTGAAAGGAGCCTCTTTGTCTCTCTCTCTCTCTCTGCACAATGTCTCAACACTGAATCAATCGTGAAGGACGTCCTTACTGGGCTACCAACTGGGCCCTTAAGGGCCTATTTGGCAGCCGAGTAAGTGTGTGCACACAGATATGACATAGGACGTCTTTCACGATTGATTCAGTGTTGAGACATTGTGCAGAGAGAGAGAGAGAGACAAAGAGGCTCCTTTCAGCGTTGCCAAATGTAGGTCACCAAATATTACACATTAGTGGCGCTGGCATTATTAGCAGCTCACCGCATATTCCCATTAGCAGGATAAAGGTTAAGTACAAGTATATAAGTTATGGTGGGAAAATGCTGTAAACCCTCCAATTAACGGGCCTCTCATGTATGGATTTCGGAAAATAACGGACAAAATCTGTCGGTACCGAAATTTTCCTCTGAAATGGAAATATGTGAAATTAGCGGTCTTGACTGTTAATTAGCGAAGCGGCCGCTACGTGGCGACACGGACGCTCGCTCAGTCTTTGCTGACACTCGCGTGGAGGTGGTGGTGTATTGCTCTGTTCATAGCCTGGATCGTCGATTTATTACATTTGTCTGGAAGTTATTACATTCCAATTAACGATGGCTTCCAAAGTTACAGCGCTACGAGGAGATTTGTGTACAGTAACCTGTACGCATAAGTGTTGCATATGTAGTATTGTATCACTGTTTTGGCGACACTTTTAGGCTATACACACACACACACACACACACACACACACACACACACACACACACACACACACATACACACACACACACACACACACACACACACATACACACAGACACACATTTTTCACTTTCACTTCACTTAGTCCGATCCTCTTCTACCTTGCGATATACAGGTTATATATACATACATACTGATAATTCGGAAGTGCCGGACTATCGACACTATCGGACCACCCACTCCCACTATTAATCCGTTAATTCGAAGGTCTACAGTACGTCTGAAAGTCACACTTCCAACAATATTTTAACCTTTTAAAGCCTAGCGGTAACTTTACATACCACCAGGTTTAACATTAAAAAATTCTACGTGGTGCCCACATTGCGTTTATGTGTTTTGTACGGATCCCAGAACAAACAGCAACTTTTGCCTTATAAAACATTAAGAGACTGGCTTTTATAACCGAAATGGAGAGTGTTTACTGCGCGGTACGCACTGAGTCCTTATATAAAACAGATATGCTTCGTCTTTAAAGGGTTAATGTACAGCCCGTAATGTAACACCACAGACGAAACAATTTAGGAATTTAAAACCGCGGACAGACGAACAGATCTTCACTGTTACGTTATTATTACACACACACACACACACACAGACGGCATTAAAGTATGGACAAAGAACAATTTGTATGTACTACCAGTCGGGATTTTGTTACCCCGATTGCAGAATCGCATGCACTGAAATGCAGGGCTTTGCTTCAACTTAGCTGACACTGCAAGTTCTATTGACACAACTGTATTTCCCACAAAGCAAGCAATCGTGCGGAAAGAACCGGACGCGTTACCTCCAAATGATCGGGCGAACCTCAACGGTTTGCAGTGTGACGAGGCGATCCTTTTAGCAAGGATTCCTTGACGATGAATCCTTAGGATTTCCAGAGTCCCCGAAATGACGTCACAGTCAAAGGGACATCACCGCTGTTCCGTATTACGGAGATAACTGTCCCCTATCTCAGATCGGACATTTATTATCCTGTAATTGCACGCTACGTACATTTCTTCAGTCTCAAGCTGAGTTCCTGACAAGTAATGGCTTACGTTCAAATAGGCCTCGACAATTTCACCATTCATAAACTTCCCACCACAAGACGCTGTGTTATATACACCTACAGTCAGTGTGTACTGGACACGCTCCTGTTCTCCATTCGGCAGGTATGGGTTTGACTCCCGACTACCAGAACCAGTATCCTGATAGTACAAGTGTCTCTCATACGTTTTTTGCAGAAACTCTGGTTTAACCCTACAAAGACGAAGCGTATCTGTTTTATATAAGGACTCAGTGCGTACCGCGCTGTAAACACTCTCCACTTCGGTTATAAAAACCAGTCTCTTAATGTTTTATAAGGCAAAAGTTGCTGTTTGTTCTGAGATCCGTACAAAACACATAAACGCAATGTGGGCACCACGTAGAATTTTTTAATGTTAAACCTGGTGGTACGTAAAGTTACCGCTAGGCTTTAAAAGGTTAAAGAACAAGTCTATAACAAACGAACTGCATATGTTAAAAATAGAAAACACTGCTACGTGTTTCGGCTATTGCCTTTAGCTATTCCTAGAGACTCACAATATTAAAAGATGTATACAGCCGTGTTATACAGCTTTCTTATTTGTAAATGGTAAAATATGTAGTGGCAGCAAGTCATTAAAGCATCTACGTACAGAATTATCCTTCATGGTGTAGACATAACTTGCCGGTAACAGGATTTACCACTCGGTTTCATTTGAATGCATGTTAGTATTCCAAACTGTTCGGACGCAGAATATTTCAGTAACTCTCTTGAACTACAGTAACTTTAACACAGTACTTATATAACACTGTACATAGATGTTGTAATGGCCTGCTGCCACTATGCATTTTACCACTGACATCCGACAGAGCTGTACAACAATTCTGTACGCGCCTTTTAGTATTGATACAGCCTGAAGGTGGATACAGACAACAGCCGGAACATGTAGCAGTGTTTGCTATTTTTAACATGTGTAATTTTTTGGTTGCAAAATTGTTTTATATTTGTCATTTGAAACGAAGACGTACAACACTATGCCTGTTTTTATAACTTAATATGGTAACATGACTTGCTGGGATTGCGGGTTCGAATCCCACCGGCGGCATGAATGTCTGTATCTTGGGAATTTTGTGTGTTGTCAGGTAGAGGTCTCTGCGATGGACAGATCACTCGTCCAGAGGAATTCTGCCGAGTGTGGTGTGTGTCTGAGTGTAACCGTGAAGCCTCGATTATTAGGATGCCGTGGCCAACTAGAGATTGCTGTGCCACAGAAAAGCAATAATAGAAAAATATAGTAAAAATATAGTCAAATACAATATATTTAAAACAAACACTTACGATACTTTACTGGAACACTTGTACTTGATACAGCGTTGTTTCATTTACACAGAAAACGAAGACAATGCCTCTAATATTCACTGGGTAGGGCCCATAATGATTCGTCTTTAGCCCTGTCTACTGAGCTAATATATAAATTTGCCTGGTGTAACATTGCTAGAAACCAGAGTCACGAAAACTGTTTGAGTCACACGAAGGATTGTCTCTTCACAGGCAGATAAGCGACTGTAAGGCAGTCACGGCGTGTAGACGGACGCACATCGATTTTCCAGTCTGCTCCCTTGTCGGCATTAGATGTAAGCATTAATAAGCATTCTGGGAGGAGCATCGCGACAGCTATGCTCAAATTCCTTTAGCAGGCTTATATGTGAAGAACCGAATCTTGTGGAATATGATGCCATGCGGAATAGTGAATAACGAACTCAACTCTGAATTAGCTGTATGCCTCTATTTCCAGTGTCTAAGCAAATATAACAATATAGTGTGTGTCCATGTCCGTGCACTATATCATACAAAAACACTAATCATCAACAAATGCACAAAGAGAGTTTTATAATCAATTGTAACACACTCCTACATGTTTCGACCCTGCTGGCTCATCTTCAGGGAGAACTTTTTGTTATCGTTACACTAAGGTTGCACTTTACAGTTGAGTGAGAATGTGCTGTTGGCTGTGTACGTTTCCTGTTAAACTTACCGCTGTGTTCTATAGTATTACAAATTATAATTGCCTTCGACACAATTGATTATTAATATTCAGATTTTATTTTTGGATTATAAGCGAAATGTTTCGACCCACCTTTAGGTCATCTTCAGGCCAATATTTTATACAAAATAAACTACAACTTCATACGTAACTTACATGTTGACAGACTCAGATATCTGTCCTTACTTAAAATATAACGCATGTGGTACACCAATATTGCAGGTTTCAAATCAATACTACATTTTTGACCAAGTACTTTAATGATTCTAACACTGCAGCACTCGTGCGTGAGAAGTATTTGGTTTTAAGCAAAGATTTAGATCTCAGGCTGTCAATATACATGCATCTAACTGTAATTTATGTAAAATATTGGCCTAAAAATGAAATAAGTGTGGCCGAAATATGTTGCCGTGTACTCTAAAGGATCTAATATTAATAACAATAGAGAGTTATGTCGCCGGAAATTATATTCGAATATGTAGGAATAAAAATGCTGCTTCATACTCCCGTTCAGTGCAACGTCAGAGATGCGGAAAAATAAGTAAAAAGAGGGAAATATGCAAGGTAACAAGAAGGTCAAGGAGCGTAGCATGACAAAGCTGCCCCAAAACCAGGTAGCGTGTCGGAGTCCGAATGAGGCAATTCACTTCTTATTAAACAGAAATAAATAAATAAATAATGCACACAATTATATTACACAAAAACAAAACAGTAAAATTTATCAACGGGAGAAATGAGCATTAAAATATATCCTACCCGCTTTACATGTCCTCTTGAGGCAATCCAACACCAAATGCAATACAGAATGGCCACCCCACCCAGCAATCCAACACCAAACGCAATACAGAATGCCCTCCCCACCCAGCAATCCAACACCAAACGCAATACAGAATGCCCTCCCCCACCCAGCAATCCAACATAAAATGCAATACAGAATGCCCTCCCACCCAGCAATCCAACATAAAATGCAATACAGAATGCCCTCCCCACCCAGCAATCCAACATAAAATGCAATACAGAATGCCCTCCCCAGCCCAAAAAAATCCTTCGTTACCTATCCAGGCACGCCCGACTCTACCGTGCTACACACAAACACTGAAGATTTCGGAGTTCATAACCGGTTTAGGCGAATGTCGAACAGAAAGTTCAAGGGACATAAACAGCAAGAGGAACCTGCTCTGACAGCATTAGGATCAGAGCAAGTTATTCACACCAAAACAGAGACAAAATTCATATAAACATAAGTCCATAAATAAGTGGCTTTTGAGTTTAATTCAAATATTACCTTCAGCAATATCTACCGTAAATATGCAATTTTATGTGCAGCCGATACAATACATTCACAGTGCACGTTCCCAATTTAATAGCTGTTGAGTTCCTGTTGTTTATCAAGTAACAATTCACAACAACTACTCAAAATGCCCTCCACGTGAATCAATGCACGCAAGACACGTCTGATCACGGACTGTTGCACAATTTCAAAGGTCCTGGGGTGGTTGCGAATGGTTTGAGAGGCATAAAAAATTCTTTTGTTAAATGTCTCTTCATTTTCATTTGCAGCTAAATACACTAGGTGGTTTAACCCTTTCAAAACGAAGCTTATCTGTTTTATATAAGGACTCAGTGCCTACCGCGCTGTAAACACTCTCCACTTCGGTTATAAAAACCAGTCTCTTAAAGTTTTATAAGGCAAAAGTTGCTGTTTGTTCTGAGATCCGTACAAAACACATAAACGCAATATGGGCACCACGTAGAATTTTTTAATGTTAAACCCGGTGGTACGTAAAGTTACCGCTAGGCTTTAAAGGGTTAAGTGTTGGGTTTTACCTCGAAAACTGAGTGTTTGTCTAGATACATTGGTGTCAACTTTTCCTTGTCTTATGATGCGCGAATCTAACGTCTGATATTTATCAAAGCATTTCAAACACATTCTGCATAGACACTATAACTCTAAATAATGGAATTCGAAAACAATTTTAAGTTAAAACTTCCGCAGTTGGAATGTCGTCGTTAATACGTTCACAATAACATTTAAAACTCGTCACAGTTGTAAACATGAAGTTCATGAAATTCTGGAATGTTACACTGTGCATATTGGCCATTAAAAGTCGATGTTTCGGAGAAACCTGCCCCTTCTGTTCCCCAAGTATGGAGCCCGCAGGTTGCACCAGAACGACCTTACATACGTACCAAATTGCACGGAGTCACATTCTTAAGATCGTGACTTCAACTCCAAGGATCAGTGACAGGCATTCATCCTCAGTCGCGGTCACGTTTTTCTGGATGAGTAACAGCCTGTGGCATAGACTGCACGCCTCACTGCTGAGTAGAAGAAGTTGCCTCATGAGCACGGCGCTATGCGTGCTCTGCTTTGGATACGCTATGCGCCAGCTTTTGGGCGCTTTCGCAAAATTGGAAAAAGTAACTATCACCTTCGTCATACCTGCCTGCCTGCCTGCCTGTCCGTCCGTCCATCCGTCTCTCCGTCCGTCCGTCTCTCCGTCCGTCCCTCTGATTGTCCAACCGTCCGTCAGTCCGTCCGTCCGTCTACACGAAACAACTCGGCTCCCACTGAACGTATTTTCATGAAATTTGATGTTTAAGTATCGAAAATCTGTCGAGAAAATTCAAGTTTATTATTACCTGACAATAACGGGTACTTTACATGAAGACCTACGCACAATTATGGTCATATCTCGCTGAATTCTTCTTAGATTCAGAAATGTTTCAAATGAATGTTGCAGAGAAAACCAAAACACACATTTTATGTTCAATAACTTTTTCCCGAAAATCGTGCCATTTATGAGATAATGTGGAAAAATATGGTACAGCCGGAGTGACCACAGATGACAATATAATACGACACATGCACTGTGCATGCTGGATAACTAAGGCTACAGACACACACTAAGAGTATGTAATACTTATTGCTTTTCCACGGCAACAGTGGTTACGCGAACGCGCCACAATGTTACGTTACACGTACATTGCCTATCTTGTTGAAATTATTTATGGTCACTCTTAGGTTTAATATTCTTTCAACGTACTCGACAGACAGAATCTTTTAGGACAGAACCTTACAGGGCAGACAGAACCTTTCAGTTCCAAACGGTTCTAAAGATAGTATGTCACATTTAGCATTACTCAGTCTCTGTACTTCAAACATCCCCGCGTACTTAAGAAAGGTAAGTTCAGAGAAGCTGTCTTCCCATGCTCAAGTAAAGCAGGAAGAAAGGCGCTTGTAGGTCCCGACCTGAAAGTACCAGCTCTTCTAAATCACGTGACAGCCTGACAGCTATGTACCCCTATTACATTCAAGTGAGATCTGGTATTGTCCATGACAGAAAATAACAAGATAAGCGATCCATGTACAAGGTAACGTTCTGGGGCGCTCACATTGTATTTTTAAACCCTCGGCCATCTAAACAGCCCGATACCAATTCACTTAACACTCCGTCGGTCGCAGTGTATCTCTCAGATATATGCGACATTTTATTGTTTGTTTCTTGGAATATGAGATAAGTGCGAAACTTTATTCTCAGTAAAAAAAAAAGTAAAGCAATCCCATTACAGGCCTGGACAGGCCCAGAGGGTTCCAGCAGGTCGAGGCTCCCAGATTTCTAGACAATTGGCACATGAAGGTGGTAAGGTTGTCAGCCCTACGCACCGGCCGCCTTTACCCCCCCCCGGCCCCCCCCCAGGAAATATTCCTGGTACTCATTTCTGTTAGAGGCTGAGTCGACCCAAGGGCCACAGTGCGGCCGGAAGGATTATGCCAATGAAAAAATCCAATGATACCATCAGGAATCGAACCCGCGACCTTCCGCTTTGTAGCGCAGTGCCTCAACCAGCTGCGCCACCGCCACTTCTCAGTAGCTGCCTAAATTTATTCTTAAGAGTCTGTGGAGTGTGTTTCGTGCTCCAAATCGCATCTGTTTGTCTGTATTTGGCAGTTTGTATCTCAGAGATACAGTGCGACCGTCCATGTTACTAGTGAGGTGTTAGTTTCTGCTGTCCGTGATGGATCTCTTAGACCCAAGTAACGCCGGGGATGTCCAGAGTATTTGTGCAATGATTTGTCTGATAATGTGACAATGGTAGCAGTGACGACGACACGGAATCCCATAAGGATTAGATGAAACCGAGGCAAGGCGATTCGGAGAGAACAGAAGACGCAAAGTCGGGTGATGATTGTTGCAATGAATTTACCGCTACTGACAGTTGCTTCATTGGAAAAGATAAGACCAAGTGGGGTAAGGTAAAATATACTACACACATTCGACGCAGATGGCAAAATATTCTGACAAAATGACCTGGGTTTACTGGGCATACACGGGACGCCACTATGCCTTTCGAAGCATGGAACTGTTTCATTGCAGACGAAATTTTAGATAATATTTGTTCAGCGCACAAATCAGTATATTCTTATTATCCAGGCTAACATCAGCCGCGAAAGAAATGCCAGACTCACAGACAAAATTGAGATTGAAACTGCAGAGAATCAAGAAACCACACCCTTGGACTAATATAGTAGAAAAGGATATTTATTCACGTTATGGTGCAAAATTGGAATGAGTGTGATACACTTATCAAGTGGGGGCACGCGGACGCGGTGGAGCAGTTGGTTGAGGCACTGCGCTACAAACCGGAAGGTCGCGGGTTCGATTCCTGATGGTGTCCTGATTTTTTCATTGGCATAATCCTTCCGGCCGACTGGGGTCGACTCAGCCTCTAACAGAAATGAGTACCAGGAATATTTCCTGGGGGGTAAAGGCGGCCGGTGCGTAGGGCTGACAACTTTACCGCCTTCATGTGCTGATTGTCTAGAAATCTGGGGGCCTCGACCTCCTGTAAACCTCAGGGCCTGTCCAGGCCTGTAATGGGACTGCTTTACCTTTACTTTACCTTACATTTATCAAGTAGTAACACAAATAGTAAAATCAATAATGCGGTGAAGGGTTTCTGCGCAAAAAGTATATCAGTTTACAGGAAATATTTGCAACTTTAGATGATTCGTAAGCTTTATCAACTCTTTACCAACTCTGTAACTTTTTCATGGAATAAATATTTGTACAAACAAAATAGATATTAAAAGCTTTAAAATTCAATATTATCCGGTGAAACTCAGTGGCCTTTATACTGATATAATATATAATTACAATAAAATTGCAGGAATATGTGAAGATTATACTTAAATTTTTACATGTCGGCAGCCTTCAACACATCAGAAATGCAGTGGTGGAATCCATTAAAGAACAAAATTAAAACCATTTACATTTAAAGATTCAGTCCGTACCGCGTAGTAAACACACTCCGTCTCGGTTATAAAAACCAGTCAGTTAATGTTGTATAGGGAAATAATCGCTCTTTGTTCCGAGATCCACACAAAACACATAAATAAACTGTGTGGGCAGAACGTAGAATTTGTGAATGTTAAACCTGGCGGTACGTAAAGTAACCACTGGGCTATAAAGGGCTACAGTGCGTACCGCGCAGTAAACACACTCCGTCTCGGTTATAAAAACCAGTCAGTTAATGTTTTATAGGGAAATAATCGCTCTTTGTTCTGAGATCCACACAAAACACATAAATACACTGTGTGGGCAGGACGTAGAATTTGTGAATGTTAAACCTGGCGGTACATAAAGTAACCACTGGGCTATAAAGGGCTACAGTGCGTACCGCGCAGTAAGCACACTCCGTCTCGGTTATAAAAACCAGTCAGTTAATGCTGTATAGGGAAAAAATCGCTGTTTGTTCTGAGATCCACACAAAACACATAAATACACTGTGTGGGCAGAACGTAGAATTTGTGAATGTTAAACCTGGCGGTACGTAAAGTAACCACAGGGCTATAAAGGGCTACAGTGCGTACCGCGCAGTAAGCACACTCCGTCTCGGTTATAAAAACCAGTCAGTTAATGCTGTATAGGGAAAAAATCGCTGTTTGTTCTGAGATCCGCAAAAAAAACATAAATGCGCTGAGTGGGCAGAACGTAGAAAATTTTATTGACCTGGGGGTATATGAAGTGACCATCTGGGTTTAAAGGATTAATATTGATTGACTGAATAATCATGTACATGTTTAATGTTGTTTCCGAGTAAAGTAGTAACATCACTGATTTAACCGACGTGTAAATCACGAAGTTTCTTGGAATAAATTAAATACAAACTATACCAAAACATGCACTGTTATTAGTTAACATATTAATTAATAACAGTGCACTTGTTTGTATCTGATTGTAACCATGCATACTACGAATAATATAAAGTTTCTTGGTATTTGCTATTTTCCATTCATTACACAAAGACATCTTACTTCATAAGTTGAGAGAAAACCGTTAGTTTTCACATTATGTGTCGTCTATGTCGTCTCCCATAGGAAAATACCTCGTCTTACGCTGTATAGAAAATAATCTGGGGGTGACGTGTCGAATTGTGTCTTTCAACAGTTCTCATTTACACTTCCTTTATGTTCAGCACGAATAAAGTGTAATACTACAAATATCTGTCGCGTTATTAATAGGGCGAATACACAGTCAGTGAACACTGTATTCTTGTACATTGAATATTCTATGCACTAAGTGCTTAAAATGGTAGAATGATATGACAGTAATATTGGCGGCTGCTTATCTCCCTAGATATTCCTTTCTGAACTTAACGCAATGGAGTTCAATAATATTTGCTATTCTTATTAACACAAATGTACTATCGATATATTTCATATCGATTAACAAAGTCCCCGAATGCCATTAGCCGTAAATGGAAAATAACGATTTTCACCAAAAAGAAAGTTTATACAAAATAACACAGAAAAACAATTTGTAAGCAGTTAATCCCCTTGTGCTTTTAAATAATCTAAGATGTAAGAAATTTAGTCAAACACAAGTAATATGTTTAAATGAAATCAGTGTATATTCAGGTCAAGTCACTTAAATGTTGCAAACGTATAATGGTCATCACCAACAGGTTGGCCACTAGAAAACAAAATAAGCACACAGTTCTGATTGGGACTGAAATCTCACTGCTTTGTAGTTATACTGTATAAAGTATATACAAATCAGGTTGGATAACCTCGGACCCGTAACTGTTGCAATGTATAAATTTTAAAGTTGTAAAAAGGTTAGGTAAAAATAAAATAAAAATTTTATTTTTGGTGTTAAAATGTTTAAAACATTTAAAAATTTTAATTTTATTTTGAGGTTTAAACTTTTTCAGATATTTAAATTTCATTTTGGGGTTAAAACGTTTAAAACATTTAAATATTTAAATTTCATTTTGGATATTAAAATGTTTCAAATATTTAAATTTTATTTTGGGGTTAAAACTTTTAAAACATTTAAATATCTAAATTTTATTTGGGATATTAAAATGTTCCAAACATTTAAATTTTATTTTGGGGTTAAAAATTTAAACATTTAAATATTTAAATTTTATTTTGGATATTAAAATGTTTTAAATTTTATTTTGACGGAATTTCTTATATCTTAAGGAAGAAAAAAATTGGTGTGCAAATTGCAATCGAAACATTTTTCGATGCGGTAAATGTTTAACGAAATAAATGGAAAAACATATCTTGACTACGTTCAGCGTGATCATATTTTAAAAATTTATTTGTTGCTGCAACAAATAAAAACCAAAGATAATGAGGTTTTCGAAACGGTAAAGAACACATGTATTTGTAAAGCACTTTTACAACATACACCTTCGCATTTCTGTTAACATTACTTCCACCAATAAGACTTCAAGCCCCCATATGCACTGATTTTAACGCTGTTTACATATACCTACACGTGACCTAAGATTAATTGCCTTGTTTGTGTACTACGTTGCGAGGAAAGACCCGTAACTAATTTGTACATACGAAGCAATTCCTTGCGAAACATACACCTGCATAGATAACATCGAAATGAGGTGGTGGAAGGATATGAACATTAGCCACAATAAGCACCGTAACTTGTAAAGCACTATGCAAAATGGAAGAATATTAAGCTATATGTCCTTTCCATGTCATCATTATTTATCGAACAAAAACCGGCCAAACCCAGTCCGAGGGGCATAAAGGTCACATCGTATGTTGTGTTATAGGGAAGTAGCATTTAAAGCTCTGAACATTTGCGTGTTGCAATGAAATGTTCTTCGTTTTTTGAGCTGAAAAAGGAATAAGAGAAGCCATTATTCGGGTCTGACTGATAGCGCACTACGTTTGGCCCGCACTTTGCTTGTCACTCTAATGGATCAAACTCTGTCTGACTAGCCATGTGTTAGGGTAGGTTCACACCGTCGCGTTTAAAAAATGTGTTGAGATCAGGATGTTAACTCTCTTAACAACGTAACGCCCAGGCGTCTGAAAATTTTAGTGCATTAAAGTACAGGTTTGTATCTGCCTTATTAAATATGTCTAATATTTATTGTTGTAAAAATAAGGCGGAAATACGAGAAATGTAACTTCATAAATTCGGTAAATTTCTTGGCCCTGAAAGGTTGATTAAGGGTAATATACTAACTGCATTACAATTACTTCCAAAGTATATAAGGAAGTATGAATATAAATTGTGATAACCTGACCTACTTTTTCGGGGTACCAGAAACAAAATACAGTGGAACTCGGTTATAACGTCATGATGGGGACTGAATATTTTGTGTCGTTATAAACGAGTGTTGCTATAACCGAGTACTACAATGTTATGGTTAACAGTGAGGAATTAATTGGTACCACAGAATACCTGACGTTATAAAACAGTTGGCGCATAAACCGATGTCGTTTTAACCGGGTTCGATTGTATTTTGTTTCACACGGTTTTAAGGGCCGTTACATTGCTTACAGACTCAGTCGCCAGCCCAACTTAATTGCATTCGCTATCATTTTGCCTATATATCAAAATCAGCATAATAACTATGTATATATATATATCACTACAAAGATAATTTACATTTTTACTTTTAGGCTAGATTCATGTTGTTTTCGTTGCTGTTATCAAACACACTGTGAATGTTGATGTAGTTATTTTGTAATTACGTATAATGTGTCTCTCGCTTTCCATTTTAACTTCAATACCCAATTCGGTTTACCTGTAATAACCTGGGTCAGGCTTTTTTCTTGGGCTCTGTTCAGGTCTTCGTTTCATTTGCTTCTTGTTTCGTTTACTTGTGCTCTCCTTGCAACTGGCCAACAGCGTGTTGAGTCATCACGTATACTATTATTATTATTATTATCATCATTATCATCATCAATCAATCAATCAATTTTGCGCTGAACTGGGACATGTTTAAATAAACTTATCTGTGTTTCTTCAGAGTATAGTGGTTTTGTCCCAGTACTTCCATACATCTTTTCCTGTAGTACTGTTTTGTTTGTTTGTTTGTTTGTTTGTTTGTTTGTTTGTTTGTTTAGTGCTTGTTTTGTGTATCTGTGCTGTTTTTGTTTTGTATTCGTGTTTTTGTGCTGGCTTTATAATTTGCTGTTAAGCCTGGAGTTTAACAAGTACCGAATTATTATTATTATTATTATTATTATTATTATTATTATTATTAAGGCAGTTTTTGTGCTGAAACTGGACATTTCTCACATTTCTTACTTTAACTTATTTGTATTTCTTCAGAGTGTAGGGGTTTTGCCCCAGTAATTTTACATATTTCTTCCTGAAATATTGCATTCTTTTGATTGCCTGTTTGTTTGTTTGTTTGTTTGTTTGTTTAGCCTTTCTGTATTTGTGCTGTTTTCGTATTTGTGTTTCTTTTTTCGTTCTGGCTTTATAATAGGCATTTTTGCTGTTAAGCTTACACGTTAATAAATACCGATTGATTGATTTTTATTATTGTATATACAGATTTTATCATAGGTCACATCAATGAACAAATACACAGTTTCGTCTGCACTCGTTATATGGGGGAGTTTTCCGCAATATTGAACCTGTACTGCTTTAATTCCAAATTCACTTTCATGTGACAGACGACAAGATTACAAAGAAGGCTCTGATGACCGAGTCATGGCAGCATAACACTATCTCTGTTATCAAATACACGCCATGGCCAATATCTTACGTTGGCCGAGTTTCAAGATTACTTGGCCAAATTAACTCCGCCTATGATCCACTAACATAACCTCAGTAAAAATAAAATGTAAAGTTATTCGTGCTCACGCCATTAAGGCGTATAGATGTAGCAGAGGTACAGCTCCACTAATTCCTAACCTCGGCACTAGGTAGAGGTTCCGACTGCTTTAGCTCCTGAATAAAACCCCGGTACCAGCTGAATATCAAGCTCTGTGGGCCCTAGAAACGGTCTGGACGATATATCGGAGAGAAAAATCGTACCCTCTGCCGGGATTCGAATAACGGACCCTGAAGCCTGGTGGCCAGCCGTTGTACTGGCTACGCTATCTCCGGTTTCTTATCTATCGACACTTCTAAATAAATGCAGCACTATTTAAAATTGCTCTTATATACACAACACGAAGGAAGTGAAAAAAATATCATATTTTAAGGCATAATATTGGATATTTTGGCCTTGGATAAAATTCCAGAACAACCAGTGAAATGGTTTAGATTCAAACCAGGACAACCCCAAAAGACGCCACAGACGTAACCACTCATATTAACCTTTTAAAGCCTAGCGGTAACTTTACGTACCACCAGGTTTAACATTAAAAAATTCTACGTGGTGCCCACATTGCGTTTATGTGTTTTGTACGGATCTCAGAACAAACAGCAACTTTTGCCTTACAAAACATTAAGAGATTGGTTTTTATAACCGAAGTGGACAGTGTTTACAGCGCGGTACGCCCTGTGTCCTTATATAAAACAGATATGCTTCGTCTTTAAAAGGTTAACCTACGCAACTGCGTTGACTTCGCCAAAGCATCAACCTTCTCACCTCATCCGCCTCGCAAACATGTGAACTACCCTTCGCGCATCGTTGTTACTGTAATCACTGTGCTGCCTGCAAACAAAAGGCAAACTCTGCTCAGACAGTAGTGTCTGTGGGGGACGTGGAGATGTAACAAAGCGAATTCACACAAATACAGGTGCGATAAACCATGGCGTACATATATTTTTATCAAAAAAAAGGCCAGTCGTCCAAAATTTCAACTCATAAAATGATAAGAGATTAATTGGGAATTTTCTGTAGTGACTGTAATTTATCATTTTTTGTACGGGCATGCATTAATGCGTGACGAGAGATAAAAATAATCCATTCATTGTGATGAAAAATACCTATTTGTGTATACGAGGGAAATTTTATTCAACATTTTTATATCCTGAACAATAAAGAACGTTTTTAAGTCACGTAAGTGGTGAGAGTCAAATATTACACGTGCAAAATAGAGCAATTCTCTAAGCAATCACATCCTTTCTCTACACAGAAATAAAAAATGTTGCTTAAGCAATAAACCCGACACATTTGAACAAGAAAACTTACAATTTCCATTCTACAACGGCCCATAATGTGGGCCCCCCCCCCCCACTTCATAAAGTAAGTTACTTGAAAACGACGCCATTTAAAATAGTTTAAGACTTGAGAAATGTTACTAAGCTACATGATCACGTTTTCTTTAAAAAAACGATTAAAAGCGATATATATCTAACTCCAAGGAGCAGAGCCCTTCTTGAGAATGTCCTCAGCTAGTCAAGAATTCCCCGCATTTTATGTAACCTGAATTTTCCTTACCACGTTCACAAGAGCCCGCCACCTGTCCCTATCCTGAGCCAGAATAATCCAGTCCATGCCCCCATCACACTTCCTGAAGATCCACTTTAATATCATTCTCCCTTATACGCCTAGGACTTCCAAGTTGTTTCTTTCCATCAGGTCTGCTCCACTTAAACCCTGTATGCAGCTCTCCTGTCTCCAGCACGTGCCATATGCACTGTCCTGCTCATGATTCTTGATTTGATCACCCGAATAATATCCGGGAACGAGCAGAGCTCATAAAGTTCCTCGTTATGTAGTCTTCTCCACTCCCCTGTTACATCGTCTCCCTTGGCCTAAATATCTTCCTCAGTGCCCTATTCTCGAACACCCTCAGCCTACGTTCGTTCCTCAATGTGAGAGACCAAGTTTCACACCCATACAAAACAAGAGACAGAATTATAGTAAGAGAGATACATAAGAAAAGAAAACCGTCATTGTCTGTATTTGCTGAGGCAAAAAAAACGTCTTGAAGAAAAGTCACTTTAAACTTCAGCGTATAAACCATGGGGCGTTTTTTCAAGCTTTTATTGCTTACCCTCAAAGAAGAAACGACTTAAACACTTTGCACGGGACCGCATATTCTGCTTTTTGCATCTGACTTTAACATGATTCAAAGAGAAACACGGTGTTACGTCACAGACAGGAGCTTTGTGTATCTGACGCAAAAGACTGGGATGGGAACTGTGGAAACTGCTTGCCATCGCAAACCGCCACACATTTAGTTAACACAGAGAGGGCCAATGAGGTTAGCAAACGCTCTTTATGACGTCACAATCGCCAAGGCCTATTTGGGGGTGTCTGTCACTAAGGGGTGAAAACAGTGACGTCAATATTACTGCCAAGTTCAACTGAATGACAAAGTATACTGGTAGAGTATCACCATTCAAACATATCCGTCGCCATGCCTTATTGTATAGTAATGGCATCAGTACTGAACAGGATTTCGACGTTTCGGAAACTCCCTGTCTCCACCATAAGTTTATGTGGAAA
The DNA here is from genome assembly GCA_013340265.1 of Coptotermes formosanus. Lineage (NCBI taxonomy): Eukaryota > Metazoa > Arthropoda > Insecta > Blattodea > Rhinotermitidae > Coptotermes > Coptotermes formosanus. Next base: position 166,664 of record BLKM01000656.1, read on the forward strand.
GCATACGTACGTTTTGGAAACTTAAGTAAGTACAAATTATACCAATAAATGCACTGTTATTAGTTAATATGTTCTTTCATTACAATATTATGCTCCAAAATGTTTCGACTCCTGTTGGGGTCATCTTCAGGGGTACATTTAAAAGTTAAAATCACGAACAGAATGACAATAATTTGTTATAAAATGTTTAAAAAACAGTCTTTGCTGTTAACTTCTGGATCCTTATTTTATACGCCTAGCTACATATAAAGTCTCTAAAACTGTCCCTGACTCTCCAATAACTTGGTGCGGAATGAATAGCGACGTTTCGGAAACTATTATAGTTATTCTTGTGAACACTAATATTCAAGATATGCTTCAACATACTGCGTCAACATGTGGTGGTTCAAATAAAAATGTTTTTTAATGGACATTTTAACAACTGGGTTTGTGTATTTTAAGTGTCAAATGTGTTCACTTCCAAAGATGGCCTACTAATGCATGGGGACATGTCGGGGTTCATGTAAAGTGACTACATATTGGTGTTTTAACATTGTTGTAACAGGTTAACGGTATTTGTGAATGAAGTCCTGAGGAAGATATTTGGTCATAAGATGGACGAAGCAACTGATGACTGGGCAGCATTTAAAATTAGGACTTCATGAATTGCAGTGCCCTCAAAATATTATACGTTTCAAGCCCGTGCCATGGCTCAGGCGGTTAGCCGCCGGCCTCCCACCGCGAAGGCCCGGGTTCGATCCCGGGTCAGTCCATGTGGGATTTGTTGTCGACAAAGTGGCACTGGGACAGGTTTTTCCCCGAGTTCTTCGGTTTTCCTAGGAAAAGGACAAAAAATAATAATCATCATCATCTTCATAATAGGGTTGCACAATAAGCCTCGGTTGCAGTGCGTCCGTAGCGTCTGCTGCGGGGCCCTTCACCACTTAAAAATATTATACGCGGTGCGCAAACAGAGGAACAAGCGACAGGAGCGGGCATGTGGCACTTGTGAATGAAAAGAGAAATGCGTAGAGGATTTTAGGAGGAAACATGAAGAAAATATGCCATGCGGAAGACACTGGCATATATTTCAATATAATATTTAAAGTGCATTTTAAGAAATAAGATGAGGGGTCGTCGAGTGGATTTATCTGGCTTGGGGTAGGCTTGAGAATCTGGACACGCGGTGGCGCAGTTGGATGAGGCACTGCACTACAAACCGGAAATCGCGGTTTGATTTCCGACGACGTCGTTGCTATTTTTCATTGACATAATCCTTCCCGCCATACTATGGCCCTGGGGTCGACTCAGCCTCTAACAAAAATGAGTACCAGGAATATTTCCTGGAGGTAAAGACGGCCGGTGCGTAGGGCTGGCAACCTTACCACCTTAATGTGCCGACTGTCTAGAAATCTGGGAGCCTCAACCTCCTGGAACCCTAAGCGCCTGTCCAGGCCTGTAATAGGATTGCTTTACCATTTTACGTCTTCATATAAAGTACCCGTTATTCTAAATAGATTTTCACGAAACTTGAATTTTCTCAACAGATTTGCGTAAAACAATAAAATATCAAATTTCATGAAAATTCCTCCATTGGGAGCCGAGTTGTTCCATGCGGACGGACGGACAGACATAACGAAGCTAACAGTAGCTTTTCGCAGTTTTTCGAAGGTGAATCATTACTCGTTTTTAATTTAATTTTAACTAAACAGCATACTCCCTTGCCTTGTGTTAACAATCAATATTTCCATTTCCGTTTTTTAGTGGTCATTATCAAAACTCCGTCGCAATACATTACGATATACAATACATTACGATATACAATACATTACGATATACAATACATTACGATATACAATACATTACGATATACAATACATTACGATATACAATACATTACGATATATTACTTTCCACAGACAACAGTGAGGAGCATATAACAGACACTTCAGTGTGGCACATGGAAGTGGATTTGAGTGCGTCATACTTCAAATATTACACGTTTCCATTTGAGTGTGCTGTTATCCCACGCATGTCACAATCTCTTATCAAAAGATAGACAGATGGAATGTTTCCACTTGAATACATTCCCTCTATTGTTCAAATCCACCCTCTGATATCCCACTGTCATCTTGCATAATCGCGTGTGTTGACAACATCAATATTAGGTATATTATTCTGACAGGAGATTACATTGCTCTCCTGAAATTCTAGGAAAGCTTACTAGGATTAAATCCTTCGACATAAATGTGTTTCCTAACTAAAATGTTCAAATGTTTCCCATCCTGTGGCACCAAACTGCTACAGCCTCTCGTGTATCAAGAGAAAATGAGACAGCGTATATATAATTTCAAACTGCGTCTCTTCCCGTTACTAAATGAGGTGCATACAGGGTGTTGGTGGGGAGGCCTGAGGAAAGGCGACTACTTGGGAGACCCTGGCGTAGATGGGAGGATAATATTAAAATCGATCTTCAAGAAGTGAGATGGGGGCATGGACTGGATTGAGATGGCTCAGGATAGGGACAGGTGGCAGGCTCTAGTGAATGCGGTAATGAACCTCCGGGTTCCATAAAATGCGGGGAATTTCTTGACTAGCTGAGAAACTGTTAGCTTCTCAAGAAGACCTCTGCTCCATGGAGTTAGTTAGTTAGTTAGTTAGTTAGTTAGTTAGTTAGTTAGTTAGTTAGTTAGTTAGTTAGTTAGTTAGTTAGTTAGTTAGTTAGTTATTCGGTCGGTTGGTTGGTTGGTTGGTTGGTTGGTTGGTTGGTTGGTTGGTTGGTTGGTTGGTTGGTTGGTTGGTTAGTTAGTTAGTTAGTTAGTTAGTTAGTTAGTTAGTTAGTTGGTTAGTTAGTTAGTCAGTTAGTTAGTTATTGTGTTGGTTGGTTGGTTGGTTGGTTGGTTGGTTGGTTGGTTGGTTAGTTAGTTTGTTAGTTAGTTAGTTAGTCAGTTAGTTAGTTATTCGGTTGGTTGGTTGGTTGGTTGGTTGGTTGGTTGGTTGGTTAGTTGGTTGGTTAGTTAGTTAGTTAGTTAGTTAGTTAGTTAGTTAGTTAGTTAGTTCTGTTACTAAATACCTCACTGGTTTTGGAATTCTTTCGTTCCGAATTTTCTATTAAGGCTTTTCCTCGCTCAATTTGCATCCTTTGCTAGGATGTCGTAACAACTTAATTGCCTTAACGACAGAAACATACGATCTGCGCTCTTTTTGGGATTTTACGCAGCGTAGAATGTTAGTTTCTTAGAGGTGACGTCAAGTTAGCTACTTACGAAAACCTGAAAAATCACGAAATATTAGCCACATCTCACTGAAATAACGAAAATAAAATACATTTTATTTACACAAATATTTGGGGTTTTTTTAACAGTCCCCTTCCTGCTTTTACGTTGTTCCGCCTAGTCGATCTGTTGACTAAAGCAAAAGAAGCAGCCTGCTGCAGATATCATGACGAAACTGATACCTCTCTGTCGCCCTTATTTCTATACTAGCCATCGGTTCTCTCAGCTTCCTTGTCTCTTAGCTGTGGTTCTCTAGGGAAACGTCAGAGTACTCTGCAGTCAGGACGCTGGAATTCAATTAATGTCCCAGACGTCTGTTCTTTTCTTATTTGATCTATCAGGACAGAGGGAATTGTTTTTGTTCCATTGTGGAAGGTAATTGTCACGGTGGGTATGAGCTTAAGTCAACAGGACAGGGAGTCTGAAGCACTCAGTTCTGTTAGATGAGTGGCGACTATGTATACACAACAGGGCATTGTTCTTATTAGATAGAGTTAAGTTGCTTCTTAAAGGAGATCAGTTTCTTGTGAGTGTCCTTCAGTAAATATGTTCAGCTTTCGAAATTGCTTAAAATGCTCTTGAAGAGTTTGTTTAGAGTGTTATCTGGAGTAATAATTTTAGAATCATTTCGCTATATATTTTGCAACTACTGTACATCTAGAAAACATCATACTTCTACGAATACCTTAAGACAAAGATTTTATGATATAATATCACTGAAGATGTTTTCTAAGAGGCTGCCAAGTGTGACAAATCTGACATTTCAGTCTTGGATAGTTATGATGGTGTTGTTGTGTATTACACCTTCTTACAGTTCTTGTAGAGCCCCATAGTGGCTTGTCTAAACCCCCAAAATATGAAGCTATTTTTTTATATAAAAATATATAGCCTACTCATCGGTTATGCTTATTGGATATTTTAAATTTAAATTACCTTTGGCCAAATACAACTAAAGACACTTTATTTAAAGTTCAAATAAATCTTCCAGCACTTTGTCAAGAAAAGGTTCGAAGTGTAGAAAACTAATATAAAAACTGTAACATGCGTCATTCGGGACCAGAAACTTTAATTGTAATGCTACAACGGGTAAATTAGATTGAGAAGAATGAGATGGGCGCGGAATGTAGCATGTATGGTGGAAAAGAGAGGTGCATACAGGATTTTTGTGGGGAGACCTGAGGGATGGCAACCACTTGGGAGACCCAGGAGTAGATGGGAGGATAATATTAAAATGGATCTTCAAGAAGTGTGATGGGACATGGACTGGATTGAGCTGGCTCAGGACAGGGACAGGTGGCGGGCTGTTGTGAATGCGGTAATGAACCTCCGGGTTCCATAAGGCGCGAGTAATTTCTTGGCTAGCTGAGAAACTGTTAGCTTCTCAAGAAGGACTCTGCTCGATGAAGTTAGTTAGTTAGTTAGTTAGTTAGTTAGTTAGTTAGTTAGTTAGTTAGTTACAACGGGTAATATAAAAAGAGGTTGAGAAAAGAAATCTTACAACACCCTGTATATCGCCAGGTTTAATACTACCGGAACTGTACTGCGGTTGGAAACTTTGCTTTCAGAATGGAGACTTCCGGATTGTGACACCGTATGGTTTGGCAGCTGATTTAACATCGCCATCTTCGGCATTGAGATGTCAACTTTCAGCTGCTACTTAAAAACTGTAATCAGAGACACGTTAGTATTCGCGTGCAACAAGACAACGTTTCTTAAACAAGTAGACTCGAATCCGATCAATCCTTAACCAAAAAAAACCTGCAAAATATAATATTTTGTGTTTGTTACTTATCTAAGCTTATACCCTGTAAAATTACAGTGACTTTCGTTAAGCCTTCTTTACTAGACAGAATAAATTCGAGTTACTATACAGAGTGAAGCAAGAGCCCCTTAACATTCGACGTTCAAAACGTTACCTCTAGGTTCTAGGGACTTCTGCGTCACCCTGAATCTGTAAAAACTATCTTACACACATAGCAACAAGCCATTCCTCATTCTTGTTACTCCTCTTCCATCAGCTTTATGACCCTCTGTGGACTTTGATTTTCTCAGCCAGCTCAATCCAAGCCATGCCTAATTCTGTTTCGTTAAATACTGTCACACGGAAAGATGGTGAATATGAAACATGCAAACATGATCTGAAATTATCATGACGGTGTTAGAGCATATTGTGGTCTTCAGTAGTAGTAGTAGTAGTAGTAGTAGTAGTAGTGGTGGTGGTGGTGGTGGTAGTAGTAGTATTGTGTGGTGATGGGTCTATGGACTTTAACCATCATCTGAAGAGAAAAATATTAAAATATTAAGACCGCAACGCTTCGGAAGCTGGTTCTGCTTCCTTCCTCAGGTGAATGGAGGGGTAGAAGAGAAGAACACCTACCCTGTTGGGCCCCTTAGACAGAACTAGCCTCCATCACTGGAGCTCTGTCTAAGGGGCCCAACTGAGTAGGTGTTCTTCTCTTCTACCCCTCCATTCACCTGAGGACGGAAGCAGAACCAGCTTCCGAAACATTGTGGTCTTAATTTTTTAATATTTTACTGTTCGGACGATGGATGAAGCCCATAAACCGATCGCCACACAATATTATACACCATCGCCAAAACCGTTTATAGTAGTAGTAGTAGTAGTAGTAGCAGCAGCAGCAGCAACGCGCACTTACGTGTTATATTCTTACCCTAGTTGGTATTTTTCGTTGACATAATCCTTCCGGCCGCACTATGGCCCTGGGGTCGACTCAGCGTCTAACAGAAATGAGTACCAGGAATATTTCCTGGGGGGTAAAGGCGGCCGGTGAGTAGGGGTGACAACCTTACCACCTTCATGTGCTGATTGTCTTAAAATTTGGCAGCTTCAACTTCCTGGAACCCTAAGGGCCTGTCCAGGACTGTAATAGGACTGCTTTAGGTTTTTTCTTGGTATCACATAGTCTACTTCCTCCCCTCAGTGCAAAGGTCAAACTTAAGCACTCATATAAAAACAACAGAAAAATTGTAGTTCTTGTCACGTTAAAATGTACGTTTTCGGATAACAAACGCGTACGCATTACACTACATTTCCGTTTATCGAAGGATATATATAATCAAATGGAAAGTGTGTCGGAGCAAGCCCCCGTAGCGCGTTTTGAAGTAGAAACACTGAGCATTTGTCTACAGCTGCCATCTACTACTCTTTGCCCTGTAGAGAATTATTTGCTCTGAACCTTGCTATACATTCTACGCTGCTGGAAGCCACAGAGAAAGGACATTAAGGGTAATGTGGGCACCTCCGCCGCTCCGTTGTTACCCCCCATCCATACCGGCCTGTGCCTAGCTATGTATGCCTGAACCGTCGGACGCCCGACCAGTTATTCTCGAGGTGAACATTCCTGGCTGACAGAGCCTGAGAAGAACCGCGAAGAACCTCTCAGGATGGATGGGAAAAGGTTTAGAATCGCGATCTCCTGAATATATAGCGGAAGAGGTAACCGCTACACCGAAATCCCGTTGTTATTGGTTCGAGCAATCGTATTCCAATTTTAAGGTAAGTTGGTTGAGACACTGCGCTACAAACCGGAAGGTCGCGGGTTCGATTCCCGATGGTGTCAGTGGATTTTTCCATTGACATAATCCTGTCGGTCGCACTATTGCCCTGGGGTCGACTCAGCCTCTAACAGAAATGAGTAGCAGGAATATTTCCTGGCGGGTAAAGGCGGCCGGTGCGTATGGCTGACAACCTTGCCACCTTCATGTGCCGATTGTCTAGAAATCTGGGAGCCTCGACATCCTGGAACCCTCTGGGCCTGTCCAGGCCTGTAATGGGACTGTTTTACCTTTTTTTTTACCTTAATGTAAGCAATTACAATCAATCCCCGACTGACAAACAGACCAAGTCCCTTGACCCTACACTTATGTCCGTCTGTCCGTAAGTAGACTTTCTATGCTTTGGTCAATTTAATACTATCCACCCCGCTGTCCACATAGAATCAATCAAACAACACTATATGTACAGTTCAGCATATCTTACATCAAATATGTGACATCTACTCAAACACAACATGTTTCGGTCCTAGGACCACCACCAGGTGTGTCACATAAGACTCGGTACTAGACAAAAAGTGTAAAATTTGTGTGATCTCACAAAATATCAAAGAATCTGCGAGTATTTGTTACAAAACACAATGTAACTTGCACTTGTCATGATAAATCTTCTAGTGTTTGAATAAATTTCTTCAAACAGTGTCAAAATCTGCTAGTTTTTAGGTTTCTTCAGGTGTGCGGTGAAATTTCCCATTATTCTGGTATATGACGCCGTGTCACATACCATAAGCACAGATCCCTCAGTGCCAAAATTAGTTCCAATTGCCTGAATGCCTCTGGTTAATGAATTTCTTGGAAGTTACTTCCATCACCTTCAATATTCTGAATGTACAGTTCCATCTGTTCTTTATTTTCCAGTTCTCGTTCACAAGTTTGTGTGTTCGTTAAGTCGGGAAGTCCCCCGTAATTGGCAATGTCTTACTGTAAAGCCTTTTCTAACAAAAACAGCTTTCCCGACAGCAGTTTCAAACTCGCTCTTCAATCTCTTCTTCATTTAGTCTGTCGTTCCATTGTAACTACGGCAATATTGTCTTACTCATAATGAGGAACAACAAGGAAAGTGAACCCGACTCTTCCATTGTGTGCTGCTGATAGCAACAGAACTACACGAAGGAAAAACATCATACCGAGACGTGTCAAGCTGTTGTTTCAACAAATGTATCAGAACCGTCTCAAGATTATTCCAGACTTGCTAACTTTAACAATGACAAGCTTTCAAGTTTCCGCGGCGATGTAGAGGAGATATGCGCTCTTCCGGGATATTACGCAGCGTTGAGTTGTAATTCTTCGCCGACGTTTCGGGACAACATATCGGGTTCCATCTTCAAGGGTCAAGAAATTGGATTTCTTGACCTTTGAAGATGGGACAGATAGGTTGTCCCGAAACGTTGGTACAGAAGTACCACTGAACTCTGCGTTGGATTTCTGGGACCGACAAGTTGTCCCGAAGCCTTGGTACAGAAGTACCACTGAACTCTGCGTTGGATTTCTTGAACCCAAGAAATCCAAGAAGGTTGGATTTCTTGACCCTTGAAGATTGGAGTGATAGGTTGTACCGAAACGCCAGCACGGAACTACGGCTCAACGCTGCGTTGGATATCTTGACCCTTGAAAATATGACCGACAGGTTGTCGCGAAAAATCGGTACAGAACCACCACTCAACGCTGCGTTGCATTTCTTGAACCCAAGACATTCAAGAATCTTGGATTTCTTTACACTTCAAGATGTGACCGATAGGTTGTCCCGAAACGTCAGACCAAATCTACCATTCCACGATGCGTTCGATTCTTTGACCCTTGAAAATGGGACCAACCGGCTTTTCCGAAACGTCAGTACAGGAGTACCACTCAACACGGCGTTAGATTTCTTGGCACTTGAAGATGGGACCGATAGGTTGTCCCGAAACGTCGTACAGAACTATCACTCACCGCTACGTAATATCCCAGAACAGCGCAAGTGTATTGACAATAGAAAGTCTGTAATCAAAAACTGACACACACGTACAAAACAGCAGACAGAGCAGCAAAGAGGCTAAAGTTCGGAAGTTGTTACGGTAATGCCTGTAAGGATGAAAGGAGACGACGGGAGATGGCGTCTTAGTGAGCAACAGAAAAGGCGCGTTCAAATTGAAGGCGCAATTACTGTCTACGAGAAGACATGTCAAGATGGCTGGCAGCGTTGCTGAGTGCCACAATGTACACAGAAGTGTCACATTTCACTCTATACCGGCTGATGTTTCAGTTTAGGTAACACATGCGCCGTATTGTCGTGCATAAGTTAACATGTAAGCTCATAACCAACCCTCTGTGTCACCCATCATACATTCAATCTTTCGGCGTGGTCCCCCTCTTCCCAGCTACTCCAAGAGATGAAAGCAGGGTGCCGGATTTAGAACTGCAATTCGGAATTACCAAAAGAAGAAGACAAGAAATGTACGGCTACCGTGACGTGTGAAAATCTGTTCCGTGAACAAATCGAGAAAACAAAAAAAAACAAAAAACAAAAAAAACATAGATTTTGTAACAAATTTCAATTTAGCATATTTCAACATAGTTAGGATACAGTTCGTGTAAAATTTTTACAAAAACCTTCCTTTTCGTTACTAACAGATCTCTTGACTTTTAATACACGAGGAACCATAAAACGTACGTGTTGCGTAAATATTTATTAACTTAAAAACTATGTAGTGACCAAAAAGTTAGGAAAACGCTGGTCTACAAAATGGCTACATGTGAAAGTCTTAAGCAATAAAACGGCCTAAGCGTGAAGCTGATAACCTCAATCCACTCTACAACATCACGGCATGGTCATTAGATGTACGGATAAAAATGTAAAGCAGTCCCATTACAGGCCTGGACAGGCCCTTAGGGTTCCAGGAGGTTGAGGCTCCCAGATTTTTAGACAATCGGCACATGAAGGTGGTAAGGTTGTCAGCCTTAGCACCGGCCGCCTTTACCCTCCAGGATATATTCCTGGTACTCGTTTCTGTTAGAGGGTGAGTCGACCCCAGGGCCATAGTGCGGCCGAATGGATCAATTCAACGAAAAATTCCAATGACACCATCGGGAATCGAACCCGCGATCTTCCGGCTTGTAGCACAGTGAGATGCATGGATAAGTTTATATTTATTTACAAGATATTTTAGAAATTAATGTTATTAAAATATCCAAAACAAAGTTTAACAAAATTTAAACAGAAAGCACTATCGCTTACCGTGTAAGATAATGATTTGCTGAAGAATCACGAAGAAGGTGGGAAATAATGTTATTTAGCGCCGTGGGCTCAAAAAAAACTCTCAACAGAGCAATCGGGATCTTTCGTGCGTATTCGTGCATATTCGGCGAAGACGGATTATTTACGTAAACAATAAACGTAAGATATGTTAAGTATTATGTCGGCCTATATATAAAATAAGTAAAAAAATAAATATATAAATAAATAAATTTTATTTTTTATTCGTGGCTGAATAAAATATACATTTTGGATTACCCGTGTGCTCCGTTCCCACCATTATGATTCGTCCAATTCAGACTGTCTCGCCTTTGATAACCTTAGGTAATAAGGACAAAGGAACCTGGATTGTAACTATATTTGGCAAAATACGGGTGGCGATACAGCTGCAGCCGGGCGCAGGGAGCACCAAAACGAGTAACGAAGCGAGAAAAGCAGCAATCCCCCCCCCCCAAAAAAAACCCCAACCCTTGGGCAATTGAACCGGCATGACTACTAAATCAATATCAGATGAAAGAATTCAGAACTCATTACAAGAGCCATACACAGAAACAGACTGCCCACAGTAACGTAGTGTACGGATACCAGTTAGTTTATATTATTAATCGTCTCTCGCAGCAAGAAAAAATTTAAAAATTTAGACTTTCCTGGGCATAAATTATGTCAAAGTTGCAACGCCCCCCTAAAAGGATTCTCACACAACCATTTTTTTTTAATTCTCTATTTGTATGAATCGAAGGCACATAGCTTCATTCACTCACATCCTTCCCTGGATATGGCCGCACACATTCAGTTTGGAACGCACGCGCAGAACTGCGAAAAGCTAATATTAATTTCGCCACCACACCTACCCATCACTCCGCAAGGCACAACTCGTCTCCCAATGGACTAATTTTCATTAAATTTCATATAAGACACTTTCTTCAAAATCCGTCCATAAACGACAAGTTTCATTAAAATCTGACAAGAATAACGGGTACTTTACATGAAGACCTGTGTATATTTATGATAATATCTCGCTGAATTCGTCTTAGAATGAAAAATGTTTCAGACAAAAGTTATAGAGAAAAGCAAAACACACATTTTATGTTCAGTAACTTTTTTCCGAAAATCGTGCCGTTTATGAGATAATGTGGAAAAATACGGTACAGCCAGACAGGCCACAGATGACAATATAATACGGCGCATGCGCTTTGCATGCCGGATAACTAAGGCTACAGACACACACTCAGAATACGTAATACTTATTGCTTTTCCACGGTAACAATGGTTACACGAACGCGTCTCAATGTTACGTTATACGCACATTGCCTGTCGTTTTTTATATGAAAAACTGTCCGGAACGACGGTCTCCTTACGGGGTTTTTATACAGTGTTGTATTTTCTTCTTTGTTCCGCCGTGCGGTCTAAGGCATAAGCCTATTCATTCGATTGCCGGAATCGCGGGTTCGAATCCCGCTGAGGGCATTGATGTTCGTCTCTTGTGTTTTTGTGTTGTGCAGGTAGCGGCCTCTGCGCCGAGCTGATCACTCATTCAAAGGAATCCTACTGTGTGTGTGTGTGTGTGTGTGTGTGTGTGTGTGTGTGTCTAATTGCGTGTGATCTAGAAACCTCAAAAATGAGGCAGTCTAGGCCCGGTTTGGGCTGTTACGCCACAGGAAAAAAATTAAATACATTTTACGTATAACTTAATTTAATTTACTTCCTGCTGTTTTATCCTTTACGTCAGTAAGGAACAAAATCCGCCCGCCTAATCCGCTTCATTACAAAAGAAGGAAGGACAGACTGTTATTAGACTGCTTAGAACAAAGATGGAGGTATTAGAGACGATCAGTCTGTCGGGAATTACGCGAATTTAACGGACGACACAGCACCGTATCCCAGAAGACGTGAAGATTCCCACCGCTGTGAGCACCTCAAGCGCCCCAAAAATGTAGACACGTCCATTGCACAAAGGCATGTACTTTTACGAACAATATATTTTGGCTGTCATATCCGATGTAGAATTTTAGAGGCATTGACACTACGGTTTACTTTTAACACAGATTTATACCTCCGTCTCGAAATCAAATACAGTAGAGAAATGAATAACAGAAATCTTATTAAAACAGGAAGTAGTCGGATATACATCATTGTACGTGGATAACGAGGTCATTCATTTAAGCCCCCTGGTTAAAATTTCTCCAGCTACAATTCAGCGTCTCAATTTCAAAGAACAGAAAATCAGCAGTCGAAATAAATTAGGACTGAAATAATTTCGGAAGCTGATTATTTCTTTGAAAGCGTAGACGTTAATTAATGAGAGATGCCTCTTAATAAGCTATAATTTATTACCTTCATAGTTTAATATTCAAAGAATTTAAAACGAGAGAGAGTTATATAGCAAAAAAAACATTACAATGAATTATTAGCTTCTATAAACCATTGTGATTACACCGAACCTTGATTCTTGAGCGAGATACAGTGAAATAAACCTTCCACCACGAATTTATAACACCAGTTCGCGTATTAATAAAATAACATAGATTACAAATGCTGGTGTAATACAGTGTGTTTCAGTACAGAGTGGGCTCACATATCGTTGCCCATATTGTGACAATATCTACATGGACCTAGACAATATTCTTAATTATCACACACAACTTTGAAGGTGACAACCTCATTGGAAATTTAAAAACGATTTATAAAATAAATTTCCCCAACCAAACAAGCGTCGATGATACTCACTGCAGAAAAATCACAACCTAATCCCATAATTCTAATACTTCGTGTCCCATACCATTTGAGACATATAATCGTGGGTTTTTTTGTGACATTTCACCACATATATGCCAACAACTACACTATAATTAGATACATGGATACACAAACACGTGGTAAACCCCTGCACGTTTCGGCCTTTTACAGCCATCTGCAGGGAGTTAAAAAAAGGTAAAGCAATCCCTGTACAGCCCCTTAGGGTTGCAGGTGGTTGATGCCCCCAGATTTCGCGACAATCAGCACATGAAAGTGGTAAGGTTGTCAGCCCTACGCACCAGCCACCTTCTCCCCCCCCCCCCCCTCCAAAGAAATATTCCTGGTACTCATTTCTGTTAGAGGCTGAGTCGACCCTAGGGCCACAGTGCGACCGGAAGGATTATGTCAATGAAAAATGCAACAAAAATACAGTAATAGCTAGGTACGTCATAGATGTTCAATTGCAGAGTTAAAATACAAATACTAAATGCTTTAAAAATTTATAAAGCACAATACAAAATGTGCAAATTAATAGATATATGAACTGCAAACAAACATCAGTTGCAGAAAGTCATCTTCATTTTCAGGTATGTGTCCCTATGTCTCGTGTGGTTGTTTACGTCACTATGGAAGAACGTGCCATGTTGTGATATGTTGAATTTGCACATGCGCAGTTTGTGTCCAGCGCTTACAGTACTATGGCATCTGCTCGCCTGACGGTCCTCTCATTCCTTATAGTAGATACGTATTGACGTTTATTCCTTTATAAAGAACGACGAGGTTTAGAAGCATGGAAAAGATGGATTTATAGTATTCTGGGAACACGATGTGAAATGTTTATTTGACCTGGAAAACCTTAGAAATAAGACAATTTGAAAAGTGCAACTAGACAATAAATATCGGTAATTTGTTAGTAAACTTCAAATAAAATTTTTTATTTTATATAGACAGTGCGTGTTATCATAAATTTATTAACACTAACAAACGCACAAGGTACACATACATACAGCGTGTATTATAAACCCCTATATATGTTTCGACAAACCTTTGTCATCATCAGGAGGTTCGAGCAAAAGTATACAAGAAATTGGCATCCATGTACATGTTCAAAAATCACACATTAGAAGTTCATAACATAAAAATTTAATATCACACATTAGAAATTCATAACATACAAATTCAATTTGTTTTGAATTTATAATGTATGATATTTTAACCCTTTAAAGACGAAGCGTATCTGTTTCATATAAGGACTCAGTGCGTACCGCGCTGTAAACACTCTCCACTTCGGTTATAAAAACCAATCTCTTAATGTTTTATAAGGCAAGAGTTGCTGTTTGTTCTGAGATCCGTACAAAACACATAAACGCAATGTGGGCACCACGTAGAATTTTTTAATGTTAAACCTGGTGGTACGTAAAGTTACCGCTAGGCTTTGAAATATTAACATGTAAATGGATGCTAAGTTCTTGAACACCTTTGCTTGAACCCCCTGAAGATGAAAAGGACCTGTCGAAACATACGTAAGGATTTCTAATACACGCTTTATATGTGCTTAATATGTGCATCGGTTGGTGTTTGTTGTCACATAACATGTTCTCTCTTGTGTCAAGTTAACTTTTGGCCATTCTTTATTAGAAACCTTTATATTCCAATAATTCTGTGACATCGAAAACAAAATATAACTAAAATTATTTCTCAACAAAAGAGGGAAGTATTTTGCAAACAAAGAAAATTTATAATGTCAGACACTTCCGACAGATGATCGAAAAATTTGCACGTGCAACATTCTACCTGCTTATTTGGTTTTCTTCATGGCTGCAAATGCTGACAAAATTCAAACATTTTCAAAAACGCATGTAAAATTCTATATTCTCTCAGTATTTCCTAAAGTTAATTACTGTTCATTAGCATCAAGTAAAATCCACCTATACCAAATTTCTGTTAACTCTCTCAATAAATGCGTAACTCACGTGTATAATTTCCTTTACGCCCTTAAGGAAAGTGTGCCTGCTGACGTCACAGAACTCACGCTTGCTCAAAAATATTTTGAAGAAATCCTATACCAAATTTCATGAAAATTCAGCGTTTTAGTTGCTTACACCATATCAGAATGAGACACAAAAGTAGCACTTTCTGCTTCATAGAAAACTACAATGGAGAAACAAGAACTGTCAAGATAAATATGATGACTGTATTTTGTATGGCAACATGCATCGGCTTATTTCGAAAGCCATCATCAGGTAATTTAAAATAGAGTCGAACTCCGTTATAACGTCATGAAACGGACTGATTATTTTGTGTCGTTATAAACAAGCGTTGTTACATATAACCGAGGAGTATAATGTTATGGTTAATAGTAAGAAATTAATTGGTACCACAGAATATCTGACGCTGTAAACGAGTTGCCGTATAAACCGATGTCGTTATAACCGGGTCCAAATGTACTTAAAGATTATCACACACAACACGACAAAATGTTTCTATTTTGTGTAGTTGAGATCTCAGATTTACAGTAATATATGTGTCCCGCGTAACGATATTCATAAAGAACGTTCAAAACTGATGTTGTTAAGCCACAAAACATATATTAAATTCCCACAAATGATTCTAACGTCTTTTCCCTTATGTTTTAAGAATACATATCCTCGAAACAATGAGTCGCGTGTCTCGGTCCTCGTGTACTCGTTTCTCACACTGCCATGCATCTTTTCAAGCACAAACCCCAAAGACGCAGGAAGACGAAGAAGGCTTTATTGTGAGACCCTTTTCTGGAGGGCCTTCCTGCACAAACAATGTAATCCTACAGGCTAGAAGAGAAGGAACACGCATATAGTACAGAATTTCCTTAGGAAACTACTGAAACCGGAACATTTTCTGAATACACTCAGATAACAATCCAGTGAAGTGTTGCACATGTAATTTTTTATGTCTTATCGTGCAAAGAAGTGGATGCAAAAATACTGATGTTCACTCCGTCTTCTTTGCATGCTTCCTCTCAGAACTACTGAAAAGAATTCAATTAAACACGAATCATGAAAGAACAGCTTTATACAACTTTGCCGGAATTCACATTTACGTATGATCTATTTTAAAACATTTAAATAAGCTACCTTCTTCATAAAGAATGTATTTATGAGTATATGTTGTGTGGATCTCAGAACAAACAGCGATTATTTCCCTGTACAGCATTAACTGACTGGTTTTTATAACCGAGACGGAGTGTGTTCACTACGCGATAAGGACTGGGTCTTTAAATACAATACAGTTTCAACTTAAAGGACAATTAACCCTTTAAAGTCCAGTGGTTACTTTATGTACTGCCAGGTTTAACATTCAACAATTCTACGTTCTGCCCACACAATGTATTTAAGTGTTTTGTGTGGATCTCAGAACAAACGGCGATTATTTCCCTATACAGCATTAACTGACTGGTTTTTATAACCGAGACGGAGTGTGTTCACTACGCGGTACGGACTGGGTCTTTAAATACAATACAGTTTAAACTTAAAGGACAATTAACCCTTTAAAGCCCAGTGGTTACTATATGTACCGCCAGGTTTAACATTCACAAATTCTACGTTCTGACCACGAAGTATATTTATGTGTTTTGTGTGGATCTCAGAACAAACAGCGATTACTTCCTTATACAGCATCAACTGACCGGTCTTTATAAACGAGACGGAGTATGTTTACTGCGCGGTACGGACTGGGTCTTTAAATACAATACAGCTTAAACTGGAAGAAAAATTAAACTTTTAAAGCCCAGTGGTTACTATATGTACCGCCAGGTTTAACATTTACAAATTCTACGTTCTGCCCACACTGTATTTATGTGTTTTGTATGGATCTCAGAACAAACAGCGATTATTTCCCTATACAGCATTAACTGACTGGTTTTTATAACGGAGACGGAGTGCGTACTGCGCGGTACGGGCTGTGTCTTTAAATAAAAAGATATTATATTGCTCATACAGTACATTGTCGTCAGTAATAACACACAATATTCAAACCAACAAAACGCTCAGTTATTATTTTTTAGATGTTCTATATTACAATATCTGTAGACTAATCCAGTACGTTTCGATTACTCCTGGGATCATTATCAGGGGTTCGTGTAAAAGTCAGAACTGCACAAAGAGAATTAAAAATACGCACGTGTTAAAAAGACATAAACTGTATAAAAAATGACCAGTTAATTGTAGCCCATGTCGTGTTGGATTCCTAATCTACTGTTGCACACAACTACCATTCAACGCTGCGTAACATCCCAGAATCTCACCTACATCGAAGCAGGAGCCTGAAATCACGCAAAATTGTCCCTGTACGTATAGGGAAGACATAGGAGGGTAGAAGAAGCATATCTCCACTTATTCTTAACCTGGGCAGACGATGGAGTTCAATTTTCAACGTCACGCCCCAGCCGCTTTATCCTCAGACAAAGAACCCTCTGTACCCGCTACACAGGATGATAAGTGGGCCCCAAAGTGGTCTGTACGTTTTGGACGGAAGAAGAATTCTCTTATCTCTACTTAGATTCGAAATTCTGACCATCCAGGCGTTAGCCTGGAGCTCTGCCACACTCAACTTGTTTTTACAACAAATGACAATAAATGCTAGGGGGAAACAGTATTTTATCTTATGTATAAAGTATTTAAATTTTCGTTCATTCATTTCGTTTCGTAGACCTTCCCTCTTCCACCTACTCACAGTTGGTGTCTAGATTGTTTATTTTCACTTGATCACACTCAGACACACACCACAGTCGGTAGGACTCCTCTGGACGAGGGATCGGCCCGTCGCAGAGACCTCTACCTGACAACACAAACACTGTACAAGACAAACATCCATGCCCCCGGTGGGATTCGAACCCACGATCCCAGCACGCGCTCGGCCGCAGACCTACGCCTTAGACCGCGCGGCCACTGGGATCGACATATTTAAATTTCCACAGAACAATATCTTGTAGTTTAACCTTTTTAAAGCCTAGCGGTAACTTTACATACCGCCAGGTTTAACATTAAAAAATTCTACGTGGTGCCCACATTGCGTTTATGTGTTTTGTACGGATCTCAGAACAAACAGCAACTTTTGCCTTATAAAACATTAAGAGACTGGTTTTTGTAACCGAAGTGGAGAGTGTTTACAGCGCGGTACGCGCTGAGTCCTTATAAAACAGATACGCTTCGTCTTTAAAGGGTTAATAGCCACTTTGCGCCATCCAGGCGTTGATTCAATATTTACTAATATAATTACAGCAGTAACCTGACAGGGAATAACCACTGTCTCTTTGTTGTATTAATCACAATTCATATTTAAATCAGTGTCAGTCCAGCCACTTCTGCTGTCCCTGTTTCCGTCCTGCGGTACCAGGTCATTGTGAAATCCTTTTCTCCACTATAACCGCATATCCACAGTTCACTCCGCAATGTAAGCTAACTTCCAAGCGCCAGAGGATATAGACTTTGCTTAACATACAAAAACAGTAATTTATGGATTACATCGCTGCAAACTTCCCTTGCTATGACCACGAATTGTGTTATGTCGCCGACGGAAGCTACAATTCTAGTAATAGATCTGGTACAGAAATCTGCACTTAGTTCCTTTGTAAGAGAATACATGTTTCAGTTACTAAATTGCCGCAACGCTGTCAACAATTGCTGCGTAACAGTCTCTACAAGGGCGTGTACCTTCCAGGGTTTGTCCCCTTATTTGTAACTTTCCTTTTACAACAAGCATTATCGAGGAAATGCAGAGTATTAAGAAGAAATAAGAGAAAATAAAGCATTAAACATACAGAAAAACACATATAAATGAAATTATTACAAACAAATTGCGTGTATTCATGTACAGAAAGGGGCCCGCGGTGGCGCAGTTGGTTGTGGCACTGCGCGATAAACCGGAAGGTCGCGGGTTCGATTCCCGATGGTGTCACTGGAATTTTTCTTTGGCATAATCCTGTCGGTCGCACTATGGGCCTGGGGTCGACTCAGCCTCTAACAGAAATGAGTACCAGGAATATTTCCTGGGGAGTAAAGGCGGCCGGAGCGTACGGCTGACAACCTTATCGCCTTCATGTGCTGACTGTCTAGAAATCTGGGAGCCTCAGCCTTCCTGGAACCCTGTGGGCCTGTCCAGGCCTGTAATGGGACTTATATCAAAAAATTTCCCTTGTCCACGAATAGACAACCCCTGCTACGTGTTTCGTTTCTTATTTATTTATCTTCAGGAAACTATTATATACTAAAAGATATAGCATTAGCGCACAGATTTTTCAATTGTAAATAGTAAAATATAAAATACATTTTCTACTTTACCACTTACAACCTGACAGAGTTGTGTGCTAATGCTGTATCTGTCTTTTAGCAAATAAGGGTGTTCCCTAAATATGGCTATAAATAATAGAGAAAACACGTACGAGAAGTTCTGCAGTCACGGACAATACAATTTGTTATTAACACTTATATATATATATATCAACTGCACGGAAGATGTACGGAATTAAGCCAATCATGTGTTCCAGTCGACGCCACAGTCTGAAGTGTAGGTATTCATGACAGGAATAAGGGATGAAGCGGGGTGTAGCTTTACTCTACAGCACACCAGGCACACCCTTGCGTTTCTTCCTTTCAACTTTCTGCTAGGCACACCTCGGAAGTTCTAGCTATAAGTGGCGACTCCTCATTACTAACCAACTAACCAACTAACTAACCAACTAACTAACTAACTTCATGGTCACAGTCCCTTTTCAGAAGCTAATAGCTCCAAAGCTTCGCGGGGTCTAAAGCGTGGGTCTGCGGCCGTTCGCGTGCTGGGACTGCGGGTTCGAATCCTGCCGGAGGTGTGGATATCTCTGTCTTGTGAATGTTGTGTGTTGTCAGGTAGAGGTCTCTGCGTAGGGCTGATCTCTCGTCCAGAGGTGTCCTACCGAGTGTGGTGTGTGTCTGAGTGTGGTCGTGAAGCCTCGATAATGAAGAGGCCCTGGCCCACTGGGGGCTGTCGCGCCATTGGGAAAAGAAAATATTTCCACAGTTACTCACGCAACTCCCAGCATTATATAAACCCCCAGTTTCAGCAAGTCACAGTTGTTACTAACATCAAAGTAAATTGAATAAACTTTACCTTGTTATGAGTTTAAAAGTACAATCAATTAACCCTTTAAAGACGAAGCGTATCTGTTTTATATAAGGACTCAATGCGTACCGCGCTGTAAACACTCTCCACTTCGGTTACAAAAACCAGTCTCTTAATGTTTTATAAGGCAAAAGTTGCTGATTGTTCTGAGATCCGTACAAAACACATAAACGCAATGTGGGCACCACGTAGAATTTTTTAATGTTAAACCTGTTGGTATGTAAAGTTACCGCTAGGCTTTAAAAGTTTGAAGGAGTTTGGCTAATTGAAAAAAAAGTCTTTGTAATTTCGTAAAAGTCTTCTTTCAAAAAAGTTGGACTCAGGCTTAAAACTGATAACACGCTCTGCTCCTACCTGATCATTAACTAAAGCAACACACATTGTCACAGATGTATAATAAAGGGTTAATTTCCCTTTCCTGAGTTTAAAGTGGAAAGTTTTCAGCTGGAATTAGTATTGGCACAGAAAACCGTAAGCTGAAAGTGTTGCGTTTTGGGCCCATTTAGAGGCAGTTATAAGTACCACCGTTACACAACACTGTAATCCCCCTGCCTTCCATACCGCGCTCTATCTCCCACGTGAGGCACGTAGACAGCACGTTCTGCGCCGGTAGCTTCCGGAAGAATGTAGTCTGATTATAAGCCCAAGGGAAGATTGTTCTTGACCAATGAATAACCATGAATATTTACGCGTTAGCATTTAGCATCACTTGCCTGGACACACAGTAGGAAAGCTTGGCATTACAGGGGTAAAAATGTTTAACATTAGAGGCCAGCGTGGGTGTAGTGTACCTGTACTCATCACCAAATATTATTCGGGTAATCCAACCGAGAAGAATGAGATGGGCGGGGCAAGTAGCACGGATGGGAGAAAGAGATGTGCATACAGGATTTTGGTGGGGAGGCCTGAGGAAAGGCGACCACTTGGCAGACGCAGGCGTAGATGGGATGATAATATTAAAATGGATCATCAAGACGTGGGATGGGGCATGGACTGGATTGAGCTGACTCTGTGTAGAGACAGGTGGCGGGCTGTTGTGAATGCGGTAATGAACCTCCGTTTTCCATAAAATGAGGGGAATTTCTTGACTAGTTGAGAAACTGTTAGCTTCTCAAGGAGGCTTCTGCTCCATGGAGTTAGTTAGTTAGTTAGTTAGTTAGTTAGTTAGTTAGTTAGTTAGTTAGTTAGTCAGTCAGTTAGTTAGTCAGTCAGTCAGTCAGCCAGTCAGTCAGTCAATTAGTTAGTTAGTTAGTTAGTTGGTTGGTTGGTTGGTTGGTTGGTTAGTTACTTAGTTAGTTAGTTAGTTAGTTAGTTAGTTAGTTAGTTAGTTAGTTAGTTAGTTAGTTAGTTAGTTAGTTAGTTAGTTAGTTAGTTAGTTAGTTAGTTAGTTAGTTAGTTAGTTAGTTAGTTAGTTAGTTAGTTAGTTAGTGGGTGTAGTATAAACGTTCGACAACACAGGCCAGTGTGTGCCGTACAACATTTGGCAATACGCAGGACAACGCATATGGTGCCTAAAACCGTTGCACATTTGAAACGTGTACTGTATTTGGTGTAAAATCTGACATTCCAGGTCGGTATAAAATTAACCACCTTTGACATTACAGAATAATGGATGTTGCATACAATTTTGACAATAATGAATTAAAGTTTTTACGGTTGAATAAACATGGAAGTAATTTAAAACAAACAATTAAACTGGTATAAAAATGTAATCTCTTGGAAAGGCAGACCATGGGGCTGAAATGTTGGAAAATTTTTAATAGCATTTTATTGAGACATGAATTTTAATTGGGGCAAATAATTACATTTAGAACGTTGTGACAAGCAAGAAACTGGATCGAAACCTTGTAAGCGGAATTGTGGAAATTGCAAGGAACCAGAAGAAAAATCGTTGAAGGGATTTGGTCCGATATATTTTGTTACATACTGTTGATATGTCCAAAAATAAGCAAATTTGCAATAAATCAATGAATTAAAAATCGTTGGTTATGGATACATAGCCTGTGTGAAAATAATAAGTCGTACAAATAGCGCGTATGTTAGAAATCTTGTCGTTAATTTTTCCCCTCATGGTGCAACAGCCCCTCGAGGCTTCGCGATCACACTCAGACACACCACATTAGCTAGGACTCCTCTAGACGAGTGATCAGCCCGTAGCAGATACCTCTACCTGACAACAGTCAACGATCGCAAGAGACAAACATTCATGCCCCTGGTGGGATTCAAACCCACGATCCCAGCAAGCGCTGAGCCGCGCATTAGACCGCGCGGCCACTGGGATCGGCTATTTGATCTTTTAAAGCCTAGCGGTTAACATATTCGTTTCGTAGTCCTTCCCTCTTCTACCTACCTGTTCACAGCAGGTGTCGAGGTTGTTTTTATTTTCACTTGATCACACTCAGACACACACCACAGTCGGTAGGACTCCTCTGGACGAGCGATCGGCCCGTCGCAGAGACCTCTACCTGGCAACACAAACACTGTACAAGAGACAAAAATCCATGCCCCCGGTGGGATTCGAACCCACGATCCCAGCAAGCGCTCGACCGCAGACCTACGCCTTAGACCGCGCGGCCACTGGGATCAGCTCTATTTGAATACTAGGACCATAAATATTGCAATCAGCAGGACATCACCATCCACAGTGCATTTGATTTATATTTTTATCCGAAAATAATACAGAAGATCAAATGTCCTACCTGACGAATTGTTTCCCCCCCCCCCCCGTCCCCCTTCCGTATAGTCATCCGACCATTGAAAGCTATGGCTCTATTTCCGCCGCATCCTGTCCGTTTATAAATCATAATCATTCTCTCTTACCATTGTATCAGTCATACTCCGCCGTCTTTCTTCTCATTTTTGTGCAGCTTTATAAATGATTCAGGAAAGCCTTGTTCCACTTGCCAGATAACGTATTATCAGTGTCACGCAGGATATTTGTGCAGCAGCTGTCATTTTTCTCTGGTAATTTATTGTGAGATGAGAAAGGAACATCCGGTATAGTGTTTACCGGGAAAAAGCTATTGTACTCGGAGTAAAACCTTCATCGAGGTATTATGAGGAAAGAACTGCGTCAAGTTTCGGAACAACACCTGGCTGCATGCTAACTTTAGTCAGCTGCAGCCTTCAGCTGACACAAAAGCGAAACCATCATCAAGTTTACATTTCAAATGTACGCAGTTCAATGTGGTAAATCAGTAATTTAACCCTTTAAAGACGGAGCGTATCTGTTTTATATAAGGACTCAGTGCGTACCGCGCTGTAAACACTCTCCACTTCAGTTATAAAAACCGGGCTCTTAATGTTTTATAAGGCAAAAGTTGCTGTTTGTTCTGAGATCCGTACAAAACACATAAACGCGATGTAGGCACCACGTAGAATTTTTTAATGTTAAACCTGGTAGTATGTAAAGTTACCGCTAGGCTATAGAAGGTTAATTGAAAGCCATACCACGGTATCATATATTTATAGATAGGATCTGGGCTTTTCTGGGATATTACGTAGCGTTAAGTTATAATTCTGTACCGACGTTTCGGGACAATATCGGTCCCACATTAAAGGATCAAGAAATCTTCTTGGATTTCTTGACCCTTGAAGATTGGACCGATAGGTTTTCCCGAAACGTCGGTACAGGAATATAACTTAACGGTGTGTAATATCCCAGAATATCGAAGACCTCAGTCAGCAGGTAATTCGAGATAATTAAATATTGTTTTCGAAATGTAAGAACTGTCGGGCAGAAAATCTTTCGTTTTGCAGTCCTTCCCTCTTCTACCTACTTGTTCATAGTAGGTGTAGAGGGTTTTGATTTTCGCTTGATCACACCCAGACACACACCACAGTCGGTAGGACTCCTCTGGATGAGGGATCGGCCCGTCGCAGAGACCTCTACCTGACAACACAAACACTGTACAAGACAAACATCCATGCCCCCGTGGGATTCGAACCCACGAACCCAGCAAGCGCTCGGCCGCAGACCTACGCCTTAGACCGCGCGGCCACTGGGATCGGCGGACAGAAAATATGTGGGGTTAATATTTCGAAGCGTGTATACGGCAATAGGAAACTCACTGCCACCGCAGTCAGCACTTGCCCTACAAGGAGCATGGCAATCAATTACGAACCAGATATATTGCCGCTGCGCTAACCCGTTTCCTTCTAACAGCACCAATCATAACAATTCGGTTCAATTCAATGGGTATTTATTAAGGTGCATGCTTAACAGCACAAGTGCCCATCACCAGGCCAGTGCAAAGACACACATAAAACACAAAAACAATACAAACACGTACAAACAAAACACTAAACAGATAAAAACAGCATTACAGAAAAAATAGTATAAAATAAATGTTGGGGCAGAAACCATATTCCCTGAAAAAACAGATAAGTTATTTAAAAATGTCACATACTAGCGCAAAATCTATTTTTAAAATATAATGGTGTTCCTGAAGATATCGGTGTACATATAATAATAATAATAATAATAATAATAAGTTCCAAAAGGTTTTGACGGTGGTGTATATTATTGTGTGGTGACGGGTTTATGGACTATAACCATCGTCCGAAGAGGGAAATATTAAACATATCTTTAAAACATTAAAATCACAACGTTTTGGTAGCTCGTTCTGCTTCCGTCCTCCATTCACCTGAGGACGGAAGCAGAGCCAGCTTCCAAAGCGCTGTGATTTTAATTTTTTAATATTTTTAATATTTTACTCTTCGGACGATGGACAAAGTCCATAAACTCATCACCACACAATAATAATAACAATAATAATAACAATAATAATAATAATAATAAGCCGTGTAGTGTAGTCGGTATGGCAACTAGACTAGGGGCTGAACTGTCTGGGGTTCGAATCCCCGTCTGGGAAAAAATATTTTTCTCTTTTCCAAAATATCCAGACTGACTCTGTGGCCCCCCCTCCCACCTACCTCCTGTTCACTGGGTAACGGTGGTTCCTATCCTGAGGTAAAGCGCCAGTGGAGTGCAGTTACCGATTCATATCCACCCAGTACCTAAGTTAAGAATGAGTGGATCTATATCTCCACTCCCTATACGCCTTCATGGTGTATGCAGGGAAAATATTACCTTCATTTTGATAATACTTTTAATAATAATAATAATAATAATAATAATAAAGACACTAATAACAACAATAACCACCGCCATCTTTATAATTACCAGTACATGCAATGTCCCCTGGCGGCGCTGCGAGCGCTGCCAAAGATAAGTCCATTTGTTGAGTTGCACCCCCCCTCCCCCACTGCCTCTAATACTAATTGTGAAAAACGGATACTAAACTGAACAGACAGCAACAACAGCAGCGGCAGTACTGAGAATGTTTAGAAGCGTAGCTGGCTAGAACTTAATTGATCGATCACAAATACATTCGACTACACGTTGTGTTCATCTTACTTAGAATTCTCGTATTCTTGCAGCGGTATGAGATATTCTGCCCTTTATTGCATTCCAACGCCGCTTAACAATACCAGCTCCGTGATCATAATGAAAGGACCTAAGCACGTAGGAATTTAACCTTTTAAAGCCTAGCGGTAACTTTACGTACCACCAGGTTTAACATTAAAAAATTCTACGTGGTGTCCACATTGCGTTTATGTGTTTTGTACGGATCTCAGAACAAACAGCAACTTTTGCCTTATAAAACATTAAGAGACTGGTTTTTATAACCGAAGTGGAGAGTGTTTACAGCGCGGTACGCACTGAGTCCTTATATAAAACCGATACGCTTCGTCTTTAAAGGGTTAATACGCTTTCACTTCCCTTTGCTGACCTGTGTCTATGTGCACATGTACCTAACAGCGGGCACCGGGTCACACGTCTCTTTTTCTTCTGTTCTGCCTCTTCCTCTTTACATAAAGGAGTGCTGCATGCTGACCCATACAGCCATAGCCTTTATGGTTCAGCCCCTAGAGGAAACATAGTCTTGAATATTTTGCTACCAGCATGCAGCTGGTACAAAATACTGAATAGGTGTTTGACTTGCTTTTTTCGGGAGACTTCAAAATGGTACACCTCCTCCAAGTGTTACAGATATGAGCAAAGACTTACCAAAATGTCTGCAGATATTGTAAAACACGGTGTTTTCTTTTTTTGTACCGTGGAACGGCAGAATTCAAAGGATGCCATGGCGAACGCAGATTTTGTGAGACAAAACTGTCGTGTAGAGGGAAAAAGTAAAAAAGAACACATATTTAATTATAGGAGGATTAATTCCACAAAGCCTCCAGCTTCAAGCGCGGGTAACATTAGCGAGCCTAGGCTCATGTAAGGGTATGCGCACACTGGAGCTCAGCGGACGCTACGGACGGACGCAGCGCACGAAGATAAAATATTCTTCCCGTTATTAGCAATGTGACATCGCACACTGATCCGCACCGGAGGCAACGGGGAGCGGCAATTGCGTCTCGGAGGGGAATATTTATCACGTCGATCGGCGCGTCCTTCTGACTCAGCGTTCAAGATATCGTTATCTTAACCTTTTAAAGCCTAGCGGTAACTTTACGTACGACCAGATTTAACATTAAAAAATTCTACGTGGTGCCCACATTGCGTTTATGTGTTTTGTACGGATCTCAGAACAAACAGCAACTTTTGCCTTATAAAACATTAAGAGACTGGATTTTATAACCGAAGTGGAGAGTGCTTACTGCGCGGTACGCACTGAGTCCTTATATAAAACAGATACGCTTCGTCTTTAAAGGGTTAATTCAGGGCACACTGTACCGTATTTCGGCCTACAGACTGACAGAATTCATTTGACTGCATGCCGTGTGCTCATGTTGCTTGCTTATCAGCGGCCTGCAGTCAAACGAATCCCCGCAGCCCGTCCCCGGAAATACCATGCACTGCGCTTAATCAGTACAAATATTCCGACTCGTCCGATGCGTCCGACTCGCTCCAGTGTGCGCGTAGCCTAACAAGTCGAGGAGAGTGCGCGAAATCGTGTGCGCGTGGGTCGGTGTGTTTCTGCAGTCAGAGCGGTGCAGGTGCCAGGATTCGTCCGCTTACGTAGCAGCTGCAGTCATGTGACTGAGGTAGGTGGAGCGTAAGGTTTGTGAGACTCGCCCTGAAGGTTGCCATACAAAAACGCGGAGACTTTATGGATGTAAACCTGCTATACATATTGGAAACGCGTTACAGATCTCATTTTCATTCTCAAATTCACTCTCATGTCAATAGAGTATTCCCAAATATTATATATGCATTACTTGTATGAAATATATTAAGTTTAAAACACTGGGGAGTTTCTTCATCATATTTCAGCTCTACAACGCTTAATAAATTTCAATTCCTTTTTGTATCGCAATTCTGTAACAAACTTTGAAGACAAATATCTGTCCCTTTATATGACCGTGTGTTCCATTTAGCGTCAATGTAACATTACCAATTTTCTCAAAGAACTACTCAGTGTATCGAACTAGGGTAATGATTTCGGGCTGGATGTCTGAGGGTTCACTGTTTGACTTCCGACAGGGACCCACAATTTATCGCTTCTCCAGAGGGTCCAGACACGCTTTAGGGCCCACCCAAAATCCTGTTGAATTATTTCCGGGTGCTCTTTATCCGGGGGGTAAAATGTTCGAGGCGTGAAAGCATTTCTACCACTTAGCATGAGATAAAGAATCAGTGCATCTATACTTGCGTTCTCCCAGATGCGTTCATCGCACACGCACAAAAAAAAGTTTCATGCATCTTAAGATTCAGTCTGCATAAGATTTCTTCTTAGCTTGTGACACAAATGTTATTAGCGTCAACTTTTTACACGTAGAGTAATACCAAAGATGAGAACTCAAATGACCACACAAGAAATATTCACTTCCACGAAATCGAGTGGGGATTCAGGTCTCCTTAACCTTTTGAAGCGTAGCGGTTAACTTTACATAGACCACGTTCAATATTAAAAAATTCTACGTGATGCCCACATTGCGTTTATGTGTTTTGTACGGATCTCAGAACAAAGAGCAACTTTTGCCTTATACAACATTAAGAGACTGGTTTTTATAACCCAAGTGGAGAGTGTTTACAGCGCGGTACGCACTGACTCCTTACATAAAACAGATACGCTTCGTCTTTAAAGGGTTAAATGTGATCCTGTGTCTTAGATGAGTGGTTCTCTGCACCTTCAAGAACAAAGCAGACTAAAAAGAATGACCTGAAGAATGAGTTGAAGAATTGTTTGGACTGTCTGTGGCTCCCGACGTTTCGAAAAATCATGTTGGTTGCACCTTCAACGATAAAGCCAACTAAAATGATTGACTTGGGCTGTCTGTGGTTCCCGACGTTTCGAAAGGTCGTATTAGCTACACATTCAAGAATGAAGCAGTATAAAAAGAACGACTTTGAATGCCTTTGGTTTCCGACGTTTCGAAATATCTTGTTAGCTGCGCCTTCAAGGATGAAGCAGTCCAAAAAGACTTGGTCTGTGGCTCCCGACGTTTCGGAACATCGCGTTGGCTGCACCTTCAAAGATGGTGTGCGAAAAAATGACTTCGGGTGTATGACTCTCGAACATTAAGACACTATAACCCTTCGAAACGTCGAAAATCATTCACTTATTAACGCAGCTTCAAATCCCAGAAGGTTTTAATCCTCAGCACTAAAGCGGTGATAGCGCCCAAACCTCGTTACAGGCACAAAATCTAACTGAATTTACCAATAACGTCCTCACAGTAAAAATAAGCCATTCATTTTCTGCGCGAATGTATTGATTGCATTTGCAATGTGCAATGTGGCACAACTGGAACGAAACGCAAAATGTTCCGTCGCTCGCACATAACGCTGTGTCATTCAGTTGTCACGCGACAGTGGCGACACTCACTTGTCTGTTGTATAAGAACAACGGCGCCCCACAATTCCAGCCCTGGTACAAAGACTCGCTCGCTGCAAATGTATCAAAGAACGCCTACTTATGGCCCAATTTATTTTCGCACATTATACCACTGCAATCGCCTTCATTCGAAACGTATGTAAGGACATGGCGCTGAATATAGCCATAAAATACGCTATAGCTAGGAGATAAAAAGCGAAGAGAAGGGGAAAGCGGATTGTTGCAAATCACGACCGCTAGAGTGCAGAGTGTAACACGTCATTCAGTTGTCAGTTGTGCGAGAACATTGGCATATTATCTGCAGAATTTTTTATAAAACTGGCGGAGCGGAAAATGTTCCTAACTCCAGGAATGCGACATCGGATACCTAGATTTTAATATGATTGTAATTCTTTCGCCTTACTCAGAAGTAAATTAAATTTCTTCTCTACATGCCATGAAGGCGTATTTGAGAGATGAGGTTTAGCTCCACTCATTCTAACAACGGCACTAACATGCAGATATTCACGTTCTTCTCGCTTTATCCCAGCAAAAATCTTTCTTTACGAACTGAATAAAAGGCGGGTTGAGTACTACAGGTGTTATGGACGTTTCGGAGAAGAGTAAAACGTGTCACCTTGCCGGTAAAGTGACAATGCCTCAGTTGTCTGCCCTTGGCGTACCGATCTATCACGGCGCTGATTATTTGGAGTCCCAAATCAAATTTCGACCCACAAAACAGAAACTCTTATGGGCATTTCGTAATATTTATCACTTCCTTCTAAATTAAAGTTTTTGAAAAGGGACGTTCCGTTGTCCCATAAAATTCAATGTAAAAATCATGAAATCATTCAAACACCACTACTTTACTGTAAGCAAATGCTTGTTTACAGAAATCCTTACATATTTCAGCCAAAATGCCATCTTCAGGCGACGTCATACAAAGAACATAAAGGAAGGTATGATAATGCCAAAAGAAGCGTCTCTCTTACATAACCGCTTTAGTTGGAAGTAGTTGTGTACTAACAGGCGTTGTATTAAATTCTTAATATACTAATAACTACTATATTTTGTCGCTTAGTCAAGTACTGTGCGCGGTCTGAGGCGTAGGTCTGCGGCCAAGCGCTTGCTGGGATTGTGGGTTCGAATCCCACCGGGGGCATGAATTTTTTTTTTTTGTCTTGTACAGTGTTAGTTTTGTCAGGTAGAGGTCTCTGCGTCGGGCTGATCACCCGTCTAGAGGAGTCCTACCGACTGTGGTGTGTGTCTGAGTGTGATCGTGAAGCCTCGAAAATGAGGAGGCCCTGGCCCTCTAGGGGCTGTTGCGCCATGGAAAGGAAGTCAAGTATTGTCTCCTTTATTAATCTGTTTAATATTTCTCTTAGTCCTTCCCTCTTCTACCCACTCACAGCAGGTGTCGAGGTTGTTTATTATCACTTGATCACACTCAGACACACACCACAGTCGGTAGGACTCCTCTGGACGAGGGATCGGCCCGTCGCAGAGACGTCTACCTGACAACACAAACACTGTACAAGAGAAAAAAAATCCATGTCCCCAGTGGGATTCGAACCCACGATCCCAGCAAGCGCTCGGCCGGAGACCTACGCCTTAGACCGCGCGGCCACTGGGATCGGCAGTCTCTTTAATATATGATACCAAATTTGGTAATGAACAAGCGCCTGTGTATTCACTAATCAAAGAGATAGTGGGATACATTACTTCCAAATAAAGTGTATTTTGTTAGGTTATGTACAAGAGAGGCCTTTGTCAATTTTATCACACCCTCCTTGATGTATTTTATATTGGCTTCTCATGAAGACGGCCATTGGCTGAAATATGAAGCGATTTCTCGAATCGAACAACGTTGCTTACAATAAAGTAATTATGTTTGAGAGGTTTTGTAATTTTTATGTTGCAAGGTCAAATTGCTCCTCTCCTAGCCACCAAAGCATACAGGGGGAGTAGAGGTATAGCTGCAGTCTTTCTTAACCTTGGCGCTAAATGCAGTTCAGTGGTCCAACACGACGCTTCGACAGCTTTACCTCCCGGGATAATGACCCCAGGACCCACTAAACGTCAGTTCCTTCATATTACATAAATAAATACCGAACAAGACGGATTTATTTAGTCATATCCAGTCCATTATTGATCATTCTCCCATTCCATGTTGTGTAAGGTTCACGTAGAGATAAGAAAGCGCGAACAAAGTAAAAAAGAAAAGTAGATTTACCTAAAAATTCAAACCTTATGCGAGGTTACGCCATGTCCATCGGTAGATAGTTACTGACGTTTCGAAGAAACCGTGATGTCTTCATCTTCTTCGGCACATATTCCTAGAACAGTTACGATTGATTCAGCCTGCAGATGGAGGCACTAGGCTCTACCGAAACGACGGTTATAATTTACAGGTGGACACGGCGTCACATCCCAAAATACATGAATATTAATAACACCGCTGTGACAACCTAATATCTCCCAAACCTACCTAAATATTTTGGTTTTCCCAACAGTTGGTATTTTAGTTTTTGACAACGTGTATCCTGCAGTAAAACACAGTCGACTCCGGTTATAATGATATCGTTTTAAGTGAAGCCTCGTCTACAACGTCAGATATTGTGTGGTACCAATTAATTCCTTAATGTTAACCATAACCTTATAATCCTCGGGTATAACAACACTCGTTTATAACGACACAAAATATTCTGTCACTTCCATGACGTTATAACCGGGTTCGACTGTACTTTTCGAAACTGAAGATGACGATAACGTGTCTATCCAAAACGTCTGTATCCACGTGCAAGAACACGTTCTGTTCAGCACGCATTCGTATCTATACACACTTAGAGGGCCACGCCCCCAAAGGCAGGAAAGTAAATTATAATTTGATTACGATTTCGCTGCCATATTCACCATTCTGTTGAAGAAACGTTATGTACAGTACCTACAGCATAACGACAGTTACTTTACACACCTGTCAACGCCTTTGTGTCCAGGAAACGTGATAAAGTGACTCAACTAGAAGCAAAGGTAATTAAATTAGTGGTGTCAGGTAATGAAAACCCTAATCCGAACTGGTCTGACAAATGAATAATACATTTCCATTTCACGTTTAACCTTAACCTTAACCTTAACTTTACGTACCACCAGTTTTAACATCAAAAAATTCTACGTGGTGCCCACATTGCGTTTATGTGTCTTGGACGGATCTCAGAACAAACAGCAACTTTTGCCTTATAAAACATTAAGAGATTGGTTTTTATAACCGAAGTGGAGAGTGTTTACTGCGCGGTACGCACTGAGTCCTTATATAAAACAGATACGCTTTGTCTTTAAAGGATTAACAGCTGACTCCATCATGGCGTTGCCCTTTGTTACGCTGTTTAATGCATTTACTCTTAGATACACAGACGTTAGTCATCTTGGGTTTCTAATCCGCAATTCTTTCGATTCAAAAACACGTAAATTCTATTCTCTTTTTGTGAAATAAATCACGTTAATTTCACTCCATTTCTTCACGTTAAGTTTATATTCTGCTCATTTTATAAACTGAGTAGTGCTATGTCTATAATAATCGTGCCCATATCCGTGTGTCTGTCCAATTTAATAACATTAAAAGGGTAGATTTAAAAAAGTTTGCTCAAATATCTTGCCATTAGACCTACTCCAACGACTACAGCTGTCTATCTTCTCTCCACATTACCAATATGGAAGCCACACAAACATCTGAGGTAGGAGCGGAAACACTGCCGCCTATCGGAAAAGCCTAGTACTTAGTACGGCAAATACATTTCAAGCAGTCAGCACCGTCCGTATATATATATATATATATATATATATATATATAAAATGATGTACGAATTGTGTGTCTTATGTCGGCATTTAAAAACAATAGACGATCCAATAAATATTCTAAAGTTATATTTGTACAAGGCACGCAGTGTGCTATGAACGTGACATTGAGATGCGTTCACGTAACCATTGTTGCCGTGGAAAAGCAATAAGTATTACATACTCTGAGTGTGTGTGTGTGTGTGTAGCCTTAGTTATGCAGCACGCAAAGCGCATGCGCCGTATTATATTGTCATCTGTGGCCTGCCTGGCTGTACCATATTTTTCCACGTTATCTCATAAAGGGCACGAGTTTCTGAAAAAAATTATTGAACATAAAATGTGTGTTTCGATTTTCTCTACAACTTTTGTCTGAAAGATTTCTCATCCTAAGAAGAATTAAGCCAGATATTTTCGAAATGTACACAGGTCTTCATGTAAAGTACCCGTTATTCTTGTCAGATTTTAATGAAACTTGAATTTTCCCGACAGATTTGCGAAAAATACTCGAACATCAAATTCAATCAAAATCCGCCTAATGACAGCCGCAGGTGTTTCATGCGGACGGACGGACAGACATGGCGAAGCTAACTGTCGCTTTCCGCAATTTTACGAACGCCCCTAAGATCTAAATGTAGGCAAGAGATGTAGTAAATTGATAATTATTTAAGGCAAGAGATACAGAAGCTATAGAATTATTGACTTGTAGTGTCTATTAATCCAGCACGCCAGATTTCCCGTGTCCGCCCAGACCGGCCCCCTGACGTCCACCCAGCACCCTCCTGTACAAGGGGTAACCGGGAATAAAGTGGTGTTGACCACCCACCCCTTTCTAACGCCGAATTGCGAACTGGTTGCAGCTGTACTTCCGCCTCCCATCTGTGCCTAACTAACTAACTAACTAACTAACTAACTAACGAACTAACTCCATGCAGCAGAGGCCTTCTTGAGAAGCTAACAGTTTCTCAACTAGTCAAGAAATTCCCCGCATTTTATGGAACCCGAAGGTTCATTACCATATTCACAACATCCCGCCACCTGTCCCTAACCTGAGCCAGCTCAATCCACTCCATGCTCCCATCCCACTTCTTGAACATCCATTTTAATATTATCCTCCCATCTACGCCTGGGTCCCCCAAGTGGTCACTTTCCCTCAGGTCTCCTCACCAAAATCCTCTATGCACCGCTCTTTCCCCCCATACGTGCTACATGCCGCGCCCAGCTCATTCTTCTCGATTCTCATCTGTGCCTGAGTAGTTATATCATGAGCTGACCTTTACCTTTCACTCAACCAGTACAGATTTGTTGTGAAAATTATATGTCTCAAGTACTTGTTAGCTCATTTTTTAGCATAATATTTTACATTTAGTAGTTTCCAATTTCCTGTTGAAATAAGCCACCTTTCCCCATATAACATCATACATCTATATCTGTCACTAACAC
Source organism: Coptotermes formosanus (assembly GCA_013340265.1). NCBI lineage: Eukaryota > Metazoa > Arthropoda > Insecta > Blattodea > Rhinotermitidae > Coptotermes > Coptotermes formosanus. The sequence continues at coordinate 200,698 of BLKM01000656.1, forward strand.
GATACACGAGTAATCTCCACTACAGACACAGTTGTGATGAAGCCAGTGAACAAGCAGCAGCGGGTATATCCTGCCACTTTATATTAGTATCGGCTACGAAACTTCGAAGGTTGACTACAAAGAATGCAAATTACTATGCCAGTTTCATTAAACACAGGTACTGTGAAGGGAATGGCGTCCCTGGAATATTTCAACATTTCCGAGAAAATGGGTTGGCAGAATCAAATCACAAGCTGGCCTCAATATCCCCAGAGATAAAATTGATACAGAGGGTGTCCTTTGTTGCAAAACACAGGGTGTCCTTTCAATCGGGCTTTAATAACAGACAGATTTACCTTAGGAACACATACTGACTTAAACACAGATTTTCTGTCCTTAAAAGACGGTCTAAATATTCTTCGAAGAAAGTATAAATTATCTGTTACTTCAGGCTTACACCGCGATGCTGATGAGATCTGCGTTCTTCTGAGATTTTAAAAGGCCTGGCGTGGTAATTGTTTGCCGACGTTTCGGGACAACGTATCGGTCCTATCTTCAAGGGTCAAGAAGTCCTTGGACTTTTTGACCCTTGAAGATGGGACGGATACGTTGTCCCGAAACGTAGGTAAAGGATTACCAGTCGACGCTGCGTTATACTCCAGAAGAGCGCTGGAAACCGCTTTCTTTCACAACTTTGAGAGAAATTCTCTAACCAGTTCCCCCACCCGCCCCCCCTCCATAAATCAAATTAAACTGTGGCTGCTACTTTTGCCAGGCGAACAGTGCTGTTAACTGTTCGCCGGAAAATTTCCCCCGTGTAAATCATATCCCATATATATATATTTTTTGGCTTCAGAAAAAATTTAGTAGTTTCACCATTAGCTAATCTTGTTCTNTTTACAGCGCGGTACGCACTGAGTCCTTATATAAAACAGATACGCTTCGTCTTTAAAGGGTTAATGTAACGCAGTCCTTCCCTCTTCTACCTACTCACAGTAGATGTAGGGGGCTGTTTATTTTCATTTGATCACACTTAAGCACACATCATATTCGGTAGCACTCCTCTGGACGAGGGATCGGCCCGTCGCAGAGACCTCTACCTGACAACACAAACACTGTACGAGAGAAAAAAAATCCATGCCCCCGTAGGATTCGAACCCGCGATCCCTGCAAGCGCTCGGCCGTAGACCTACGCTTAGACCGCGCGGCCACTGGGATCGGCTGTAATTAATGTAAAACGTACCATAATTATGGAGTAATGACCTGACAGTGAGCAAAAACATGTAGTGGTGATCGTTGCAGTTATTCATTAGAGCCTCTTAACTGTGTTCCATTTCCTTAACAGAAAATATAGAATCCGTTTTATCCAGGGGCCTGCGTAAAAGGTCATTTTGCAAGGTTTAAAAAAATCTCAAATTTCAGACGAACAGAATTTCTAAAAAAAGTATTAAAATTTACGCCACTTTTCTTAACAATGCCCGCAAGTACTGCTGTTCAGTTTGCGTCATCAAAAGCCCAACCGAACTCCAGTTGCATGATAATTTACTTTAGAAGGGGAGGGGCGACGTTTTACACAATTCCCCAACATTTCAACGACAAGTGGTAAGAATATATTTTACTTTTTATGAATTTCCCACTCTACCAGCCTCCATTTTGTTTCATATATTTTTATCGAAGGCAATACAAATTATGTTATGATTTCATTATCATTTGTTTGCTAAAATTACATAATACCAACCTTACAAACATCAGAGATCAATATACAGCCACACGAATAACAAACCGACAGCAGTTGTTAAAATAATAATATTTTATTTAAACTGGTCTTCCCCAGATACCGATTATTATTCAACTCCATAGCTTGAGATGGCCGGTGAATACGGCGGGCACGGATCCGCACCAAAATAGTTAATTAATGACGGATTTTAGTTCCCGTCTCGTTACCGTGACAACAGTTTTTGTTCTTCCTTTTTTAAGCTTGACGCTAATGAAAAGAAGTCATACTTTTATAAAGTGCATATTAACCCTTTAAAGACGAAGCGTATCTGTTTTATATAAGGACTCAGTGCGTACCGCGCTGTAAACACTCTCCACTTTGGTTATAAAAACCAGTCTCTTAATGTTTTATAAGGCAAAAGTTGCTGTTTGTTCTGAGATCCGTACAAAACACATAAACGCAATGTCGGCACCACGTAGAATTTTTTAATGTTAAACCTGGTCGTATGTAAAGTTACCGCTAGGCTTTACGAGGTTAAACTACTCCATAAGCAGGTACAGAAAAGCAATTCCAGTTAATTGTGGGCAATTTTATATGACGATTTCGTACTGATATTAATCATTTTACTGGCGAGGTCTGACTGCAGTTACACGCCGTTTATTATGACATGTTTATTGGACAGTTAGTTCTCAAATATGCAAAAAAAAAAAAGCGACTGTTAGCTTATAGCTGTCGTAATGTGTCATCTCGACCCTGTTCTTTCCAACTTGTATTTTCCAGACCTTTCAGTGTTCTTGTTTATGACGTCTTATTTTGAATCCTGTTGTTGTTGTTGTTTTTCATCATATTTTACCATTTGTGTTTCCACTACTCGCGCCAGGTTTCAAATACCGGCAAAGTCAAGATCTTTTTTTCATCTCCGAAACGTCCGGACTGGCTCTGCTGTCCATTCATCCTTCCACTCACTGGGTACCGGTGTTATTTCCCGAGGAGTAAAGCGGCCGAGGCGTGAAGTTAACCATTCACCTCCATCACTACCAATGTTGAGAATGAGTGGAGCTATACGTCTACTTCTCTTATACGCCTTAGTGGTACGGATTGAGGCAACTTTACTTTTGCTTTCACTTTATTTTGGATCGAATACGGAGCCGTGTTTTTGGCTCCTAGTTCCTGGCGTTTCGAAGGAATTTACTGCCTCTATCTTCAGGATCAGTAGCCCTCTACTTTTGCTTTCACTTTATTTTATAATGGATCGAATACGGAGCCGTGTTTTTGGGCTCCTAGTTCCTGGCGTTTCGAAGGAATTTACTGCCTCTATCTTCAGGATCAGTAGCCCAAGAAAAATGTATTGAAGGCACAGCGATTCTTCTAAATCTGGTGAGGTATTAATTTAAAGACACGGCTTCACGTCTCAGAGGATATAAATTAAACCTCTGTTCATGTAAATTTTCCGACATGGATACAGTTTCACGTGTGTGTATGCAAAAAAGAAAGACAAGGAACGTGAGTGTAGCCTTTGCTGGGTGATATACAGTACAATTTATCTCGCTGCTTACAACAGAATGTCTGGTCCATCCCCTTGCTGTTCAGCTGTTACATAATAGAACGTGCCTGGGCCCTTCGTCACTCCGTATCTTCCTACAGAGGGCAGCACACAGGCGGCACCTCATCTGCTTTATACTGCAGTCATCTCTCCCAGCTGCGTACACAATGGCGTATAAAGGTTTTCGCAAACGAAGTCCCTGTTTAAATTTGCTCATTGCTTGACGTACTGTCTGTCCGAGTGCAGAATTCACTCGACCTTCAAACCAGGAATTCTGAGTAAATGTAGTCCTAAAAACATAGTCCCAGGTGTGGTTTCATGGCATTTTAAAAAGTCGAAGGGCGTCTTTTGATAAATTATTATAATGGAATTGAGCATACGCCGGAAACACTATGCTTCAAAATGCAGTACAATGTTTGTACACACACAGTACATGGGGCAATTTAAGGTTACCGCAATTTATGGCGCTGCATTAAGCCCCCTACCCCCGAAATAAGGTTTCTTAAATTTCAGACTTCCTGTCAAATATATTTTTTATATTTCTCCTCCACGGCGCAACAGCCCCAGTGGGCCCAGGGCCTCTTCATTATCGAGGCTTCATGATCACACTCAGACACATCACACTGGGTACGGCTCCTCTGGACGAGTGATCAGCCCGACGCAGAGACCTCTACCTGACAACACACAACACTCACAAGAGACAAACATCCATGCCGACAGCAGGATTCGAACACACGGTCCCAGTAAGCGAGGGGCCGCAGACCAACGCTTCAGATCGCGCGGCCACTGGGATCGGCATATTACATATATGCATGTATATATATATATATATATATATGCTCTATACGCATTTTCATTCCAGGATAACTCATATGTAGGACTCCAAAATGTATTTTTGCATTGGGCCCATGAATGTTTTAATCCGCAACGGCAGAGTACTTAACAAGCATTCGCACTGGAGTTAAAATTATCTAAATTGCACTAAAACTAACAGCTGGTGCTTCGCGAAATTTGTGCGAAAGCAGAAGGGACTGCGTTAGCAGAACTTGTTATATAAACAAGGGGTGGAAAAAGAGGGAGGAAAAAGAGAAAATGGATGTAAGAGGAGAGAACAGAAAGAAGGAAAGAAGTAAAACAATAAGTCGAGCATCCGTATTCGGAGCCAAATCAATCTAGTCCACGACGTCCCTACCGATTTCTTTAGGATCCTTTTTAATATTATTATCCCATGATCACGGACTCATTCCCAATTCTGTTATTATATTACTAGTGGCGGGGTAGTAAGAGTAGTAGTAATGATACTGACTGAGGAGTTTGCAGTTGACCTTGCAGTTGTTTGCGCAGGGGAATGCCGACCGTCACTTGCTTGTGACCAGTAACCGATGTATTCCAGTTAAAAATATATTGGCCTGACGTGCAGTCGTGTTTTGTGCGTGCGAGATAGCACAGTCATTTTCTGTGGTGTTCTGTGTGGTTAGAGCTGCGCATAAACTTGACTTTAGGCTTGTTATAAACGAAACACCTAACAAATGGCGACCAAAGGAACCAAGGTTATGTAGTGATAGCGAGTCATGTTTTTGACAGGATTTGCAACTTTTTCCCCCACCGTCGTCGCGAGTGTTAAGGGACTCTACCCACGCTGCCAAGGTCAACTGCATTCTCTTCAGTAAGGAACAGTAATAACAACAACAACAATAATAATAATAATAGAGAGAGCAGCAGCAACAGTAGTAGTAGTAGTAGTAGTAGTAGTAGTAACATGAGTAGTTTGTCTTAAAGCCAAAGGCTGCGTTAAGTTCGTTGAAAGTTATGTCAAATCCTTACACTGTTGCCAAGTTTCTAATTCTTACTTTATAAATAACATTTCACACACAATCTGAATAAACGTTCAAAGTATGCCATTACAATAAATTCCATGCGTGCACCTCTAATGTTCCATTGGCTGTCACTGTTCCATTGAAAGACAAGCAATTTTCTTTTGCCTTCTGAAACAGACTATCTCAAAAAATATTTCATTTTTCTTACAGTTAATACTATGCATAAATTCAGGCTGTGTACTGCCATCTCAAAATTTCTTTTCTGCACAGTGTTTTATTACTGACTGTACAAAATTAGAAACTCTGCTACTGAGGTGGCATTAAATGTAATTACGTTGACATAAGTTTCCTCGAAAATTTGTCAATTTCTTCTTTCAAAAGTTCATAGTTGCAGTACACATATACACACAGAGTTTGGTAATCTAATTAGCCTACTTGTCTTCCAAAAGGAAGTGAAAGAAGGTCGTTGCTTAGGAACGTGGTGAAGCAAGATATCTAGGAATATCCGGGGCTCTGCTGGTTTATCAAATGTGCTTTTACTGTAAGCGTTAGTGGAATGTGATTCCAAGTGACAGCACACTTTGTTTTTCCATTTCTTTTTACATTTACTTTTACCACACAGAAATAACAGAATACATGATCTGTTTTTATAATTCTGTAATTTATTACAGTCGAACCCGGTTATAACGACATCGGTTTATGCCACACTTCGCCTATAGCGTCAGATATCCTTTGGTAACAATTAATTCCTCATTCTTAACCTAACTTTATACTCCCCGGTTATAACAACACTCGTTTATAACGACACAAAATATTCAGTCACTTTCATGACGTTATAATCGGGTTCGACTCTATTTTGTTACAGGAGACTGAATTTCTATAAGCAGATTAATATACTAACAACTATAATTTGTTCATTGTTGCAATTTTTAATGAAGGTTGAGCGGCGTTGTTAACCAAAACCCTAGACGTCATAGGAGGCATAGCAGAAGGAAGCCCAGTTTATCGCAAGACCCCTGTCCTCGTAAGGGAGCGGAGAGTACGATTTAACATTTATTGGCCAAACGGGTAGGACATGTCAAGTTAAATTAGTTGAGATTTTAACCTTCAGTCCTGTGTCGTAAGTACGTCGCATGCAATATTCAAACAACTCTTCTACCATCCTTTAGGGTACATATACACATTCTCTTTCCTCTCTGAGTACAGGGTCTAATAGACTATTATATTTCACGTGAAAAAATTACTACACTTTTCGTACCTTTATGGAGGATCGGGAACTTCCTGTTACAAAGCTTCCTTGTGCCAGCGCTGGCCTTAAGGGAAATTTAACTCCGCCAACACAGCTCTTAGGCTGACCACACAAATCATCTTCCAGGACACTAGCTACCATCCTAATAGGATCAAGATGTAACACCCTAAAAGGAAAGGATGGACTAAAGCCAAAGTGGATCCGGGGCTTCTTGAATAAGAAGACACGAATAGGGACAGAAGAAGAAAGAGGTAAAGATTAATGATAAAATGCGGATTTCTAAAGAGGGAAGACAGAAAAAACATGGAAAAGCAGTTAAAATCTGTGATTGTGTAGAAGGAAAAGAACATGGAAACAAATCAGAGAAAGAAAAGGAGAAGTGGGTAAGTAGATATGATTGTTTGTACTTTGTTAAATGACATCACGGGAAGAAGAACTACGTGTAAACCACGATAAATAAGAGAACAGAAATTAGTAAAAACAGCGTATGAGAAAATTACTAGACTCTGATTTAAATAAACAGCAAACTTATGTGGTTCTAAATTAAGAATGGTGGAAAAGCTGAGAAATGAGATGTAATGAAGTGGGAGAAAGAAATAAATGAAGAAGATAAGTTAAAAATGAAAAAGAAAAGAATACTGAAGGAAAAGAAGAAAGAAGGATTAAACAAGACAGATGGGAATTTCGGACGGAAGGTATTGTCGGCGAATTTGACAAATGAACTGAATAAAAGGAACGTCAGTGTCCTTCCGAAGGAGCTAGTCATTAGCTTGCGATGTGAAAATTAGGCACTTCCCTGACTGGTAACATAAGACGAACGTTTGAACTTTCATTAAAGTGGGGTCACATTAATAGTCCTACTGTATATTAACACCACATAACGGAAATTAAGATTATGTGTTTAACCCTTTAAAGACGAAGCTTATCTGTTTTATATAAGGACTCAGTGCTTACCGCGCTGTAAACACTCTCCACTTCGGTTATAAAAACCAATCTCTTAATATTTTATAAGGCAAAAGTTGCTGTTTGTTCTGAGATCCGTACAAAACACATAAACGCAATGTGGGCACCAAGTAGAATTTATTAATGTTAAACCTGGTGGTATATAAAGTTACCGCTAGGCTTTAAAAGGTTAATATACATATATATACACACACAATAAAATAACCGATTGCATAATAGCAGCACTATCTCTCTCCTCTACATGCCATAAAAATACACACCACCTAAGAAAAGTCAACCTCTACAAAGAAAGAAAACATGTAAGTGGACATTGCCCACCCAACAAATTGATAATTTGGTGGAGATGTTATCATGCAGAAATCTTCGACGCACCAATTTTCAACAACAATACCCGAAGGACATGTAATAAACACGTCATCTTTACATACCCAAAAATAATAAAACCCTGAAAGGTATTTTTGTTATGTATTAAATCAGATTAATTTCAACGCAATATAAAAGGATATAAGATTTTAAATCTTTCCTCGATATATTGTTGTGCCTTTTTTAATGTTCGACATCCCCGTTGGCGTAAGCTTTCAATATTCCACATAAAAAAAATCAGTCAACAGCCAACACTGTTTTATCTCTCTTTAATGGGAGATTAAGCAACTGGTTTCGACCTACGTCATAGGCATCATCAGGCTCCTCTACAAAAGCATGAATTTTAACCCTTTAAAGACGAAGCGTATCTGTTTTATGTAAGGACTCAGTGCGTAACGCGCTGTAAACACTCTCCACTTCGGTTATAAAAACCAGTCTCTTAATGTTTTATAAGGCAAAAGTTGCTGTTTGTGCTGAGATCCGTACAAAACACATAAACGCAATGTGGGCACCACGTAGAATTTTTTAATGTTAAACCTGGTGGTAGGTAAAGTTACCGCTAGGCTTTAGAAGGTTAATATAAACGTACGTGGGGTCAAATATAGAATAACTTAATTTTGAAGCTTTTAATTTATATATATTTAATACTCACATAGAAAAGTTAAGCTACGCATGCGCACATTACCTACCACTTCTAAAGTCAGCTTATCTACTTTACGTTGGGGGATTCAATGCTTCCGAATCCCTAATATTCTGAAATGGGCTTTGGGGTACGACAGGATTTTCTCCCCACACCTCCTACAAAAGCCATAAGCTTACATCTTTCTCCATTTCTACAAAATCAGAACGACACGAAAGGCGATAGTCGGTCGGGTGGTTTCGAAGACTGTAATAAGTTCGCTGAGAAGTTCGCAGTTTTTCAAGTCTGCCTCTTGCCTATGTTCAAACGTGTATGATGTAACAACGCATTACTGAGTGCAGAGAGGGCGAAATTATAGAATTCATTATGCACTTATTTAACCCTTTAAAGACGAAGCGTATTTGTTTTATATAAGGACTCAGTGCGTACCGCGCTGTAAACACTCTCCACTTCGGTTATAAAAACCAGTCTCTTAATGTTTTATAAGGCAAAAGTTGCTGTTTGTTCTGAGATCCGTACAAAACACATAAAGGCAATGTGGGCACCACGTAGAGTTTTTTAATGTGAAACCTTGTCGTATGTTCGACGCATGAAAACCATGAATTATTATTATTATTATTATTATTATTAGTAGTAGTAGTAGTAGTAGTAGTAGTAGCAGTAGTAGTACTAGTAGTAGTAGGTCGAGACAAAATGCATATATCCAAGGCGATGTGACTCCTAGCAGGAGGCATTCTAAGGTGCACACACTTTGATTAACATATAAAATCCATATAATCTACTTACATCGATTTGCATGTTTATATATTTAATCAGTGATCTGCTAGTCCCTGTTTACAATAAATCCTAATCTTCAAATATTTGTGAGATTTCCTTTCTCCGATTTTCCAATTTACATAAAACCTTACGTAATTAATTTACTTAAATTTCTCAGTTGTGTGATTTTGATACAACCAATCAATTTCTTATAAGTTATTTCCCTATTTATATTAAACATTTACGTACAGTTAAAACGTTTTTCTTTCTGTACTTGAATGTACGTACGTTTTAGACGACATACAGCTCTTCGTCCTTCTCTATATGGGGCACGTCTTCCCCTTTCCATTCCACTCCTTAATCCCCTAAACTCATGATTGAGTAACGTATCTGAGGTTTAACTTTCAAGAATCTTGTCAAAGTTCAGTTAGGATAAACTAAAATAAGCCCTGTAACATTTACTCAGAAGTAAGACACGCTCTTAAAATGAGGCCCATATTTTGCTGTTATTCTTTCCCAAAACAGTTTCAGAGAAACAAAGTTGCCGCGTCACGCCACCCCTTCCACAATTTTTAGTCTTTAAATAATTTTATTGAGATGAGGAGAAAGATGAATATAAATGCACGTAAAGTATTGAATCGGAAACCACAACGGACAGTGCAAATAACAAAAAGATGGACAGAAGTGTTCTATTTATCGAGTTGTCAATTGCTAATATTATACAGCGTCGGTGGTAGATGAATGAATGTGTATGTGGCATTGGTGGAATGGTACTGACTGGGGAAAACTGAAATACTGGGAGAAAAATATTATACAGCGTCGGTGGTAGATGAATGAATGAGTATGTGGCATTGGTGGGATTATACTGACAGGAAAACTGAAGTACTGTGAGAAAAATATTATAGAGGGTCGGTGGTAGATGGATGAATGAGTATGGAGCTCTGGTGGAATGATACTGACAGGGGAAACTGAAGTACTGGGAGAAAAACATTATACAGCGTCGGTGGTAGATGGATGAATGAGTATGGAGCTCTGGTGGAATGATACTGGGAGGGGAAAGCTGAAGTACTGGGAGAAAAACATTATACAGCGTCGGTGGTAGATGAATGAATGAGTATGGACCACTGGTGGAATGATACTGACAGGGGAAAACTGAAATCCTGGGAGAAAAATATTGTAGAGGGTCGGTGTTAGATGAATGAATGAATATGGAGAATTGGTGGAATGATACTGACAGGGGAAACTGAAGTACTGGGAGAAAAACATTATCCAGCGTCGGTGGTGGATGAATGAATGAGTATGAAGCACTGGTGGAATGATACTTACAGGGGAAAACTGAGGTACTTAAGAGAAAGCTGTCCAGTTGATGATTGTTCTATTAGAAATTTGACGCAGAATGTCCTGGGGCATGAACTCATTCCTACGCTGCAACAAGCCTGCGACTGACAGCGTCAGATAGGCAGAACAATCCTCCTAACAACTCTATGCCAATACACCCACTTTCACATTCAAGCGATACAGGTTACGAATTAATTAAATGATACTCACTTGATACAGATATTGTCAGCATTCATACTAACCAGAAGTATACTAACAGCCCTGAGGCAAAATTTTGGCGGCCACAAATTTAAAGGCGATCGCGAGGTATAAACAGTTGTGACACGGTGGCTGATAACACAGGACACGGACTGATGTCGACAGGGAATAGAAAAGTTCGTTCCACGGTGTGATAAATGCCTTAGTTATGGCGGGGACTACGTGGAAATGTAATGGGCTAGCAGTACTCTTAAATGTGAACCGTTGTTACTGAGTTGATATTAAAGCACCTAAAATGTATATACCGCAACCTTATTTTATGTTCATTACCGTAGAAGCTGGTAATTAACTGGTTGCAAATCACCAGTTAATGGAAAGCAACTACATTTCCGCCGATTCCAGTGGCCGCGCGGTCTAAGGCGTAGGTCTGCGGCCGAGCGTTTGCTGGGTTCGTGGGTTCGAATCCCACCGTGGGCATGGATGTTTGTCTTGTACAGTGTTTGTGTTGTCAGGTAGAGGTGTCTGCGAGGGGCTGATCCCTCGTCCAGAGGAGTCCTACCGACTGTGGTGTGTGTCTGAGTGTCATCAAGTGAAAATAAACAACCTCGACACCTACTGTGAGTAGGTAGAAGAGGGAAGGACTGCGAAACGAAACTACATTCCTCACACGATATTCGCTTTTTCATCCACTCATTCACTGTCTGTCTGTCCAGCGACAATCAGCTGCATGTTGCCTTCCCTCAGTCATTCACACACAACTTTCTTCATCCTCACATTTAAAATTCACTTTCTGTCACTCTCTTCCGTACTTACTTTATTTCTCAACAACTTTATCTCTCAACAACTTTATCTCCCATTTTTACCTTCGGAACAAGGATAGCTCAGTCAGTATAGTGACCAAGCTACAAGTAGATCAATAAGAAATCGTAATTTGATTCCAGGTTGATTCATGAGGCTTTTTCTTCTTCAAAGCCACCAAATCAACTCTGGAGCCCAACCAGTCGCCTGTTCAGTACACAAGAGAGGCTCCGGCCCTCCATCCCACGGAATAAGACGGCAGCAGCGTAAAACCAACAAATAATTTCCATCTAGTGTCAATATTAAGAATAACTGGAGCTATAACTTCAGTCCCGCCTACGCCCTCATGGCTTGCACAGACACGATCTTACTTTTAGTTCTATAATTTCGAAGTCCACTCGTTCCGTCAGACACCCTCTGATTCACTCCACCACTCACTGTTGTTACACAACCGAAGCATACACAACGTGCTGTTTACAGCTTCGACAGAAAATTGTTTCTGCCTACGGTTTGTACCACAATTCAAGTCAATAACAGAAGCACCCCCCCCTTGCGGCTATAAGCCATGTAATAACATACTAGTACACTAATTTGTCGATTATTCACGACGCTACACTTTCCAGCCACATGGGTTCAAGTGTACGAAAATTACAGGCTTACATGAAGACATAAGAGAAGAAAGAGCTGTCAACACAATGACATGGTCTCTGGTATTTATTTCTGCAACATGTTTAAACCACAAAGTGTCAGCTTCAGACCAGAATACTTTAGAAACAAATAAAAGGCTTGTACAGAATTGTATTAGGGCTAATAATTGGGATCTTAATTATTACAATTTTTTAAAAACATGTTGCTCTTTCCGGTAGGTTGGTTGAAATATTACTTAATTAAACCTTTAAAGACGGAGAGTAAAACTATTTTATTTAAAGACCCAATTCGTACCGCGCTGTAAACACTTCTTCTTTCCGTTACAAAAACAAGTCAGTTTATGTTACGTTATACAAAAGTCGCTGTTTTTTTCTGAAATGAACACAAAACACATAAATACACTGTGTGGGCAGAACGTAGGATTTGTGAGTGTTAAACCTGGCGGTACATATAGTGACCGCTGGGCTTTAAAGGGTTAATTGTCCTTTCAATATAAGCTGTATTTTATTTAAAGACCCAGTTCGTACCGCGCAGTAAACACACTCCGTCTCGGTTATAAACACCAGTCAGTTAATGCTGTACAGGGAAATAATCGCTGTTTGTGCTGAGATCCACACAAAACACATAAATACACTGTGTGGGCAGAACGTAGAACTTGTGGATGTTAAACCTGGCGGTACATATAGTAACCACTGGGCTTTAAAGGGTTACAGTCCGTACCGCGCAGTAAACACGCTCCGTCTCGGTTATAAAAACCAGTCAGTTAATGCTGTATAGGGAAATAATCGCTGTTTGTTCTGAGATCCACACAAAACACATAAATACACTGTGAGGGCAGAACGTAGAATTTGTGAATGTTAAACCTGGCGGTACATAAAGTAACCTTTAAGGTTAAAGGCTTTAAAAGGTTAATAAGATATTCTAGATTTTCCTAGGTGTCCTGTCGTAGTAGACTGGAGGTAGCGTGGGAATCTTGACTGTTTTTGTATGTCTTGTTTTGATTATTAACCGACATTTCTATTCCTGTCATATAGGGGAGGCCGCAAGATACTGTCCTCAGCCTGATACGGGCCTCCGTATGTATGGCCGGTGTCACTGCTCACGAGGTATTGGGTACTGAAGTAAACCCCTTTATATGCTTTTATATGTTTTACAGCATTTTAGCCTGAAAATGACCCTTTGTGTTTGAAACATGTTGCAGAAATAAATACTATAGACAACAGAGTTGTGTTGAAGGGTCTTTGGTGTTCTATTGTGGACGTCACACAGTGAGATGATAAACTTTAAAAAAAATTACATAGAAACTTCAAGATTTGACCTTCTGTTATTTACTTTCATCTTTGCCATTCCGTTGTGTCCACAACATTATGAGCAGACGGAATATTTAATTTTTGATTTCTGTTATTAAAAAGTTTCAAAAGTTTGGACATCTAATTTTCGGTAGCTGATTTCCAATATTGATGCAGGTCAAGTACACAAGAATGGCTCCATGAATCTATAGCTACGTGACTGCCGTCCCTCACGCACTAATATTTCTTTCCTGTCGCATCCACTCACCGCCAAGATAAACAAATATCCATTCTTTAAACTCAAAAAACAGATTATCTAAAGTTTACTTAACTGTCGCAACTTTAACCCTTTAAAGACGAAGCGTATCTGTTTTATATAAGGACTCAGTGCGTACCGCGTTGTAAACACTCTCCACTTCGGTTATAAAAACCAGTCTCTTAATGTTTTATAAGGCAAAAGTTGCTGTTTGTTCTGAGATCCGTACAAAACACATAAACGCAATGTGGGCACCACGTAGAATTTTTTAATGTTAAACCTGGTGGTACGTAAAGTTACCGCTAGGCTTTAAAAGGTTAAGAATTTTAGGAGAGCAAGCCAAAAAAATTTACGAAAATAAATATAGAAGCTGTTCTTCCTTCTGTACTGCCAAAGAGTGAATGGAAGTCTTAACGGTTGCTTACACATTTCGTAAAACAAGTTGGATGGAAGAATGGAGGCAAATTATATCGAAGGACTCTCGATATGAAATTATACCACGCAAATTTTAATTTCTTTTGTTATTCCCATATCTTACGGAAAATGTGTGCTTTGTTGTTCTGTGAAATAGGTGTTAAAAAACCTCCCGTTCCGATGAATGTTTTAAAACCTACAAACGAATTACACTTTACAAATCTAAGAAGCGACAATTAACACATTAATCAATTGCATATATTGTGTTTGATTATTTTTGTTGTTAATTAAATTTCAGTTTTGTATTGCGGTTATTCTAAACTAAAAATTCTTCATTTCCATTGCTAGATATCTGAATAGAGTGACACTTTTTAATTAGCAACGTCAGAAGGTTAAATTATGTTGCGACATGTTTAGAAATTTCGGTTGGTAAAAACGGTTTTATGCCTAGTTTGATTAAAAAAATATATTTGTGCTCATAAATACTCCTTCTGTGTTATTTTATTTAAGATTTTTAGAACACAATTTTAGGAGAAATTTCTTAATGAGGAGATTTATAACTCGATAAGTAATCAAATTTTGCATCGGGTTTCTGAGGAAAAATTCTGTCGTCTCTACAAAATTTGCTTAAAATTTATCAAGAGAACTGAATTTTAATGACTTCCCTGGCCAGCTGTTTGGAATAATTAAGAAACGGCTGTCCAGGCTGTCTTTTAACTCTAGGGGCTCGCTAGACATTCCAGTAAACGGAATGGAAAGAACAAACTTGCTTAAGTGAGCAAAACATTTATTGTTATCAAAAACTTCTTAAATAGGAGATTCTGCGAGGGAACTTTCAAAGCCTTCTCAGTTGTCACCCTGTGGGTATTTACAGCGTAATATACAGTGTGGCAATTCTTGCAAGACGATTTTATTATAAATACTGGATCATTCGGTACAGAATCTGTTGTCTTCCAGGCTGCTATCCAAAAACACAAAGATTACGGTATACAGAATTGTAGTTTTACCTGTTGTTTTGTATGGATGTGAAACTTGGTCTCTCACACTGAGGGAGGAACAAAGGCTGAGGGAGTTCAAGAATAGGGTGCTGAGGAGGATATTTGGGCCTAAGAGGGACGAGGCGACAGGGGAGTGGAGAAGACTACATAACGAGGAAATTAATGACCTGTACTCATCACCAAATATTATTCGGGTAATCAAATAGAGAAGAATGAGATAGGCGGGACATCTAGCACGTATGGGAAAAGAGCGGTGCATACAGGATTTTGGTGGGGAGACCTGAGGGAAAGCGACCACTTGGGAGACCCAGGCGTAAATGGGAGGGTAATATTAAAATGGATCTTCAAGAAGTGGGATGGGGCATGGAATGGATAGAGCTGGCTCAGGATAGGGACATGTGGTGGGCTCTTGTGAATGCGGTAATGAACCTCCGGGTTCCATAAAATGCGGGAATTTCTTGATTAGCTGAGAAACTGTTAGCTTCTCAACAAGGCCTCTGCTCCATAGAGTTAGTTAGTTAGTTAGTTAGTTAGTTAGTTAGTTAGTTAGTTAGTTAGTTAGTTAGCTTGATCTCACCTTAATGCATATTAGAACTGTTAATTACTTATGAATTAAACTTTAATTCAATTCACAACCCCCGAAAATATTATACAAAATTTAATCGAATTCAGCTACGAAATTGTTTTCGGATAACAACCACGAAGTCAGAGAAATGGAAGAATCACACTTAACTTCCACACGGTGCACTGACTTTACACTTCATGCACGGAAGTCCTGTGAAACCGATGCACATATAGGGCTAGAGGAAATATGGACATCACATGTGACAGCAGTCCCTTTCGAAAATTTGTGTTTTAAAACGACACTACCTTATCAGCAACTCAAAATATACACAAAGTGAGACAAGGTTAATTGGTTACTAATTAAATATAAATCAACAAAGAACCTGCCTATTCCATAAATATGGGAAAGTTCTTGACTGGGTGAGGAACTACTGCCTTCTCAAAAAGGACTCTTTCCATGAAATTACCTACTTAAACACTTAGTCAGTTAGTCAGTCAGTCAGTCAGTCAGTCAGTCATTTAGTCAATAAGTCAGTCAGTTCATTAGTTAGTCAGTCAGTTATTTAGTCAATCAGTCAGTTCTTTAGTTAGTGAGTCAGTCAGTTCATTAGTTAGTCAGTTCATAGTTAGTCAGTCAGTCAGTCAGTTTAGTTAGTGAGTGAGTGAGTCAAGTCAGTCAGTCCGTTACTTAGTTAGTCAGTCAGCCAGTCAGTCACTTAGAATAAAAGGTACTTACAGCATTGTCAGCAAATAAACCATGCATTGCACAATTTATTCCAACGAAATGAACACGAAACGTTTCGAAGCAGCTAAGTTACCAGTAAGGGACGAAACTGGAGTGCAACTGCCGCCTCGGCGCAATTCTGCCTGATTCATCTGCTAAATGAGCAATTTTGTTCAATTTCCTACCACAACTTGAAATGCCACATGCAGCGAAGAAGTTGAAAGGAAATTGGGGACTCGCAGACAGAGGGCTTCAGGGTGCATGGATCGAAAAAGAATAGACGCCGTTGAATCAGGAGTCGTTTGTGTGTGGACGTGCTCGTCATACGGAGTACTTGTATGTCAGGTACACACCGTGACTCCCGCTATCGATATATCTGCTTATTACTGGGACACCTGTCTCCATGGCAACAAAGCCACCTGTAACGTACGTACTTCAGGGCGACGGCAGCTGCACAACTAAGCCGGCGTAAGACAGTCTGACGTCTTCGGAACAAATGAACTCAAGATAGACTGTTCATGTCTGTCACCCGGCATTCTTGTCCCGCCTTCGAACTTACTGAAAGTACTACAATAATACATATTGACACCAACTTGTAGACAATGTTAAAACACAATATACAGACACTTTACATAAACCCCGACACGTTTCTTGCACACTAGCAAACTACCTTCATGGAGAAACACTTTTAACGCTTAAAACACTCTAGCCCAGCTGTTAAAATTTGTGGTGGTTCAAATAACAATGTTTTTAACAAATATTTTAACAAGTGGGTTTGTGTATTTTAAGTGTCAAATGTGTTCCCCCCTCAAGAAGGCGTACTACTGCGCACTATACATGTCGGGGTTTATGTAAAGTGATTGCGTATTGTTTTAACATTGTATACAAGTTGGTGTTAATATGTACTGCCGTAATATGCACACATACACCGTATGGACAATGTTAACCTTTTAAAGCCTAGCGGTAACTTTACATACGACCGGGTTTAACATTAAAAAATTCTACGTGGTGCCCACATTGCATTTATGTGTTTTGTACGGATCTCAGAACAAACAGCAACTTTTGCCTTATAAAACATTAAGAGACTGGTTTTTATAACCGAAGTGGAGAGTGTTTACAGCGCGGTACGCACTGAGTCCTTATATAAAACAGATACGCTTCGTCTTTAAAGGGTTAATTCACGTTTCGGTACTTATCAGTTTCTAATAATTTTTAATTTAAATGACACTGAAAGCGAATTTAAACGATGGTACAAAAATATAAATAATCGCCTTAAAAACAGTTGTTGAATTACACAAAATATGGAATGCGCTAGACCGAAAATCCTATTTGAGAACTTTTTAGTACGTTGAAATATTTACCTAAATGTAATAAAAACAGACCCATAGTCCCCTCAAGAGTATTCTAGTCAGAAATACACTGAATATTCATCAGACTTAGGAACACTGATGTTTCTTTCTACCCACGATGAATAACCAAGAGTTTTTTCATTTTCAATAATCAAAAGCCCACACAAGACCAAAAAATAAAGCAAATCCGCGTCCATTAAAAACGCTTTTGGAAAATACGTGTATCCTTTTGGATTACATCTTGCTGTCCCTCTCTTATGGTATATAAAGATTATACATGAATATATGTACTATATCAATCACTACTACCACGCAAATCATGGACCCTTTCACACGTAACGACCCTGATTATAAGCCGAGGTCTAAGAAAAGGCGAGGTGTTCTTTACATACCACCAGGTTTAACACTAAAAAATTCTACGTGGTGCCCACATTGCGTTTATGTGTTTTATACGGATCTCAGAACAAACAGCAACTTTTGCCTTATAAAACATTAAGAGACTGGTTTTTATAACCGAAGTGGTGAGTGTTTACAGCGCGGTACGCACTGAGTCCTTATATAAAACAGACACGCTTCGTCTTTAAAGGGTTAAATGATAACCTGTTACTGAGGAAACTCAAGAAAAGGCAAATTGTAGGAAAGAAATAATTTAATATTAGTACAAAATATTGTAGCAGTGTGGTAGAATTTTCTCAGCAAATAATTTCCTGATTTTGACTGTAACAAATTTAATATTTTTAACGAATTTTATAGATTTTAATTAATTCCTCAATATATTTTGAAAAATAAAAATTGTGAATCTGAAGATGGCCCAAATAGATCGAAACATGTCGTTCTGTAAATAAATGGAATGCAGTTGCGTTTAGACAGATTTTATCTTGATTCAAGAGCAGACAATAAACGCTTGACAGTTATGTCATGAAGATGCCGACGTTCGCGGAAGACCCACAGCACAGTCCCTCACCTGGTGTGTAATCAGAGGTAGTAGCTTTCATAAAAAAAAATTTATTAATAAACGTTCATTACTGTTACATTTGTATTTTCCACGTATCCCCACTTACGTAACGCTAAAATGACCCCGTGTGGCGCGGTTTCGGTTAACGCTCCACCTTCTAGTAACGTATGCTGAGCGTTACTGTAGTTTCATTTTTATGGAAGATCCGTGGAAATTCCAGTAATCTGTGAACCGCCTATAAAGGAATGTTACTAAACGAGAAACACTTTAAAGAAAGTCCTGGTTGTCTCAATCTAGGGAGAAGATTTAGGGTAATAGCTTCCTAGAGACCGTCTCAAATTGCACTTTTACACACATAGAGTCAGACAGTGGGGTCGTGTGGGTGCGTTCTGTTAAATCACACGTTCGTGCCAGAGACTTACTGCAACACGGAGCGTAAAACAGCTCCTCATTTCCTGCTGTTGGCTGACGTCTTCTTCCTTATTTCGTCTTGCCTCCGTGTTCAACATTTTTTACTCGAAGGAAGTGAGAAAAAGGGGGGGGGGAGGGAATGCGTGAAGAATAAAATAAAACTGCTAAAATAAGAAGGAAATGAAGAGAAAACTTGAGGAAACAGTAGAATTGTGAGGAACTAAGGTGGCGCATTGCTCTTTGCAGGAGCAGGAAATTGTAGACCTGGTGGAAAGAGACATCAGTAGCCGTAATGGCTTCAGTGGCGGCACGGTTCAGTCAAAAAAAATCCCCCGTATTTTGTAGAAGCCGTAAGTTAATTATTCCATTAAAAAAACCCACCACGTGTCCCTATCCTAAGCCAGATCATTCCAGTCCATGTCCCTTCCCATTCTTTGGAGATCCATTTTAATATTATCCCTCGAGCTGCCTATCAAGACAAGTTATTATTTTCCTGCTTTACTGTCTGCTGCAATAGTAGTAATGATTACAAATTAGGCACTAGTTACAGCTAGTACTGTGTCGCTGGCCGATCCCAGTGGCCGCGCGGTCTAAGGCGTAGGTCTGCGGCCGAGCGCTTGCTGGGATCGTCGGTTCGAATCCCACCGGGGGCATGGATTTTTTTCTCTTGTACAGTGTTTGTGTTGTCAGGTAGATGTCTCTGCGACGGGCCGATCCCTCGTCCAGAGGAGTCCTACCGACTGTGGTGTGTGTCTGAGTGTGATCAAGTGAAAATAAAAACAACCTCGACACCTGCTGTGAATAGGTAGGTAGAAGAGGGAACGACTACGAAACTGGGTCGCTGAACCACATCCGACTCACTCAAGTGAGACAAAATAGAAATACAGGAATAAATTTCCACACCATGACGATAATAGTTGTTGTGGAGATTAACGTTTTAAAGCCTAGCGGTAACTTTACATACCACCAGGTTTAACATTAAAAAATTCTACGTGGTGCCCACATTGCGTTTATGTGTTTTGTACGGATCTCAGAACAAACAGCAACTTTTGCCTTATAACACATTAAGAGATTGGTTTTTATAACCGAAGTGGAGAGTGTTTACAGCGCGGTACGCACTGAGTCCTTATATAAAACAGATACGGTTCGTCTTTAAAAGGTTAAAACTGGACAGGCATACTGCCTAAACTCGCCTACGTAGCACACAGTCTATAGCTGTACCTTCAGAAACCATGAAATGTTTACCTGAGTTTCATCACAGCGTACAATAGAATACATTATGCCATATAATTTCTACAAAGAGAGAACAAGGGGTATGTTTTATTTAACTAGGCTGTCAGTTGCTAAAATTATATAATGTCAAAGGCAGATATGTAGAATTTGTGGAAAACTAGTGACAGGGGAAGAATAAAGGGCTATGTTAGAAAAATCATTCCGTATGCAATTTGTCCATCCCTTATCACACTTAGAATGACGTGGGCACGAAGCCGTGCCTTCGCGCTGATGGGCCGTCGACGAAACGCCTCAGCCGTGGTCTAGTAGGTACTGTTCCTTATTCATTCATTCATTCATTCGTTCATTCATTCATTCATCCATCCATTCATTCATTCATTCATTCATTCTTTCATTCATTCATTCTGTCATTCATTCATTCATTCATTCATTCATGTTTTTTCTTTCTTTGTTTCTTTCTTCCTTTCTTTCTCCTTTTCTCCTTCCATCCTTCCTTCCTTCCTACCCTCCTTCCTTCCTTCCTTCTTTCCTTCCTTCCTACCTTCCTTCTTTCCTACCTTCCTTCCTTCCTACATTCCTTCTTTCCTTCCTTCCTTCTTTCCTTCCTTCCTTCCTTCCTTCCTACCTTCCTTCTTTCCTACCTACCTACCTTCCTTCCTACCTTCCTTCTTTCCTACCTTCCTTCCTTCCTTCCTTCCTTCCCTCCTTCCTTCCTTCCTTCCTTCCTACCTTCCTTCCTACCTTCCTGTCTACCTACCTTCCTTTCTTCCTTCCTTCCTTCCTTCCTTCCTACCTTACTTCTTTCCTACCTTCCTTCCTTCCTTCCTACCTACCTTCCTTCCTTCCTACCTTCCGTAGTCTGTCTTACGACAGCTCCACAGCCTCTTCCAAAGCCAGTTCTCCACACAGTGCGATCTAGTGTTTCCTCTTTCAATTTACAGTACCCTCTCTGTACTGTATGGCCATCCAGTAGCTGCTTACGTCTTCTTCCTCGTTCTTAATTCATTTCTATCCTTCTACCTATTTTTTCTTCAGTTACCTACAATACGCGGATTAATTTTGAACGTTATTTTCATTCCATAAAAATACAATTTGGAGGCAAATTAGGATAAACCATTACAAAAATAAGGGTCAGAATCCATTAGGGCTTGAAGTTAGAATGGAGGGATTACTGCGTTCTGTGATCCTTGAGTCAAAAAGTAGAACGTATTGTGTACAGAAGCTGATGTGAAGTACACAGTGTAAAAGTGTTTGTGGGATCGTAGGACTAAACAGGAGGGACGTCAAACAAAGCACGGCACGTAAAGAGAAAAAAGGTAAAGCAGTCCCATTACAGGCCTGGACAGGCCCACAGGGTTCCAGGAGGTTGAGGCTCCCAGACTTCTAGACAATCGGCACATGAAGGTGGTAAGGTTGTCAGCCCTACGCACCGGCCGCGTTTACCCCCCAGGAAATATTCCTGGTACTCATTTCCGTTAGAGGCTGAGTCGACCCCAGGGCCATAGTGTGACCGACAGGATTATGCCAATGAAAAAAACCCACTGACACCATCGGGAATCAAACCCGCGACCTGCCGGTTTGTAGCGCAATGCCTCAACCAACTGCGCCACCGCGGCCCCTTCGTAAAGGGAAGAAAATGTAAATATTTTGCGAAGAACGATGATTTGATTGATCTTTATAAAGCTGATAGTCTGAAATGTGTAGCGGCCTTCTCATATAGCAACGGCTGATATATCGGGCAGTACTTTTGCGTACAAAAGAGCAGAGGCGTAGCCTAGCATACACGTAACTGAACTAAAGAACCAACTTCATGTTTCAGAACTAACTCCATGGAGCTGAGTCTTCTTGATAAGCTAATAGTTACTCAGCTAGTCAACATATTCTCCATATTTTGTGGAACCCGAATTTTCACTACCACATTCACAAAGTCCTGCCACTCGTCCTTATCATGAGGCTCATCAATCCAATCCATGCCTTTCTAACTAAGATCCATTTTAATAATATCCTTCCACTTAGCCCTAGGTCTTCCAAGTGACCTTCTTCCCTTAGGTTTCCACAACAAACCCCTGTATACACCTCTCCTTCACCCTGCCCCCCAAATCTCCAATGCCAATCGATCTCGTTCGTCTTTTGTGAACACCCAGATCCACGTTTCAGATGTTAATTTAAATACCAATATGGAAGAAGTGATGGGAAGAGGAGGAAGAAGACGTAAGCAGCTATTCGATGACCTTAAGCGAAGGAAGGGATACGGTAAATTGAAAGAGGAAGTACTAGACAGCACTCTGTGGAGAAAATGCTTTTGAAGATGCTATGGACCTGTCGTAACACAGACTATGAAATGAGTGAATTCAATCAGCTGATGACACGACCTGTGTTCACGAAACCAAAAGATTCATTAAGGTGTTCACAAAACCCACTCATACGTCTCCGTGATGAGTTACATAGATTCAGTGCACACCGCGTCATCTTATATCGCTAGGGTCAGTTCTGGTATAAAATTCCGGTAATCCCAAAGGCTCTCTCTTTAAGACAAATCAAAAAAAAATATTCGACGTAAACGCAATTACTTACCACATGCGTGCTACACGTACTACCAAATTAAATATAATTTAGTCAGCACAAACGTATTGAATAAAGTGCGTAACGCATGCAGCCCCTCGCTGTATACAATTGTGTAACCTCCAGCTACTTCTCTTTTTTAAAATGTATAACTGACCTAATTCCATGTAACAGAGCCTAACATAAGAATGCGACGGCCACGTATTGTTTGCACCCCTTTGTAACACACGATGTGTCTCACATTGTAACATGTAAATTTTTTACAATGGTTTTACATGAGTAAAATAAAAAATATTCAACAGAAATTTTTCATTTTCACTAATAATCAAAAAAACACTACGCTTCTGAAGATAACTGCCATCTATTCAATTGCTGCCGGGGGGGGGGTTATTTTCCCCGGAAATAGCTACCCAATCACTTCTATCTACTGCCGAAGTTAAGAATGGGTGGTGCTATACCTCTACTTCTTCTTAGGCCATCATAGTGTGCACAGTGACAGTAATACATGACAGTGCGTCACCGTGAAAAAAAGAACAAGTTTTTGAGCACTAAAGCTGTTGGTAACTGCAACGAACAGCTGTTGAAATTACAAAGGTTCTGGTATTAGTTTATAGAATACAACGAAATTGTAAAGAACAAACCCCGGAATGGGGGGGGGGCTCCAATTCTGATTATAACTACATATTTTCCTGACAGGTTATTTGCAACTTTACATGCCTCACTAAACTTAACGTCCTTTTACGAACACAGAAGCCAACTGCTGTGTCGTTTATCGCCCATCACAGCCAGGAATGGCTCCCCGCTACATTTCCTGTCATATTCAAAATATGAAAAAAAAAACTTTCCAAGGAAAGTTGCAGATTGTAACGACGTCTATGTGCTGCAAAATGTAACACGTTTCTATATGAAGGCGCCTTATATTTGGAACAATTTTAGCCTTAGATTTTTTCATCTCAAGCAGACGATACTGTCTCCATATGAAACAAAACATACAGCGATTCGTAAATAATTTAATTGAGCACGATCCTAATAGTTCCATTGTTATTCAAGAAATTCCCCGCATTTTATAAAGCCATAAGGTTCATTACCGCTTTCACAACAGCCCACAATCTGTCCCTATTCTTAACCAGGCTAATAGAGTCGATGAACTCCCTTTTTGTTTCTTTAAGATCGATCTTAATATTACCCTTCTAACTACGCCTAGTCTTCTAACGGGCCTCCTTCCTTCTGCTGTCCCCACTGAAACCTGATATATATTTATCTTATCCCCCATACGTGCCACACGCCCTGCCCATCTCATCCTGATAAATCCTATCACCCTATAAGAACCGAAATATATTTCGGTAAATTCGGCTGAATGTCTAAATCGAAACTTAATCCACTTCTCTCTATTAATCTCAGAGAAGAAACTTGTCAACAGACAGACAGAAAAATGGAAAATAATTCCGACATAACAATAAAACAAATGTGTCTATTTTGTCCAATTGTCCATTTTTTTAAGTTTTTCCGTCCAAATTGGGCTGGATGTCACCAATTTTCCTCCTCAACAAGTGAATATGGCGTGTGACCACACACCACCAGCAGGTGTTAATTTTAAGAATTCGTGGATTTATACATCTACTTCGCCAATACGCCTTCGCGTCATGGTAGTTTACTAAGCACAAGGGCACGTACTTTCCTTTCCTGTGGCGCAACAGCCCAAATCGGGCCTAGGCCGCCTCCTTTGGCAGATTTTTAAATTACACTAAGACACACCACATTCGGTAGAACTCCTCCGAAGAAACAGCTGTTATAGTAAAAATGTCTGTATCCACATCTTGAAGGCATTTAGGAGGCGTAGTGGTATAGTTCCACTTATTCTTATCCTCGACAAGTAATTGTGGTAAATTGTCAAATTCAGGTCCCGGCAGTTTAATTGTCGTGAATTGGCGGTTGGCTGGACATCAGAGCACGTCTGACCGATGCGGAGACAAGAAAAGCACTTGACCCTGCCAGGAATCAAATGTCGTATTTTCTTTCCTGCACCTTAGTCGCTAGATTATCCTGGCTCATAAAAATACTTGTTGTCATGCAAAGGTGCACAGAAGCCAGGGAGATTCTCATGCCTTGAATTTGACTCACGATGCCCCCCAGTGCCCATTTCAAAAGTCATTACGTTTGATGTCTGCAAAAGCCTAGCGGTAACTTTACATACCGCCAGGTTTAACATTAAAAAATTCTACGTGGTGCCCACATTGCGTTTATGTGTTTTGTACGGATCTCAGAACAAACAGCAACTTTTGCCTTATAAAACATTAAGAGACTGGTTTTTATAACAGAAGTGGAGAGTGTTTACAGCGCGGTACGCACTGAGTCCTTATATAAAACAGACACACTTCGTCTTTAACCTTTTAAAGCCTAGCGGTAACTTTACGTACCACCAGGTTTAACATTAAAAAATTCTACGTGGTGCCCATATTGCGTTTATGTGTTTTGTACGGATGTCAGAACAAACAGCAAATTTTGCCTTATAAAACATTAAGAGACTGGTTTTTATAACCGAAGTGGAGAGTGTTTACAGCGCGGTACGCACTGAGTCCTTATATAAAACAGGCACACTTCGTCTTTAACCTTTTAAAGCCTAGCGGTAACTTTACGTACCACCAGGTTTAACATTAAAAAATTCTACGTGGTGCCCATATTGCGTTTATGTGTTTTGTACGGATGTCAGAACAAACAGCAAATTTTGCCTTATAAAACATTAAGAGACTGGTTTTTATAACCGAAGTGGAGAGTGTTTACAGCGCGGTACGCACTGAGTCCTTATATAAAACAGAGAGGCTTCGTCTGTAAAGGGTCAACTCCATCTCTCAATAATATACGGGAAGGAAACAAAAGCATTAATTTGACCAGCACATGAACTTACTGCAGCCATTTCCACATTGATTAATGAATGGCTTTTTCCTCTCTAATCCAAGCTACTGAGGTCACTGTTTGTGTTCAGTTCTTCCCCCGCCTACCCTGCGGTAAATCCGTAGTCTAAAGTTCTAGGCTGTCGAAGAACATTTCCGAAACCGCGCTGACATTTCCACATTAGACGTTTGGTTTGTGTCAAAACTGGCTGCAGTAAGTGCTTTCACTGTACACAAACTGACCACCAATTCTCATTAGATGGAGTATGGAGTTCCGCCGTGTGTTTAGTTTGACTTCAAAATTAATTAGATCAGCATTACACTGTATAAAATCAAAGTAACGCAAAGCGGAAAAAAAGCCTACGCAGAGTAATGACTGTAACTGTTTATTTTACTCGCTATTCACATGAAGCGCGTATTTGCTAGATCGTGTCAGAGTCCGGAAGCATAATGTCAGTAACAGCGGGGGCAAAAATTCATTAAATTTAATATCGAAAATTTCTACCAAAATTTATCAACAGAAAATAACTTTCATTCCTATATGTTTTACATTGCCGTCTATTTAAGAAACTTTTTCGTAATTTTTTAAAATAATTTTATATGAGATGCAACACTAACATTATTTTGTATAAGACATTCTTCTGTATGGCAAATACTTAATAAAAGGAAAATATATATATAGTTTGTGGAGTTTAGCAATGCAATAAATTGGCACGTATTGGTTGGACTGTTGTTGTCAATAAACGAAAATTAAGAAAAATGAGTCACAAAAAATTTCAATAGCAAAGAAAATTTGGGGTAAATATGTGGAGCCTTACTCCATCGGAGAAGGTTTTGTAACTGTCAGTTTGAGGTTTCCTTTTCTTAGTTTTAAAAAAATCATATCACGTTTGTTTTATTCCTTAGATACAGCCTTCCCTGCCCAAGACTAATGCCGTACTGTGTTACTAACATAAAATGTTAAGTATCAGTGAATAATACAGTGCAGGGGAGAAACATAAAATCACAACAGCAGAAGGAACCAGGGCTGTGCAGTCGGTACACAAAACCTCCGACTCCGACTCCTTCATAAAATCTCAATATGCATTAACCCTTTAAAGACGAAGCGTATCTGTTTTATATAAGGACTCAGTGCGTACCGCGCTGTAAACACTCTCCACTCAGTTATAAAAACCAATCTCTTAATGTTTTATAAGGCAAAAGTTGCTGTTTGTTCTGAGATCCGTACAAAACACATAAACGCAATGTGGGCACCACGTAGAATTTTTTAATGTTAAACCTGTTCGTGTGTAAAGTTACCGCTAGGCTTTAAAAGGTTAATAACGGTAAACCTACAAGGCATTGCATCAGCACCACGTGAATCATCAGGCTACTGTTTAGACTTATAACCTATATTTAAGTGTAAGTCTAATGGTTACTGTAGCTATCAGGGCTCTGGGGTTGGAGTATCTAGTTAAGATTTTATATCGAGTTCGGAGTCGGTATATTTATACCGACTCCGCCCAAAATTCATTCCGACTGCGACTCCGACTCCACAGCCCTCGAAGGAACACAAAACTTTCTCTTTCAGAAATTAAATTTTGAAAAATTTGCGGTTCTTTCACTTTCTAGAAGCCGATTTACATACAGGGGAACGAGACAGTTAATAATCAGAGGCTAAATATTTTATAAAATTTCAAGTTTTCTTTCCTTATTTAATTAAAAAATAACAGCAGAGAAAAATTTCCTTACATTCCTGCACAGAAAGGAAATGCTAAGTTTTCATTATAGAAATCATTACGAACAACTTCATATATGCTATTTAGAAAGTTTTTCCCCAAATATTTATTTTGCTTCAGACGTGTTAGCAGACACTTTCGTAGATATTTACCATCTAGTACTTTGTATGCAGCTCTTGTTACACAATTCCATATTCACATATTCCC
Organism: Coptotermes formosanus; assembly: GCA_013340265.1. NCBI lineage: Eukaryota > Metazoa > Arthropoda > Insecta > Blattodea > Rhinotermitidae > Coptotermes > Coptotermes formosanus. The sequence goes on from BLKM01000656.1 coordinate 228,278, forward strand.
CACATCTAACTGCCCCCCGCCCCCAACTGTCAATAGACACAGACAGAAGTATTTCATTCATGGACTTCACCCTGTGGACAACACAATTATGTGCAACAAACGTCAATAATTTGTAGGCTTAGCGAAATGTTTAACCTTTTAAAGCCTAGCGGTAACTTTACATACCGCCAGGTTTAACATTAAAAAATTCTACGTGGTGCCCACATTGCGTTTATGTGTTTTGTACGGATCTCAGAACAAACAGCAACTTTTGCCTTATAAAACATGAAGAGATTGGTTTTTATAACCGAAGTGGAGAGTGTTTACAGCGCGGTACGCACTGAGTCCTTATATAAAACAGATACGGTTCGTCTTTAACCTTTTAAAGCCTAGCGGTAACTTTATGTACCGCCAGGTTTAACATTAAAAAATTCTACGTGGTGCCCACATTGCGTTTATGTGTTTTGTACGGATCTCAGAACAAACAGCAACTTTTGCCTTATAAAACATGAAGAGATTGGTTTTTATAACCGAAGTGGAGAGTGTTTACAGCGCGGTACGCACTGAGTCCTTATATAAAACAGATACGGTTCGTCTTTAACCTTTTAAAGCCTAGCGGTAACTTTACATACGACCAGGTTTAATATTAAAAAATTCTACGTGGTGCCCACATTGCGTTTATGTGTTTTGTACGGATCTCAGAACAGACAGCAACTTTTGCCTTATAAAACATTAAGAGATTGGTTTTTATAACCGAAGTGGAGAGTGTTTACAGCGCGGTACGCACTGAGTCCTTATATAAAACAGATACGGTTCGTCTTTAACCTTTTAAAGCCTAGCGGTAACTTTACATACGACCAGGTTTAATATTAAAAAATTCTACGTGGTGCCCACATTGCGTTTATGTGTTTTGTACGGATCTCAGAACAAACAGCAACTTTTGCCTTATAAAACATTAAGAGATTGGTTTTTACAACGGAAGTGGAGAGTGTTTACAGCGCGGTACGCACTGAGTCCTTACATAAAACAGATACGCTTCGTCTTTAAAGGGTTAATATAAGCATCGTTTTGTATGAAGAAACAGTAGAGGTTTTCCATCACAAAATGTGCAATTTTTCCCCCTATGGCGCAACAGCCCCTATTGGCCCACAGCCTCCTCATTAAGGAGGTTTCACGATTACACTCGGACACACGACACTCGGTAGGACTCCTCTGGACTAGTGATCAGCCCGACATAGAGATCTTTGACAACACACATCACTTGCAAGACATCCATGCCCCCAGTGGGATTCGAACCCGCAATCCCAGCAAGCTGTCGGCCGCAGACCCACGCCTTAGACCGCGGGGCCACTGGGATAGGCATAAAATATGCACTGCTCATATTAAAATAGGAAACCGACTCTAATCAAACGATACTGATCAAATATTTGATGTGTCTGATAAATATTCATGACATTACTTTGGGAAACCCTACGAAGTTTTTGAACACGATGACAGCCTATGAATGTATAAATTTTAAAAGTATTTGTAGAATATTAAAAAGGCATGAATACGTCACTGTAGGTTCCTTCGTGGGACTTTTATAATTACAAATGCTGTTCTCAGATCATGGAATCAGACAGACTGCCAGTAACACACATTGTTAGGAAATGTATGATCTAAATAGTTATTATTATTATTATTATTTTTTTTTTTTTGCGCTGAATTGGGACTCTTTTTAAAATAAACTTATCTGTGTTTCTTTAGAGTGTAGGGGTTTTGCCCCAGTACTTCCACATATCTTTTCCTGCAATATTGTTCCCTTTTGTTTGTTTGTTTGTTTGTTTGTTTGTTTAGTGTTTGTTTTGTGTATCTGTGCTGTTTTTGTGTTGTATTTGTGTTTTTGTGCTGGCCTTATAACAGGCATTTTTGCTGTTAAGCCTGCACGTTAATAAATACCGATTGTTATTATTATTATTATTATTATTATTATTATTATTATTGCGCTGAATTCGAACTTTTTTGAAAATAAACTTATCTGTGTTTCTTCAGAGTGTGGGGGTTTTGCCCCAGTACTTTTATATATCTTTTCCTGCAATATAGTTCTCTTTTGTTTGTTTGTTTGTTTGTTTATTTGTTTGCTTGTTTAGTGTTTGTTTTGTGTATTTGTGCTGTTTTGTGTTGTATTTGTGTTTTTGTGCTGGTTTTATAACAGACGTTTTGCTGTTAAGCCTCCATGTTAATAAATACCGATTTATTATTATTATTATTATTATTATTATTAGTTTCCGCAGCCGCCCACACCGGGCCTGTGGCCCACCCAGCCTTCTGTACAATAGGTAACGGATCTCTTCCCCTGGGGGTAAAGCGGCCGAGGCGTGGCGTTGAACACCCACCCCATCTAGCGCGGAAGTTAACGAGTACGCCTACACGTCTATCCTGTCTCTGTAGCTTCATGGCCTATCCTAGGGTGAAATTTACGTTTTACCTTTACGTCAGCATAAGACGACAACCTTAACGAATAAAACACCACGAAGTAAGAGCTTTATTTTGACTAGCACACGACCCCGTACTGCGCACGAATAGTGACAGTAAAGTTATCCATAAAATCAAGTTATAAATCTTAAGGAACAATAGGCAGAATCAGCACACAACGCCGGGCAATAGACTCCACATGTTCGGCAGCTTTATGGCATAGATAAATTCCATCAGCTGGGACGTCACGTGACAGCTGCCGTACTTACAATAGTGGTAGAAGATACGCCCTGTATATAGGACGATACATACACAGCAATAAAATGTAGAAGAAGACACCTTTCCCTCCGCCAAGTCATAGTCAGCGACTCTGTTGTTTACCCGATCTCATATTCGTGGGTAAGGCAGATAAAGCATGAAGCTTACACTCACTTTAGGGAATGTGGAGGTATACCTCCACCCTCCATACGCTTTCATGAGGTAACGCTTAATTAAGCACAGAGAAAAATATGCCTTTATGTGTCTATTTTCTTAAAATTAACACCATGGCTACAGTTAAAAATATTTCCCTTGCCTTTCTTTCGTTATTCACAACAGAAAAAAATATTTCAAATTTAAGTTTCTGACTTACTGAAGTCCATATTTTATGCCATGCACATAAGTTCGTGACAAAAGCTTATTCATGAAATTGATTGATTTCAATACGGTAAGTACGTTTTTTTTCGACCGATTTAAGCCTTTAAAGGCGAATCGTATCTGTTTTATATAAGGACTCAGTGCCTACCGCGCAGTAAACACTCTCCACTTCGGTTATAAAAACCAGTCTCTTAATGTTTTATAAGGCAAAAGTTGCTGTTTGTTCTGAGATCCGTACAAAACACATAAACGCAATGTGGGCACCACGTAGAATTTTTTAATGTTAAACCTGGTGGTATGTAAAGTTACCGCTAGACTTTACAGGGTTAAAGTGCGGGTCCCCAGTACGAAATTTAATCATATTCATTAAGTGGTTTCGGAGATAAAACATGTGAAAGGAAGAAATAAATCGTAACTCACTCCATGTAGTACTGTCCTTTATCGAAAGCTAGCCAAGATATTTCCCTAATTTTATCAAACAACTGGGTCATTACACTTTTCGCAACAGCCTATCACTTGTCCTTACACTGAGTCACACTTATTCAATCCACACCCTACCATTATATTACTTTAATATCAATTTTAATATTATCCTCCCATCTATGTCTGTATTTTAGAAGTTGCTGTCTTCTTTCAGCTTTCCTTACTAAAATTCTGTATGAATTTCTCTTCTCCCTGTTTATGTAAAGAAAAATAAATGAAAATAAAGTATTGTGAACTTTGAAGATGAGGGTAATTTAATAACAAAAGAAAGGCGAAACCCCTTAGTAAGAAATCAGAATCTCATGATAAGTGGAAAAACACGTCAGTGAGATAAATGCATACACCTTTTTGTATCTCAGATACCTTATGCATTCAGACACAATGAAACACCATCACAGACACTGCAGCTCAGAGAGTTCGCAGAAATAAGGGAAAAGTTTTGCACTGTTTCATAACATGTTAAAAACATGCTTTTAAAAGTACTTTTGTAACACTCGACTGATTGTGAAAACCCCATTATATTGAAGAGTGCTTTATGCAGGGCGAAATCGTAGCTGGATGCAACAGGACCCTTGATTAGTAACAGACTGGATAGCGTAAAAAAAATTCCAGAGTTACAAAGTGGAAATAAATAATGCCGATACCTTTTTGTTTTGAATTACTATTTTAAATTGATCCTCGTGTGTTTTGTGATTATTCACAATTTCATGGATAGGGTGAAACTACAAATCGTGCCAAATTAGCTTGACCTGTTTATACAACCTGCACTGCAACCGTGGGAAAAAAAAATTCCCGATTTTTTTAACGGTTCAACTTTCCAGTCTGATGGAGCTGTTAAGCACGCTGATTACAGTGGGAGGTCACAGAAGCAAAGAACGTTTTAGAACGCGAGTGTACAACATATACTGAGGGTGTTCGAGAATAGGGTGCTGAGGGGGATATTTGGGCCTAAGAGAGACGAGGCAACAGAGGAGTGGAGAAGACTACATAACGAGGAACTTAATGACCTGTACTCATCACCAAGTATTATTCGGGTATCAAAATCGATAAAAATGAGATTGGCGGGGCAGGTAGCAGGTATGGGGGAAAAGCGAGGTGCATACAGGATTTTGGTGGGGAGACCTGAGGGAAGGCGACCACTTGGGAGACCCAGGCGTTGATGGGAGGGTAATATTAAAATGGATCTTCAAGCATTGGGTGGGGGCATGGAATGGATTGAGCTGGCTCAGGATAGGGACATGTTGCGGGCTGTTGTGAATGCGGCAATGAACCTCCGGGTTCCATAAAATGCTTGGAATTTCTTGACTAGCTGAGAAAATGTTAGCTTCTCAAGAAGGCCTCTGCTCCATGGAGTTGGTTGGTTGGTTGGTTGGTTGGTTGGTTGGTTGGTTGGTTGGTTGGTTGGTTAGTTAGTTAGTTAGTTAGTTAGTTAGTTTAGTTAGTTAGTTAGTGTATAACATATGAAGTGAAATCTACCCTCTTCTGGGATATAACGCGGCGTCGTGTGGTAATTGTTTACCGACGTTTCGGGACAACGTATCGGTCCCATCTTTATATATTACGTGTTCCACATATTCCAGGAGTAGATATCATAAAACATTACGTAAAATCTCTTTACTTTAAGCAGTGCTGTTAAGTACGCACTTTAGTAGACTGAATTGAATCGAAATGAATTAAACTGGATCGAAACCTTTACAGCACAGTCCCTCTTCAGAGGGCAACATTACTTCAGCTGGTCATTAAATTCCTAGACTTGAAATTTTATTAACATTTTCGAAACAGCCGAAGCTTCGTCCCTATCTTAAGCCATAACAACAGTCCACGGACCTGCAACTTATTCTTTCGAGATCCATTTTAATATTATCCTCTTATCTACGCCTTTGTATTTCATGCGGTTTCTGTATTTTTCACTGCATAGCTATTTCGCCAGCGAATAAACGTCGGTTCTAACCCCATAAAGTTTTTGTCTTCTTCCTCTTCTTTCTATACTCTGAAATCTGGTGTCCCAAAATATTATAAAATATGACCCTGGCTTTTGAGTCCTTACGTTAACCTTTTAAAGCCTAGCGGTAACTTTACGTACCACCAGGTTTAACGTTCAGAAATTCTACGTGGTGCCCACATTGTGTTTATGTGTTTTGTACGGATCTCAGAATAAACAGCGATTATTTCCCTATACAGCATTAACTGATTGGTTTTTATAAGGGAGACGGAGAGTGTTTACTGCGCGGTACGGACTGTGGCCCCTTAAAAGTCCCGTGTTTACTTTATGTACCACCAGGTTTAACATTCACAAATTCTACGTTCTGCCCACACAGTGTATTTATGTGTTTTGTGTGGATCTCAGAACAAACAGCGATTATTTCCCTATACAGCATTAACTGACTGGTTTTTATAAGGGAGACACAGAGTGTTTACAGCGTGGTACGACCTCGATCCTTATATATAAAATAGATATGCTTCGTCTTTAAAGGGTTAATATTAAGTGTGGCTCTTTTCGACTACTTCAGAACATGTCTGAGAAAGGTTTTTGGGTCTAAGAGGTTGGATGTAACCGGGGAATTGAGAAAATTTCATACTGATGAACTTCATAATCTGTATTCCTCACCAAATAATATTCGGCTGTTCAAATCGAGGAGGACAGGGAATGTAGCAGGTATGGGGGAAAGGAGAGGTCATACAGAATTTTGGTGAGGAGATCTGAAGGGACCAATTGTAAGACATAAGCATAGACCGGAAGATAATATTAAAATTGACGTTAAATAAATATACTTAGAAAGTGCGGACTGGATTCATCTAGCTCAAGAATAGGAAAAAGTGGCTGCGGGGTTTTTGTTAACACCGTGATGAATTTTCAGGTTCCTTAAAATGGTGGGCATTTATTGACTAGCTTTTCAAGAACAAGTCTGTTTTATGGACCTATCTCTGTTAATAATTTCAACTGTCTCTTTTTGCTACCGATTTAAAGGCACATCGTATTACTGCGAACGTTGTTCATTTTAATCCTCTGCAGCCTGACATGTCTACGAAGTGTGGTTTTTGCATAATGGCACGAAACTTAATGCAGGCAAATCTACAGTTTTATATATATACATATATATATATATACACATTACTCGCAAAACTAAAGGTTTTAAGTAATGTCATATTGCAGTATGAGAATGACTACACTCAAATTATAATAACAATATTAATAATATCCTTTCAGAATCTGAAAGGATACACCTGATGATGGTAAAGATAATGCCGAAACATGTTGTGTAACTGTATATAAAATGACAATTGAATAAACATCACGATAAAATCTGAAGTTTTGCTGCACTGACATTACTAGTATTGTTACTATTGTCTGATTTTAAGCACAACAGAACGGCACACATAAAGACTATGAGTACAATCGTACTAAGTCAACTGTCGACTGAAATGCCATAAGGGCAACTGACCTCAACTCAAGGCAATCCAAAAAATATTCGAAGCTTTGTGCAACAGCGGATTTTTACTAGCAAATGTGCCAGTAAATACGAACATATACAGGGTGTTTCAACAGAATGTGAAGATTTTCAGATCGCTGTTTTGACGAATTGGTTTGAAAGTAAGAAACACAAAAAATCACGGAGTGTCAGCAGCAAAATGCCACTTATCTCACCGCGGAGGACCGGGTTCGATCCCGGCCCAGTCCATGTTCGACTTGTGAAGTATAAAGTGGCATTGGGACAGGTTTTGTCCCCGAGTACTTCGGTTTTCTCCTGTCAATTTCATTCCACCGGTGCTCAATTACTCGGAAAAATGAAAAAAAAAACCAATCATCTTTCCCTTCATCTTCTTCACAGGGTTGTACAATAAGCCTTAAGGGCTGCGGTGCGTCAGTAGCGTCTGCTGCATGGCCGTTCTCCATAAAAAAATGTCATTTAATATCCGCTCTTTGTATTTTTAAAATTACCTCTCTTAATTTGTCGCCCAGACATGCCCTACCTTCCTGTAACCGTGATCGGAAATTAACCGTAATTGCACAAAGGTACGCAACTTGCCCCCGACGTTGCGGTATGTTAGTTACAGTTAAATTCTAAATATCAACAGGTTCAGGGACGAAACATCACGTCAGGGTCGAAATTAGAGCCACTGATAAACGTCTGCTGCGAAGTATGGTTAATTTCCGATCACATTTACAGGAATGTACTGCATGCCAGGAAGACGACTTAGGAGAAATTACAATTTTTAAAATATACAATAAATACGTTAAACGTCATTTCAGTACTGATAATCCGTAATTTCTTTTTCCTTATATTAAGCCAAGTTCATCAAAACAGCTATCTCAAAATTGTCACATTTGATACACGTACCCTGCATTACTTAAAATAAGTCTGCCAACTCTTCAATTAAGGTGGTAATTCTTACAGACATCCCATGAAAACCCAGACTCCTTTTCTCCGCCATTTATTTTACAGTTATTTCCCGGATATCATACTTGAAGACTCATGCACTCTACCTTTACTGCTTTGGTCATTGCGAAAACGAAAGAATTACAGTAATAACATTTCGTTAACCTTTTAAAGCCTAGCGGTAACTTTACGTACCACCGGGTTTAACATTCAACAATTGTACGTGGTGCCCACATTGCATTTATGTGTTTTGTACGGATCTCAGAATAAACAACGCAGAATTTTTGAACGTTAAAGCTGGTGGTACGCAACGTTACCGCTAGGCTTTAAAAGGTTAAAGGGTTAACTGCCATATTTATATCAATCAAGAATACATTACAACTGCAAAATATATGATTTATTTGTTCAGATTCAGGATTTGCTACACCATATAACGTTCAATATCGTGTTATTTCTATTTACTCTGCTTTTTTTCAAATTCATGTTTACATTTTATTTTTGTAACTTCTAGCTGTTTAGTTTCTGTCTGTATTTGGGTTTCGGTTGTCATTAAAAAGTCGGTAAATTAATTTAGGTGAATCAAGCAATTGAAGATTAAAATTCGTTTAAATTACACAGAAAGCTTCAGTTAGTTTGTCACCAACAACCCATCTTTACATGGAGAGAATCTGTTAATATTATCTAGGGAATTCAGCAACGTTTATTGCTTGAATAATGAGAAATATTTCAATACACTGCCTAGTAAAATGCACAGTTTTAACCTTTTAAAGCCTAGCGGTAACTTTACATACGGCCAGGTTTAACATTAAAAAATTCTACGTGGTGCCCACATTGCGTTTATGTGTTTTGTACGGATCTCAGAACAAACAGCAACTTTTGCCTTATAAAACATTAAGAGACCGGTTTTTATAACCGAAGTGGAGAGTGTTTACAGCGCGGTACGCACTGAGTCCTTATATAAAACAGATACGCTTCGTCTTTAAAGGGTTAATTATTACAGCAAGAGGCACACACACGGGTAGTAAACACTGAATTTTGTGTCCGTGTATTATCCGTATACATAAGTACATCGGATAAAAATTGTAGAAAAAATAAAATTAAAACACTGATAAAAGAAATTTAAACAAAGATTCAAGTCTTCTAGGATGTGACGCTCTGTCTTTGGGTGAGTGATTCCCGACGTTTCGAAAGACCACAATACTCACGTCTTCAAATTAAAGCAGTCTGTCGAAACGTCGGCTGCTACTCAAGCAAGGACAAGGCGTCGCGTCCCAGAAGCCTTGAACTTTCAGCAACGCCCCCTGAGATATCCCCAAATCTCACAGTTTCGACGTAATTTACTCACGTGTTGTAATTAATATAATATTTCAAAATTTGGTATTTGGTATCTTCGGTTCTCATTAGGGGAAAAAAATTATCAGCATAGGTTTTAAATACTTTCTGCATATTACAGGAATTTGATGCAGAAGGCTGGAGAAGATCATTTGGACCGATCGTGTGAAAAATGAAGAAGTATTACATAGAGCCAAGGGGGAGGGGAACATCCTTCGTGCTATAAAAGGAAGGAAGGCTAACTGGATTGGTCACATCTTGCATAGGAACTGCCTACTAAAACACGTTATTGAAGGAAATATAGAAGGAAGAATTGACGGAAAGACGAGTACGAAGAAGTAAGCAGCTACTGAATGACCTTAAGGAAAACAGAGGATACTGTAAATTAAAGAGGAAGCACTAGATCGCACACCGTAGAGAACTTGCTTTGGAAGAGGTTATGGACCTGGCGTAAGACAGACCACATAATAAATGAATGAATGAACGAATGAATGAATGAATCAGTGAAAGAATGCATGAATTAATTAATTAATTAATTAATGAACGAATGAATGAATCAGTGAAAGAATGCATGCATGAATGAATGAATGAACGAATGAATCAGTGAATGAATGAATGAATGAATGAATGAATGAATGAATGAATGAATGAATGAATGAATGAATGAATGAATGAATGAATGAATGAATGACGGACTTAACCTCCGGACGATGTGCACTGGACTTCAAGGACCGAGTCAGTCGAACGGCTTCCCCGTGTTTTCCGTAATAGCACAGGGCACTGTGATGCAGGGCCATGTTGGGTCAGATCGCAGGGTCGTTAATCTATCTGCTACTTGAGTTCTTCTAACAACTGGCAGTGTCCAAGGAAGAAATTTATTAAGAGAGAAGCAATCGAGTTATAGAATGGGCTCTATCACGTAATACGAATAATACAAATAATAATAATAATAACAATAATCACCCTCTTACTCGGACGCCGTCCTCACCACTCCCTGACTGTTGTCAGAACTGAATTCAAAATACTTCTTAATCAAAAATTAGAAGAAAGGAACGACATTACGCCACACCCACACTGCACTAAAATTAGTACGGCTGACACGAGAACATGCAGCCGAGATCGCCACAGAAGGACTCGCCCTCACACAAGAAATAGCCTTTACAAGAACTAACTTCGAGCCGCGGCGTGCAGCTCCTTATAAATCCAGCGCCTCCCTCTACCAAATTCGTGAAGGTTCTGTGGTCAGTGATTGGTCACTTGTCCCAACAGACCTCACACCAGAGGAATAACTAACTAACTAACTAACTAACTAACTAACTAACTAACTAACTAACTAACTAACTAACTAACTAACTGACTGACTGACTGACTGACTGACTGACTGACTGACTGACTAACTAACTAACTAACTAACTAACTAACTAACTAACTAACTACCTAACTGACTGACTGACTGACTGACTAACTAACCAACTAACTAACTAACTAACTAACTAACCAACCAACTAACTAACCAACTAACTAACTAACCAACTAACGAACTCCATGGAGCAGAGGCCTTCTTGAGAAGCTAACAGTTTCTCAGCTAGTCAAGAAATTCCCCGCATTTTATGGAACCCGGAGGTTCATTACCGCATTCACAAGACCCCGCTACCTGTCCCTATCCTGAGCCAGCTCAATCCAATCTATGCCCACCCATCCCACTTCTTCAAGGTCCATTTTAATATTATCCTCCCATCTATGCCTGGGTCTCCCAAGTGGTTGCCTTCCCTCAAGTCTCCCCACCAAAATCCTGTATGCACCTCTCTTTTCCCCCATACGTGCTACATGCCCCGCCCATCTCATTACATGGCCCCTCTCAGGCTCAAAATAATGAAGGACATGGACTCTCAAATATTTCTGTTGCAGTAACTCCATAGCCTGATTATAAGAAGGTACTGGAATTTCTGGCCAGTGAGGAAAGGTGAAATCGCTGCCCGAATATTTGGATACGTAATTTCTGTGTTGTTTTTAATGTTGTATCCTTTCACATTTCAAGAGCAGAAGTAGGCTTGATTTTGAGGTTTGGATATCATATAAAATTACATTCAAACTCCATATAGCAATTCAGCGCTTTTCTGATCAACGACACATAAAAAGAGAGAAATCGCACAAATATACGAATTTAAACAACAAAACAAAGGTACGTGATACGAAATTTCTGGCATCGATTTTGGATTTGGCGTGCTAAAATTACCCTTAACCTTTTAAAGCCTAGCGGTAACTTTACGTACCACCAGGTTTAACATTAAAAAATCCTACGTGGTGCCCACATTGCGTTTATGTGTTTTGTACGGATCTCAGAACAAACAGCAACTTTTGCCTTATAAAACATAAAGAGATTGGTTTTTATAACCGAAGTGGAGAGTGTTTACAGCGCGGTACGCACTGAGTCCTTATATAAAACAGATACGCTTCGTCTTTAAAGGGTTAAAACGTTCAAATATTCATTGCAATAAAAATGTCGCAGGCTAGTGTTATCAGTTCCCGTCCTTTTTCCATGCGAAGTCTGAGCACTACACAAAAATACACCTCCATATGCAGAGAAATATCTCCGGTTCACTTCCGGCAGTTTTGAAGCGTTAACATATTGATATATTCGTTTCGCTTAGAGGACGCCGTCGAGTTGTGCAAATGAAGTGAATGCTAAAAGCGAAAAAGCGTCAGATTTCAATTACAAACATAAGTCAATTTTTTTTACATTTATTCAAATATTTTAAAATGGATTTGCAAAGTCTGGCCACGTCACTAAATTTTCACGGAATAAAAAAAAAAGAGCACTAACTTTTTCTAGATTTTGAATTTTAATGTTTTCTTTTTATTTGTTTCGAACTTTAATAGATATTCTGTGACAAATTTGCTGCACATTTTCTACAGGATACGCATAAAAGTAACGAAGAATGGGGAGTTAATATTTGTCTGTTTAGCAGTCTGCTGCCTCAGCTCACTAACTATCGAACCGATTTCAGTGACGTTTGGTACATTGTCCAGTTACACTGAAATTTGTCGGGCGGGGGTAAGGTGGCGGGGGGGGGGGGTGTCTGTCGGTCTTGTGATGCGTGCATCAGTGGCAAAGATACATCAGTTAACTTCACGTTAAGAGTACGTAACTTGACATGAAGTCAATTACAGCGACATTACCAATACATTTTTATCATCAAAGCACAGAAAGTCACGTAAAACATTAATTCCAAAGGAACTCAAACGTCCTTCTGCCACAGCATTCATTCTCAGTAGACACAATTTCAAACACAAAAGAGTTACCTTTACATTTTATAATTTATTGACCAACAAAGTGGAGCAGAGTCCTTCTTGAGAAGCTAAGAGCTCCTCAGCTGGTCAAAAATTTACTCGCATTTTATGAATCTCAAAGATTCACCACCGCTTTCGCAAAAGCCACCCTCGTTTGTCCCCTCCCTGAGCCAGATCAATCCAGTCCATGCCATCCCATTTAATTTCTTTAAGATCCATTTTAATATTATCATCCCATCTACACCTAGGGATTCCATGTGGCCACTTTCCCTCACGTTTTTCCAACAAACCCTGATGCAAAATTTATTAAATTTACAAATTACACGCTTTGGGCCACCGCCTTCGATTAGCGTCTATTATGTGTTCTTAAATATTTTGATAGCAGTGGACACGACAATAATTGGAGATGTTAATTTAATAGTATACATAAACAAAATTATATTTCAGTCAATCTCAATTCTTCATAGCGTTCATACGCAGCTTTCAAATCTACGTGTGTATGTATTTATGTATTAAAAGACGTTACATAAGCTAACGTCTCCTCTTTGTTCCAAATTTTCTTCTAAATTTTACAAGATTTTTGAGTTTCTCACAGCAGTGTAATTCTGATCTTCTAGAATTTAGGTCTTCTAGAATTTAAACTTTCGTCTTTATGTGACTTCCGACGTTTCGAACAAACGTTCTGTCTTTATGTTCAATGGTCAAGTAGACCTACTTTCGCCCCACACTTCGGAATGATAAAGTGTAAGCGTGCAGGCATTATGTTCCTCCGAAACGTCTGCAAGCCACTCACATAACAACACAACATCACATATCAGAAGACCTGAATTCTAGTATTTAGTATAAAATGACTACTTTAACATAAGCTACTTCTTCTCATGAAAATACATTAATTAAATTTTAACACTCTTTCCAAAGTCATAATATTAGATACGTGATATATATGAATCTCGCAAGTCATAACAGACTATGGACTGAAGACTTTAACCTTTTAAAGCCTAGCGGTAACTTTACGTACCACCAGGTTTAACATTAAAAAACTCTACGCGGTGCCCACATTGCGTTTATGTGTTTTGTTCGGATCTCAGAACAAACAGCCACTTTTGCCTTATAAAACATTAAGAGACTGGTTTTTATAACCGAAGTGGAGAGTGTTTACAGCGCGGTACGCACTGAGTCCTTATATAAAACAGATACGTTGCGTCTTTAAAGGGTCAATACAGTATACCACACTGCACGACATGTGACTGTTCTGTACGTAGGTACACTTACTCTCCAAAGATATTAAGTTTTCTTCTAAGATTTCGTGTAATTTATTATGCTGTAACGATAATAATAGATTAATAACTGTAAGTTTTCACAACGGTATGCAGTGTAATGTGAAAGTTCAATAGAACTCTAGTTACGCCGGAATTTAAACAGAACTGACAGGCTGACTGCCAACGCAGCTGTAAATTTTCATGAAGAGGAATAATGTCTGAAGTAGGGAGAATAATATTTCAGGTTCGATATCGCTCTGTTATTGAAGTCCTAAAACAAATAAAAATATCGTTGTTTAGAAGTACGCACTTAAATAAAAATAAAATACTTCTTCTTACAAACGAGTGAAGTGAATCGAAGTGAAGTGAAGTGAATCGAAGTGAAGTGAAGTGAATCGACGTGAAGTGAAGCGAAGTGAAGTGAAGTCAAGTGAAGTGAAATGAAGCGAAGTGAAGTAAGGTGAAGCGAAGTGAAGTGGTCTTCTGTGGAATGTGTGTGTATTATCATTGATTTACAGTTATGTAATTAGTATGTGGGTTGCTGTACTGTATGTTCTCTTATCGTTTTGTATACCTGTCTCATTGTTTTGTGTATACTCTTTTTATGTCGTGTTATTCGTTTTATATTTGTTTTACTCTTTGTATATTCTGCTTTCAATTTTGTGTGCTCTGTGTTTTTGAATTGTTCTGTGTATTGCTTCGCCTTATGTATATAGTTGTATCTTTCTATTTGTGTATAATGTACGGACCACTGCCACCGGGTAGAAACCCAATTGCAGTTAATAAATATCACAACATATTGCAGTGTGGGTGTAAACTACTCATGTCAGCCTTCAGTAGTTCGCTTTGTCGACATTTCACAAAAATCTACTCTACTTTCACAGTGTTTTTCGTCCTTTAACCTTTTAAAGCCTAGCGGTAACTTTACATACCGCCAGGTTTAACATTAAAAAATTCTACGTGGTGCCCACATTGCGTTTATGTGTTTTGTACGGATCTCAGAACAAACAGCAACTTTTGCCTTATAAAACATTAAGAGATTGGTTTTTATAACCGAAGTGGAGAGTGTTTACAGCGCGGTACGCACTGAGTCCTTATATAAAACAGATACGTTTCGTCTTTAAAGGGCTAACTATTACAAAAATCAGCAAATAATATTTCAAGATCCGTAATTATCAGCTGCTATGTAATTTCCACCTCAGAATTACATATCACGATATTTACTTTGTATCGGAGGTTACAATATATTTCTCTAACAGAATTATTGTAGTTTGTGTTCTCCTGTCTTTTAATCTGACGACAAAACAGGTGCATTTTCTTACACGTTCTATATTTTGTGTGCATTTTGAAATATTAAAAAATGCTAAATAGCCTTACATTTCGAAGTGTTTAGCTGCACAAATATGACGTATATAAAAACAGCACAGGCAGAGATGAATGTTTCGCTAACCTTTCCACGTAACAACTTCACTGACTCACAGAAATTCTGTTTGTGCAAATAAAGTAATCTCCAAGCAAAGAGAAAGCTACGAAGAAACAGATATAAATATGATACATCTGACAGTGGAGTCTCTTAACGAAAAACATTCCCATTATTACCCAGGAAATGAGTTTCAAAGGGAACTTTATTATATGAAATTTTGCAGATACGAATTGTGCATATCTGTTGTCACGACAGACTGCCTTGTGAAACGTGTTCTGTCGGCCAATAAAAAAGAGGGGATTTATATTAAAAAAAATATAAACATGAAAAAAATTATAGGGCAGTTAGCATAATGGCGCGAATTCCTGACAGAATTCTTGCAAATATGAATCACAATTTCGTTTGATGTGAGAGTCATTTCCTGCGGGCTCAAAATAAAATTTTAAAAAGAACTAAAATGGGAATAGCATAACGTAATTGCATTTCCACATGAAAATAATTCGAAACTGAACGAAACAAATCATGTGATGGAGAGAACAGAGTACGATCTGTAGGTACCAGCAGGGGTTCACCCAAAGGGGTAGGGGCTACTGGGCTGCAGCCTCCCCGAAACTCCCAAAACCGAAATTTAAAAAACACGGGTTTTGTAGATATTATATCAAAAGTTTTACGTGATTTACCCTTTAGCCGAAATCAATCACTGAAATCGGCTGATGATTAGTACATTAGAATTTTGAAAAATAAGTTCATGAAATTTAAAAAAAAAAACAAGAAGACAGGACACTGTGATTGAGTCACGGAACATGTAGTTATATTTGTATGTATATAAATGCAGTAGAAGACAGCGTTATGTTGTACTTACAGCGTGATTTTTATAACATAATTTTTAAAATCAAACAAAAGTATCTTATATATATATATATAAGATACTATATATATATATATATACTCTAGGTCAGCCCCCCTTCCCAATAAAAAATTCCGAGTGTGAACCTGGGTAAAAATTTGGCTGTCAGAAAAAACGTCACCAGGATATTCCTTAATACCCTGATTGAATCTTAGTCACGTGGTTGCCAATCCTACTTCATAATTCCGAATTTTTTATTTCATGTACTCAGTTCCTCCACAGAAATGCCGTATACCTAACTCTCGCTCTGTCACAGGCATCCTACCGTTGGATGCTGCATGACAGGGGTAGTTAAATACGTCCAGCAGTCATTTCCGAGATATGAAGTCCTCACAGAAATTTTGATAAGGAAATCTGAAATATGATGTCGTGTGAATTGGTAAATAGTTACTGACGTTTCGAAAGTTTTTTTTTTGGAATCTTCGACGCTGAAGATGGATACAGAATGCTCCTCCGAAACGTCAGCTTCTATATACCACTCAACACAAGGCCATAGAGAATGCTGGACTAGTCATCATTCAACTGCATTGAGGGGATAATGGAGGTGCTCTTTGATGTAACCTCTACGTGGGGAAAACCGAGAAGAAAACCTACAAGAAAGTGCATGAAACTGCAGTGGAATAAGAGGAACTGGTATAGCGTGTATTGCGTTTTGGAGTTAGCCAGCTATACTATTTGAGATCTGCGCTCTTCTGGGATGTTATGCAGTGTCGTGGGATAATTTTGTACCGACGTTTCGGGACAACGTATCGGTCCCGTCTTCAAGGGCCAGAAAGTCCGACAGCCAGCTACCATAGTTGACATCTGGGCTTTTCTGGGATATTATGCAGTGTCGTGGGATAATTTTGTACCGACGTTTCGGGACAACGTATCGGTCCCATCTTCAAGGGCCAGAAAGTCCGACAGCCAGCTACCATAGTTAACATCTGGGCTTTTCTGGGATATTATGCAGTGTCGTGGGATAATTTTGTACCGACGTTTCGGGACAACGTATCGGTCCCGTCTTCAAGGGCCAGAAAGTCCGACAGCCAACTACCATAGTTAACATCTGGGCTTTTCTGGGATATTATGCAGTGTCGAGGGGTAATTGTTTATCGACGTTTCGGGACAACGTATCAGTCCCGTCTTCAAGGGCCAGAAAGTCCGACAGCCAGCTACCATAATTAACATCTGGGCTTTTCTGGGATATTATGCAGTGTCGAGGGGTAATTGTTTATCGACGTTTCGGGACAGCGTATCAGTCCCGTCTTCAAGGGCCAGAAAGTCCGACAGCCAGCCACCATAGTTAACATCTGGGCTTTTCTGGGATATTATGCAGTGTCGAGGGGTAATTGTTTATCGACGTTTCGGAACAACGTATCGGTCCCATCTTCATGGGTCAAGACGTCCAACCGCCAGCTTTACTATTTGAGATCTGGGCTTTTCTGGTATATAATGCAGTGTCGAAGGGTAATTGTTTACCGACGTTTCGGAACAACGTATCGGTTCCATCTTCAAGTGTCAAGAAGTTCAACAAGAAAAGCTCGGACTTCTTGACCCTTGAAGATGGGACCGATACCTTGTTCCGAAACGCCATCTAAAGGATTACCACTAGACGCTGCGTTAAATCCCAGAAGAGTGTAGACATCAGCATCGCCGAGGAAGCCTGAAATGGCGAACAGCTATGCTATTTGTTCAACAGCACTACATTTTGCCTTAACCCTTTAAAGACGAAGCGTATCTGTTTTATATAAGGACTCAGTGCGTACCGCGCTGTAAACACTCTCCACTTCGGTTATAAAAACCAGTCTCTTAATGTTTTATAAGGCAAAAGTTGCTGTTTGTTCTGAGATCCGTACAAAACACATAAACGCAATGTGGGCACCACGTAGAATTTTTTAATTTTAAACCTAGTCTATGTAAAGTTACCGCTAGGCTTTAAAAGGTCAATTGAAACAGACTATACTGGTATAGTTAAGTTACATACATAGGATATCCGTTGGTCATGCCACTGTGCAGTCGGTACAGTGCTTCTCTACAGGTTGGAAGGTAAGGTAACTCAACTCCGGTGGAGGTGAGATTTTTCCTCAACCGTGCGGACCCGCCCTGGGGCCCACCCAGCCTCCTTATAAAATTGTTTCGGGTTTCTTTCCCTGGGCATAAAGTGGCCCGCGTGTGCTGTTAACCACCCACGCCCATCTAGCGATGAGGTTGAAGAAAGTATAGACCTAGACGTCTCCTCTGCTTTGTACTTCCACGGAAGGTTACAGGGTAAAATTTAATTTTAAAATATGTCATTCCGTTGTGTTATTTATGTATAATTAAGATAAAAATAGATTTTTTATAACTAAGACCTGTGGATACGAAGATGACCTTGACGGTCGAAACATGTAGTTCTGTAAATAAATGGAACGTAATTGTGTTTAGACGAATTTTGTCATGATTCTGAGTGAAATTTATTTAATTAGTAAGGATATATGGACACCAAAACACACTTATTTCAGTGGAAGACATAACTGTCCTACAGTGTTGCAGCGTGTTTATAGCAAGTGTTCAAAATGGCCGCCTTTCTCCTGGGCACACAGTTCTGGCCCGTTTTAGGACGCCATAAGAAACAGGCTGGTGCTACACCGTGTTGGTTCCATATATGACGGACTGTGTGGAGAGGAATGCCTTCTAAAAGCGTTGGCAGTTCATTATCCAAAAAGTTAGCGTAAATGTCACCTGTTAGGCTTTGTATTCACATGCAGCCTGCTGAAAGTTACGGCCAAGCGCAAGTTTCAGAAGTCCAGTACATATCGCTAATCGGACTATGTTGACATAACGTTTTTGACTCGATAAGAAGTCAGTTATCTAACCACGAAAGAATGACAAACTCACAGAACGCCCTGTATGGTCTTAAAATAATACCGACATGAAACTGATTTTGCGTGTCCCATTTTAGCCTAAGGCAAGCAACATTAAAATCTTAATGTCTTAGCGAAGAAAGGTCATTAGACTCGAGCAAATCAGATGTTCACAGATAAAGAAATGCTACACTCAGAGCCAAAACAATATTAGACAAATAAATCACTTTAGAGTATGACTGTACATAATCATATAAGTTTTAAAAGTTCACAACTTATCTTAAACTTTACACCCTTAATCAAGATAATTTACCCCCTGTACACAGCGCGTCAAGAAACCATATTTAATATATGATAAATGGGCTATAAAGTTTAAATGACGCTCACCGCAGCACCAGCTACGCTTCGTCACTTCCAAAACCCCATAAATCAAATTGTATAGGGGTGTAGGGCGGACGGGGGGGGGTGCAGGACACATGCTCGCTGACGTCTCATATTTCATTCTGCTTAAGTACAAACACAAATGTTGTTTTTCCTAACTATTAGTTACTTAGTAACTTAAACATTAAAATTCGTGTACTAATATCACTTTTACTCTATCCAAACTGTACTTTAAGAGAATTGTTTGATCCAGCAACCAGATGAGGTAGAATATCAGCTTAGATTCATTAAAAATATATTTTACCATTTTTTGTAACGGGTCTTTTTCCCGGGGGTAAAGCGACCGGGTCGTGCCTTTGACCACCCACCACTATCTAGCGCTAAAGTTGAAGAAAGAGTAAATTTGTATCTCTACCTACGCTCTGGGACTTCAAGGTTGTTATAGATTGAATCTTACCTCCGTACTTTTATATTTTTTCTAAATATAAACATAACATACAACCGAACTCGGTTATTACGTCGTGAAAGGGACTGAATAATCTTGAGTAGATCTCATCAAATTTGTATGATCTCAGGTTAATGTTTTGTACGTTCGATTTTTTTTCGCTTCTTCTTAGGAAATTCCGCCGATCCCAGTGGCCGCGCGGTCTAAGGCGTAGGTCTGCGGCCGAGCGCTTGCTGGGATTGCGGGTTCGAATCCCACCGGGGGGCATGGATGTTTGTCTCTTGTACAGTGTTTGTGTTATCAGGTAGACGTCTCTGCGACGGGCCGATCCCTCGTCTAGAGGAGTCCTACCGACTGTGGTGTGTGTCTGAGTGTGATCAAGCGAAAATAAACAACCTCGAACCATACTGTGAGTAGGTAGAAGAGGGAAGGACTACGAAACGAAACTTAGGAAATACCGTCTAGATTATGAAGTCAACAAAAGACGGTGTTAATAGACTGCTGCAACTTTCTTTGAACTAATCGTCAGCGACAATAAAACACAGTCACACAGCCGTTTCAGTTCCACAAGAGCATCGCGTCTTGTTACGTAATCAAGGCCTTTGACTTCCACCGAGTGCAGTTCTCTACTTCTGCTTCCTGCTTTTTAAGGAAATGAATTTCAAGAAGTTTCAAAGAAATTTAAGACCATCAAGGGAAGGTGTAACTTTTCTTCAACCATGATTTTCATCTTTCTTCCTCAACCCACTAACTTCTTTTTTCTTTATTTTTTTTTAAGGAACGACGGAGAGAAAAACGAGGCCCTTCACTACGTATAGGAATAGTGCTATGATTTACGACAGTTCTAAGTGGAAATTGTAAGCTTAGCGGGGGACGAAGTCTTTTGGGGGGGGGGTGAAAAAAAAGACTTTCTGGTTGATTTTTCAGCAATGGCGGGCAGTCTCCGAGAGACAGACACTTCAGTTCCAGCTGATACAAGACGAACTGGATGCAGTGTTACATTCCAAAAATATTCCAGGCCTCAACCCTTCTTTGTGGATTCTCTTTTCCACCCCACACCTTCCTTTATTCACCGAGGACGACTTACCGAGACTTAACCATTATAAAATATCCTTTCTAATTTTCCGGTCTGATGCGAGAAAATAATGCAAATGTCTTCCTTTTCTGTATTTCTCGTAGCGTAAAAGAAATTAAATTAATTTTCAAAAGATTAATTTATGTAAAAAAAATCTTTCTTCATAAGCAAAACCTACAGTTGCATAATGGCGCTCCAACTGTGTGATACGTTCACATAATGGAGAAAATAAGGACGCGAGACAAGTGGCGCTTTCTGGTGTTCTGCCACTGTATCAACACTGCATTTGACCCGTGAAAGATATCTTCACTAGTGTCACAGGCTCTCTCCTACCACGTCTTTTTTATTGCTATATTATTCTATATTAAAGTAAGGAACAACTTCTCAGCCACAAGCACTGAGTCCATTAAATGGGACACGGTGTTACAGAATATATTTCAAGTCTTACAAATTGTGTTCGTGAATTTTGTAAAGGATATCTCAGCAGAAAATATTTCTACTAGTAAAACCAACTTCATTCTACTGTCTTTATGCTTAACCTTTTAAAACCTAGCGGTAACTTTACATACCACCAGGTTTAACATTAAAAAATTCTACGTGGTGCCCACATTGCGTTTATGTGTTTTGTACGGATCTCAGAACAAACAGCAACTTTTGCCTTATAAAACATTAAGAGATTGGTTTTTATAACCGAAGTGGAGAGTGTTTACAGCGCGGTACAAACTGAGTCCTTATATAAAACAGATACGCTTCGTTTTTAAAGGCTTAATATTCTTAAGTTTATTTTGCAGCACGAATATTGCTATTTATTACGAAAGTGTCCAGGCCTGTACAGGTACACCTTTACCTTTACCTTTTTACAATTCGGTGTCTAAGATGAAATATTATAATCCAAATCAAATTTGTTATGCACTAAATAAGATTTTAGAATCTTACAACACATATTTGCTGCTACATTGAGCCCACTACAGAGCAAAGCCAGTTCACGACACTAAAACTTTCATTCAATTTGTACTGTGGAATTCTCTTTTCACCAGATTTGCACCATTAAAAATGTCAATTCATATTTTCCCCGCAACAGCCTACACAACAAAAATATTTGAAGAATGTCTAGTGGAGAAAAAGCAAAATATTTTTGAGAAATATATTTGAAAAATATAAGAAAATACAAAATATACGTATATATATAACATATGTATACATATATGTATATATACATATATATACGTACACACATGTATATAGTCTGTGACAATTTTACATAATAAATTTTAAATAATTATCCCTTTTAGACTTAATTTAAAAATGCGCAATAATAATAATAACAACAATTTTACATAATCTCAAATAACCATTTTCTTGTTCGGTATTTAAAGCAATGAAACAACACGAGTATTCCTTATAAAAATTTTATCACTACTTTTGTATTTTATATTTTTATTTTTACACACAAATATTAATAACAAAACACTTCAGTCTCTAAGACAAAATTGACATATGTGAGAAAAAACTGCATTACGTTGCACGACGTAATAAATTAGAACACTGTCATTTGAATGTCTCCCACCTTGAAACCCTGAAAACTTATAACATTTAAAATTGCCTCACATTTTTATTGTATTTTCAAAGTATAGCCTTTCTCTTTGATTGAGCGGTAATTTGGCAGGAAGTCTTTATACTTCGAACTGATTGCACGCGATTGAGTGCGACAAAGGGGCAGCAAAAAGGGCGCATTAAATCACGCGAAATTGCTATATGACTGCCAGCTATGGGCCTGTGTGCATTTAACCCTCCACCCCCCAACCTGATATCAATATTCTTTCAGAGCTGCAAAACACCTAACAAAGGCTTTCTGTTTTAAAATGTCATTTCATCAGCTTTTCATCTCGTTTCTAACGCTGCAGTTTTTAGACATAAACACAAACAACTTTACACAAAAATGGCGCGTAATATGTGGAATACGTGTCCACACATCTTACATCTGTAATGTGTACGCCATGCAGGCACATTGGGGGAATAGAGGTATAGCTCCATTCATTTTTAACCTCGACACTAGATGGAGGTGAGTGGTTAACTTCACCACCCACCTGTGTTATTTTCTAGGCAACAGCCACCGGTCCCCATTAAACAGAGGGCTGGGTGGCCACCAGAAGCGGTACAGAGGAAACGCCTCTTCCTATACGAGACTCGAACCACGATTCCTCGGTTTAACATCCTGTGGTCTAATCACTCTACCGACTGAGCCTTCCCCCTTCTCAAAATGGGATGGCGAAATATTAGGAAAACTGGAATTTAGGGTGTGGGCTTGAATTGTCTGTCCATTGGAGCCCGAGGGTGTGAACTGTCTGTCCATTGGAGCCCGAGGGTGTGAACTGTCTGTCCATTGGAGCCCGAGGGTGTGAACTGTCTGTCCATTGGAGCCCGAGGGTGTGAATTGCTTTAAACGCAGTAACGAAACTTCCTGCCCCACAAAAAGCAACTTACCCGGACAGATCGCAAAACACATAATCGGTTGGACTGTCCAAGGGTTATTCGTTATGGCCTTTAATGGGTTAGCTGGCTTGTCTGGTAACCCGTCGTCGGTTAATTAGTTAGCTACGTAATCTGTTAATTAGTTGGTTGACTAGTTGGTTATACAGTCATATAAATAATTAGTGCTTGTTTCTTTAGTTGGTTGGTTGGTTGGTTGGTTAGTTTGTTGGTTAGTTAATAGTTATGTAGTTAGTCGTTTGGTTGTTTAGTTAATTAGTTCTTTGGTCGGTCGGTCAGCCAGCCAGCCAGTCAGTCCGTCAGTCAGTCAGTCAGTTAATTAGTTGTTGGTTGGTTGGTTTGTTGGTTGGTTGATTGGTTGGTTGGTTGGTTGGTTGGTCGGTTGGTTGGTTGGTTGGTTGGTTGGTTGGTTGGTTGGTCGGTCGGTCAGTCGGTCAGTCAGTCAGTCAGTCAGTCAGTCAGTCAGTCAGTCAGTCAGTCAGTCAGTCAGTCAGACAGTCTTTCAGGTGTGTTCGGAACTGTACTGCCAGGCTACCACAATCAACAAGGTCTTGAAAGGAATTACGAGGCAGTGTACCGATCTGCGAAGCATCCCAATATGACATCTGCATGTGACGTGCTGCGTCTAGTTCATAAATTCTTTAGTGGTAAATCTGTCTCTTTATTGAAGGGACGTCACGAACTCTGAGGCACGAGAAACAACAAACACTCCCCGAATTTTCAGCCTAATTTTACTTCTATCACGCATTTCATTCCTGTTTTCTCACAGCTTTCCTCACAACAGAAATAATTTAAGTCTGAAATTGATAATATAAATTTTTTGCTTTTCTACAGACAATCGACGTAATTTCTCGGCTGGTTGCTTGGCTCAGTTATGCACTCATATCTGTGACATATTTACACGACGGACTGGCAGGATCAAGGGTAAATGAAGCCATTCATTGCTGCCTTCTGCGCTAACGAACAACGGTGTCATGCGTAAGGCTTCTTACTATATCCTGCGCTGAATTGTGCATTCATTACGCTAACAAATGCACCTATTGTGTGGCGATGGGTTTGTGGACATTATCCATCGTCCGAAGAGTAAAATATTAAAAATATTAAAAAATTAAAATTTTTATTTTTATTTCATTTAAAATATTAAAAATATTAAGAAATTAAAACTTTAATTTTAATTCCATTTAAAATATTAAAAATATTAAAAAACTAAAATTGTAATTTTAATTTCATTTAAAATATTAAAAATATCAAAAAATTAAAATTTTAATTTTTTAATAGTTTTAATATTTTACTCTTCAGACGACGGATAAAGTCCATAAACCCATCACCACACAATATTATACATCACGGTCAAAATGTTTCAGAATTTATCTAAATGCACCTCTGTTATACTCAAATACAATATTAAAACACCCTACGTGTTTCGCGTCACTAAACGCCATCTTCAGGGAGCTTCATATCAAGATCTGGAACTCACTATAATATAACATTACGAAAGTAGCCTAATTGATATCACATTCCAGTATTCTTGCAGCTATTGTAAACCATGCGTCAGAATAGTAAAGGCTAAACAAGCAAAGATTATCCACAGCTAAAGCAGCCTTAAAGTTCGGTAGTGAAGCCTGGCTGCTGAAGAAACGAGATGAACAAAGACTGGAACCAGCACACATGAAATTTTTAAGACATTTGCTAGGAATTACTAAGTTAGACAGCGAGAGAAATCAATCAGTGAAGGAGAAACTTGGAGTGCAGAACACTGTTTTGGAAATAAAACAATACCAACAGAGTGGCTACAGCACGTACAGAGAATGGAAACAGGCAGGTTACCCAAACAGGCACTGAAATATAGGCCAAAGGGGAAGAGAAGCATAGGACGACCAAGGAAAAGATGGAAAGACCAGCTTCATCTCGAGGGATAAAGAACAGACACTACGCCTAATACTTCACAGCCCATGATGATGATGATGATGATGATGATGATGATGATATCCACAGCTATAAAAACACCAAAGAGTTATTATTTAAATCTAATGCAGCCGTAACACAAACATATATTTTCACCAACGTGCAAATAGGATTAACATAAACGCGTAAAGAAAATTCATAAGAGCCCCCACATGTTTCGGTGTGCTAAGCACACCATCTTCGGGGGAACACACTGAACACTGAACACTTAAAATACCTACTCTTCTGTTTAATGCCTTAATGGCTTGTAGGAAGAAAAATCTACGTTATGTTACGTAAGTTTACAAGGAAGTTGGAGATTTTAGACACTTATAAAAATTGTGGTAACCTAACTACCTGCACGGGATGTGGTACTTTTTGAGAAGTTAATAGTTGCTCAGCTGGTCACAAAATTTCCACCATTTTATGGAACACTGAGCTTCATCACCGTCTTCACAAGAGCCTAGCAACTTTCCCTGTCCTGAGCCAGATCAATCCACTTCACGATCATCCACTCTTAATTCTATTTTAGTTAAATGCCCCCCTCTACGCCCCGCCTACACCTAATTTCCAAAAGTGAAAATTTCTCAGAAATTAATGACACTTCGCGCACTTATTAAATACACTGATCAACTTAGCGTTTGTTTTGTTTTCCTATGTAATGTTCTAAATGTGTAATTCAGGCGTAAACGGTACTAACATTATAATAAACTCTTAACTAACTAACTAACTAAATAACTAACTCCACGGAGCAGAAGCCTTCTTGAGAAGCTAACAGTTTCTCAGCTAGTCAAGAAATTCCCGCATTTTATGGAACCCGGAGGTTCATTACCGCATTCACAACAACCCGTCACCTGTCCCTCTCCTAAGCCAGCTCAATCCAGTCCGTGCCTCATGCCACTTCTTGGAGATCCATTTTAATATTATCCTCCCATCTACGCCTGGGTCTTCCAAATGATCGCCATCCCTCATGTCTCCCCACCAAAATCCTGTATGCACCTCTCTTTTCTCCAAATGTGCTACATGCCCCGCCCATCTCATTCTTCTCTATTTGATTACCCGAATAATATTTGGTGACGAGTAGAGGTCATTAAGTTCCTCGTTATGTAGTCTCCTCCACTCCCCTGTCGTCTCGTCCCTCTTAGGCCCAAATATCCTCCTCAGCACCCTATTCTCGAACACCCTCAGTCTTTGTTCCTCCCTCAGTGTGAGAGACCAAGTTCCACACCCATACAAAACAACAGGTAAAACTACAATTCTGTATACCCTAATCTTTGTGTTTTTGGATAGCAACCTGCAAAACACAAGATTCTGCACCGAATGATAGCAAGCATTCTCCGACTTCAGTCTGCTCTTAATTTCTTCATGAATGGAGTTTCGATTCGTTAGGGTTGCTCCCAAATATTTGAATTCTTCCACCCTTTCAAAGGATTTGATAATAAACTGCAGACATATCTAAATGCTTTGAGAGCAGAGGGACACTGCAGACGGTCCACTAAGCCCGAAATGCATATGCCAGTACTGTACTGAGCAAACGCTAAAAATAGTAGTCGATTATTAATATTCATTCATGGGCAGTAAGTATACTAAGCATAAGAAGAATTTCCGTAAACATACATTTAAGAACTTCGTGCCTGTTTTCCTTTATGAGTCTTCTTTCCATTGTTTTCATTTTATTAAATTTTTGTCGACCCTGTACCTTTTGTTCCTGTTGCCTCCTGTCCACATTTAACCTTTTAAAGCCTAGCGGTAACTTTACGTACCACCAGGTTTAACATTAAAAAATTCTACGTGGTGCCCACATTGCGTTTATGTGTTTTGTACGGATCTCAGAACAAACAGCAACTTTTGCCTTATAGAACATTAAGAGACTGGTTTTTATAACCGAAGTGGAGAGTGTTTACAGCGCGGTACGCACTGAGTCCTTATATAAAAGAGATACGCTTCGTCTTTAAAGGGTTAATATCATCTTCTTGACACAGCCTTCAGCAGTATCTGGTGCCACTCGAAACAATACCTAATATCAGAGAATGTCTTTATACACGCAAATTTTTCCACCTATATGAATAAGGGTTTATTTTATTTTCAAAGTTTCTCTCAGTACCTCGGTTTATGCAGTTTTCTACAATCTTCCTCCAAACAGTTTCTTTTGATACCAGATATTTACGGGAAATTTAATTTCCAAATTCCCTTCTTTACAGCAAACTACCCTCCGTACATTTTCTCTCTGTTTTAAGGGACAAAATTCTAAAACACTGTAAAGTGATCACAAACTTTTTCGCCATAAATCAGTTGACACCACACAATTCGCAGCATTTACATCAAAATCCGCGCCATGCCTTGCTTTTCATAGCGCCCACTGTTAACAATGGAGCCGTACTCTGTGTGTAAATATAGCCGGTGTTTGTTATTAGAGACTGACGTATCAACTTCAGAGAGTAGGCTTTGAACTATGACCCTGTTGTGTAACAGCATGGAAGGAATAAGATGCATCTGAGAGCCCTGTTTATACAAGAGGCTGAATAGTGGGGTGAGATATCTATCTTTTGGGTAAAAAACAGCGATATGATACGACAGAATAGATTCATATCTTTAAGTGCAAAGTGAAGTAGCTGAAAACGAAAAGGTTGAAATAAATGGACGCCTATATTCCAGGATATTGCATTACGAAAAGCCTAGTTACTTATGTAGGAAAGACAATATTGTTATAACCCTGGTTCATATAAAATCTAGAATCAGAAACAAGATAAATAGTGGCGGGGGGGGGGGGGGAAGGAAGTAGGAGACCTCACGAAATAAAAAAATATTCATAAGTGTAGGAAATAAATATTTTTGTACATGATACAAAAAACAAGAGAGAATATTATTAACAAAATAATAGACTATTGTAGTATAAAAGAAAAACAGTCAACAGCCAGCAAATGTGTTTACCCCACTTTATTTTCTCATGAGGTTAGAACGACTGGTTTCGGCCTATATATAAGACAATCATCAGGTTCTACTTCAATCATTGATATCAGAACTCTACTTGTCAGAGAAGGCCTTCTCTTCCCTGACAAGTAGAGTTCTGATATCAATGATTGAAGTAGAACCTGATGATTGTCTTATATATAGGCCGAAACCAGTCGTTCTAACCTCATAAGGAAATAAAGTGAGGTAAACACATTTGTTGGATGTTCACTGTTTTTCTTTTATACTACAATTGTTAACATACGCCAACGGCGATGTCGAACATAAAAAAAACAACAGACTGCTTTATAAAGCTAATAAACACAAATAAAAACAATTTAATAGCCTTTGTGCTCACAATATTTTAATGTGTATTACCTTTACTAAAATCATGGGTCGTAATAATGTAAAACTATGGTGTCTTTATTATTTATTTGTATTTATATTACGAAATAAAATTGTATTTTTTATGAACAGCACGTTAACTGAAGTTGCGAGGCAGTGAAAGGCGAAATTCAAAATTATTTTTAGTCACAAATTTCAAATACAAAATGCTTTCACGATAAATTTAAGCGCAGATTAAATTCAAAAACTCATTATTAGCATTCAGTTAGGCATGCAACTTTCCTCCTTCCCCTATATAAAATTTTCAAAATTTAAATATACATACACCTGCCTATAACAAAAACCCAAGGGACCGAAATTTGCTTCGTTTGATGAAATGTTCCGCTTAATATGGGTAATTGAAATTGGATCCGTGGGACTCCAGGTCTTGGGGATTGTAAACATTTTCCGCTGAAGATAGGTTTCCGTTATGCCGAGGTTTCTTTCGAAATTTATTCTTTTAACCTATGTAAAGAAGTTGCTCAGCGCGTTTGCTTACGGGACATTGGATGTTACGTAAATATTTACAAGAATGACATACTATACAGCTAGAATCATTATAAGATATTTAAAGTCAGGAGGAATTAGATGGAAAAACACGCTTGACACAACAGGACGAGATAAATGCATGCAAAATTCTAGTCGGAAAATTCAAAGGCAAATGACTTTAGGAAAGGGGGCGCGCGGTGGCGCAATTGGTCGAGACACTGCGCTACAAACCGGAAGGTCGCGGGTTCGATTCCCGATGGTGTCATTGGAATTTTTCATTGACATAATCCTTTCTGCCGCACTGTGACCCTGGGGTCGACTCAGCCTCTAACAGAAATGAGTACCAGGAATATTTTCTGGGGATAAAGGCGGCCGGTACGTAGGGCTACCAACCTTGCCACCTTCATCTGCCAATTGTCTTGAAATCTGGGAGCCTCAATCTGCTGGAAGCCTCAGGGCCTGTTCAGGCCTGTAATGGGACGGCTTTACCTTTATAGATAAGGAAATAATAACGAAATTAATGTTAAAAAATAAAGAATTTATGGTATTTTCCTGGATTCCACTTGCAAGGGAAATGTTTGAGATTTGCACGCTGTGCAGGCGGTAATGAAACTCACGTTTTCTAATTACTTGCTCGTTAGGTAGCGGGGGCTGTGTGGAGATACCTTCAAACAAATTACAGTCAGCAGCACACTAATCTTCGGAGTCCCCTACTTAACCGTCCCCCCCCCGCCCCCGATTCCATGTTTCTAAACCCCAAAACAAGTAGTGGAGATTAAGGAAGCAAAGCAGAACACAGGACTGTAAGCCACCACGGTTAACAACCACAATATTTTGACGCCAATGTTCGAAGTCTTTCAAACGGCTTTCGCTCAAGATATCTGCAGGTGTCTGTCCTTCTGTCCACGCCATTTTTCTTTGTGTTTATTAGTTTTTCGTTCTGATGTGTGTCAACTGCGTCCATCATTAACATCGGGTAAAGCCGCGAGGTACAAACTCTTACATATTCCTTACAAAAGCCATGGCTAAGGCGGTTATTCGACGGTCTCTCACCAACTAGGTTTCGGGTTCGATCTCAGGCTATTCCAAGTGCGGATTTATGGTGGAACTAGGATAAGTTTATTCTCCCATCCCTTTTACGTAATTTCCCCTGTCACTACCGTTCCACTATTTCTCCCATATTCGTACTTTATCCATCAGATATTGACGCTATAAAAACGGAGTGTCATTAACCTTTTAAAGCCTAGCGGTAACTTTACGTACCACCAGGTTTAACATTAAAAAATTCTACGTGGTGCCCACATTGCGTTTATGTGTTTTGTACGGATCTCAGAACAAACAGCAACTTTTGCCTTATAAAACATTAAGAGATTGGTTTTTATAACCGAAGTGGAGAGTGTTTACAGCGCGGTACGCACTGAGTCCTTATATAAAACAGATATGCTTCGTCTTTAAAGGGTTAAAAAAAGCACTCCCCTTTGTCTCCCCTAACTCTCTTTCGCAACCCTCTCCAGAACTCATGATTTTGGTTTCGGATTGATGGGGCGGATCGCCCGAAAATTATTTATCAGTTTTACTACCCACAAAAGCTTCGGGTTTTAAAATATATCATCAAGTTGTCTTGTTTGTAACCAGAAATCCAATCGAAATCCGTCCAAACACGACATAATTTCATTTTTATGCAGAACTACATGTTTCGACCTATTTAAAGTCATCCTCAGTCTCATAATTGTGAAACTGAAGATGACCTGAAATAGGTCGAAACATGTAGCTGTACATAAAAAATGAAATTATATTGTGTTTGGACGGATTTCGACTGGATTTTAGCTGCTACGTTTTTACAAATTTGTTTTTTTGTATCCGAAACTTTTGTAGATGGAAAAACGACATAAGGAACGATTTAAAAGAAATGACACTAAATATTTGGAGAATCTGCATCCAGGATAGAAACAAATGGAAAGTACAGTCGAGAAGTCAAGACTTTTAATATATGAAGTTGGAGCGCCTGATGAAGAAGAAGATGGAATATCCCAATCTTTTTCATCATGAATAAAACAATACGTACCCAATGCAAAACATAGATTAACCATTTAAAGACGAAGCGTATCTGTTTTATATAAGGACTCAGTGCGTATCGCGCTGTAAACACTCTCCACTTCGGTTATAAAAACCAATCTCTTAATGTTTTATAAGGCAAAAGTTGTTGTTTGTTCTGAGATCCGTACAAAACACATAAACGCAATGTGGGCACCACGTAGAATTTTTTAATGTTAAACCTTGGTGGTATGTAAAGTTACCGCTAGGCTTTAAAAGATTAAACACAATACCAACAACGTCCGTTCTAACATTTTCTCTAATATGACAAACATTTACCAAAAATAACATTTAAAATGAAGCCCTTATGCACTTGCTAAACTTTGAAGAATAAATTTCTTTTAAATATTATTAAAAAGCTACAGTTCCTACTGCAAAGGAGACAAACTCGTAATCTTGGATGACGTGCACCTAGAAGAAAGAAGTTTCAAGCAATTAGATTCACGCAGCGCTACACTACATTTGCATGAAACTAATTACTTGAAACCAGTTTCTTACGTGTGCGCGCCGCCTTATAAATTAAATTCCTTGCCAGATATTTCCTTCCACATTTATTTTCTTACTTTAACATTTACGCAAACAATAAACACTTAAACGACAAGCAGTTTTTAACCACCGAGGTCAAAACAATACAAAATTTCTCCTCAATCCCGTGCCAGATAAATCCATTCCACTCCATCCCTTCCTACCTCTTCAAGATATATTTCTTGTCTATCTCACATTACGTAAGTATTTCCATAAGATCTCTCCAAGTACGTTATCCTCTCTAATAATCCGTAACATGCTCCTTTTTCCGTGGTGACGATTTGTTATCCGCTAGCCCAACTTCCAAATCGGAGGATCACACCTTGTCAGCTGTCATCGACTGTCCAATCAGTATATTCACAGCTACCCAACATACACAGAGGCCGCTTTCTCTCTAAGCACAAATAAGTGACTGAATATTAAACACCGCCATTTTAATGCAAATTTTTTGAAGAATATCTGCCTAATGCGTGATTTCAGTCTTCCGCCACAGTGCAGGCTTAAATTTGATCACAGCCCTTCTTGTAGGTTACGCAGCTTAGATTGGTAGTTAGTTACAGACGTTTCGTAGCAAAGTATCTGACCCATTAGACTTATGGTTATCCCGAAACATCACTAAATAACTACAAATCTATGCTTCATAACATCCCCGAAGAGCACAGATCTTATCTGTAAAAGTCTTGAAATGTTTTAACACAATCGAGGTATCTGTACTTAGTTAAAGAGCTGCCTTGCTTATTCTGTATAAAGGTTACGTATCTCTCTCCCTCTTTGTGTGTATCCGTGTTGTGGCTGACCATACAATAACAGAAGTATTTATGACAGACAGACAGACAGACAGACAGGGAAACAAGAATAAAAATAAATCTCGCGTTTCTTACGCTGTAAATAGAGTGAGTGCCCCCTCTGTACTTTCCAGACAGTGCACCAAGAACACACACGGCCCAGCGCTGCTACTGAATGTGTTTTCATTCGCTTTATGTAGTTTGTGAGCATAAAGAATATAAAAGATTTCAGAGAAAAGGGAAGGGGTGAATAAAGGATGTAATATTGCGCTCGGATTGCCGCGTATCTTTCTCCAAGACGTTGCGATATTGGATCTCAGTAAGCGTCGCGACGCTGCTAAGAAAAACTACACATCTTCGCCCTTGAGGTCTGCAGGATGGGGTGAATTATGTACCGCATTCCGTTCGTAAATGGCATAAGACAAAAGAAATACACACACACACACACACACACACACACACTATTGTTACATAAGATTCATCTTCAATCAACGATCCCTAAAATACAAGAGACTAGATACTGGGCGGGGGGTTCTAATTTTCACGGTGCATCTAGTAACCAACTAAAAGTTTCGTCAAATTCGCTCTGATACTTTTAAGGGTTTCCTGTGTGGAAAATGTCTTTCATCGGTTTAAGTAAATTCTCTATCAAATTTTAGTCACAGTTGCTGTCGTCCCTTTTCTTCTTCTTTACCTCTTAAGTTAAAGGAAAACCATCCCTCTTCCAACCATGAAGACATTGTGGCGTGGTGGTACAGCAACGACCATTCTTAAACTGGACACTTAAACAGAAGTTATTGGTCACATTCACGTCCCTGTCGCTTTGCTGCTATAGACAGGGCGTCCGGTAGGCATTGCATAGGTGGCTTGGCAGGCATAAGGGCAGGTCAGGATGATTTCGTGGTAACAACTCCAGTTCTGCCGATGTTTAATTGTACGAATCTAGCAGGTCGCCAAACTTGTTAAGTCTGATACCTGACCGCAGCACAGTGCAGTATGCATCCGAATTTGTAGCACGAAAATTTCTATCTCATCAGCGAATAAGATGTGTTTAGAAAATTACGACCATTAACCTTTTAAAGCCTAGCGGTAACTTTACGTACCACCAGGTTTAACATTAAAAAATTCTACGTGGTGCCCACATTGCGTTTATGTGTTTTGTACGGATCTCAGAACAAACAGCAACTTTTGCCTTATAAAACATTAAGAGATTGGTTTTTATAACCGAAGTGGAGTGTTTACAGCGCGGTACGCACTGAGTCCTTATATAAAACAGATACGCTTCGTCTTTAAAGGGTTAATAATAATAATAATAATAATAATAATAATAATAATACAATCACATTAAAGGGCTTAGACAAGCCCCTAGGGTTCCAGGAGGTCGAGGCTCCCAGATTTCAAGACAATCGGCACATGAAGGTAGTAAGGTTGTCAGCCCTACGCACCGGCCGCTTTTACCCTCCCCCCAGGAAATATTCCTGGTATTCATTTCTCTTAGAGGCTGAGTCGACCCCAGGGCCGCAGTGAGTCAATGAAAAATTCCAATGATGCTATCGGGAATCGAACCCGCAACCTTCAGGCTTGTAGCTCCGTACTTCAACTGCGTCACCGCGTGTCCCAATAATTCAATTCAATTCAGTTCTAGTTTATTAATGTGCCCAGTCTACGGCCAGAAGGCCAGTTACAGAAACAGCACAACACAAATCGCAACGGACAATGAACAGGACACAAATGAAACAGACAAAAACAAACATCAGAATATTTAGATAATTAATTAGAAAACCTTATTATATTAATGAAAATAGCGTCATATCTAGGTGTGATGATGATTCCATACAATTAAAATTCAATTCCGTTATAATTAAAGTGTTAGTCCACAACTCGATGGCCAATTACAGAACTAGCACAAAATAATTAAAAAGACACAAAAAACAACATAATAAATCAATTAACAACACGTATTTAAGGTTAAAACTAAATCAATAGATTAAGTATTATTGGAATTCTAAATCGGTTTCTAAGTATATCCATAACACTGTCTACAAAAATTTAAATTTAAATTGGATAAAATGATTAAAACCATAACTTAATAAAACTTGCTACTGGGGTAAAACGTGTTTCAATAGCTTAATTTTCTTACTAAATGTATCTACACCACTGCACGCCATATTAGCAGCTGTTGCACATCTGACGGAAGGGCAGCTTTCCCTTCCACAGAAAACTGACTAAAGTTTATGAAGTTACAAGACGGAACCCTAAGACTGCTGTTATCAACCAAGGAAGGCCAAAATGTCGATCCCAAAAAAAAAAACTGAATGAAGAAAACAGCATCAAGATTATGCCTTCTGACTTGCAGGGTATTTAGCTTTAAACGCTCAAGCGCGCTAGCATAATTGTAAGAAACATTGGGGAAAAAGCGACTGAAGCATATAGCTACAAACTTCTGCTGGCCGCGTTCAAGCTTGTTGGCATCAGCAGTCGTATTGCTGTTCCAAACAGGCGAAGCATCTTCTAATTTAGGTTATTTATTTACTTATTTATTTATTTATTTATTTATTTGGTGAAACGTTATTAATTGCAGCCGCTACAAAGTAATGGCTAAATATTTAGGCCTAAACTAGCCATAAAATGTAATGTCATCTGACAACGTTTCCCCAGAATTACAGTATTTCTACAGGGTATTGTAAAATATGTGTTTAATTCACTTTGGCAGCGAAGTTCGCTCACAATTTAATTTGTCTGCTTACTACTTTTTTCCCTCCCATCTCGGGGAAAGAGTTGGGATAGGGGAAATATCGATATCATCGGCAGTTTTAAGCTATCATTCATATCGATGGATGAAAAACGTAGTGGTTGCTATCGGAAAGCAATTTATAACGCATTCAAAACGAGAGACACAACCAACAGCTATTGCTGTTCGCTTTGCCAGTTTTTCTCGTTTAGTTCCCAATGTCTGTCTGAATAACATACAGCTTACATTGCAGTCTCACAGTGAAAAATCGCCGCAAAGATTCACACTTTAATTCTCACACATGAAAAGCAAATGCGTATTTATACGACTGCATGTTAGAGTTTAGGTTTCTCTCTTCCCTGTACGATGTGACATTACAATTACGTGTATACTTATGTCTCTTTCAGGTCGCGGGTTCGATTCCCGATGGTGTCATTGGAATTTTTCATTGACATAATCCTGTCGGTCGCACTATGGCCCTGGGGTCGACTCAGCCTCTAACAGAAATGAGTACCAGGAATATTTCCTGGGGGAGGGGGGGTAAAGACGGGCGGTGCGTATGGCTGACAACCTTGCCACCTTCATATGCCGGTTGTCTTGAAATCTGGGAGCCTCAACCTCCTGGAACCCTAAGGGCCTGTCCAGGCCTGTAATGGGACTACTTTACCTTTTACTTCTGTCTCTTTAACTCAGCTATTTAAAAGCTGCTTTGATTGAAGGGCGAAGCCGACATATTGCAGGATACGGACTTCAGGGTCCGGGTTGGAATTCCAGTAGGGATAAGATATTTGTCTTCTCCGAAACGTCCAGACAGCTTCCGGGTTTCAAGCAGACTCACAGTCGATGGGTACCAAGGTCCTTTCCCGGGGTTAAAGCGGTCGGGAGCTTGACACTGACCACTCACCTTAATCTAGTGCCGAGATTAGGAATAAGTGGAGCTATGCCTCTATTCCTCCCGTATTCCTCATAGCGTGCACAGGTACAAATACTACTTTTAAGTGTTTATCATTAAAAACACTCTCCAAAAATTATTTTTTCTTCCCTTCGCACTAAACATCAAATTTAAGGTTCTGTACTTGAGAAAAAGAAGGGTGTAAGTCCAATTTTATCGTATGTGAGATAATGCATCATTTTTCTTAGAATTTCACACTGTTTGAGATGTAGATATTTGTAAGTCCAAATACTGTCCCCGCGTAGCTGGATCAAAAATTAAATAGCAGTAAGTGACATACTGGTCTAAGAAAATTATTAATTATCTCAAATATGATAAAATTGGACTTACACTCTTCTGGTTCTCAGGTACATAATCAGCACCTTAGATATCCACTCCATGAAATCATGTATACTTGACATAACCAAATTTATAGAATTTCCCAAATCAACCACATGCACACTTTATTATGCACTACAATGTTCAAACTACACTCCTACATGTATCGAACAGTTAATTGGTTCATCTTCAGGGAGAGTCATGATTTCGCAAATCACACACACATCCTAATGTATGATGACAAGATTTGGTTACAGTTGGTTAACCCTTTAAAGACGAAGCGTCTCTGTTTTATATAAGGACTCAGTGCGTACCGCGCTGTAAACACTCTCCACTTCGGTTATAAAAACCAGTCTCTTAATGTTTTATAAGGCAAAAGTTGCTGTTTGTTCTGAGATCCGTACAAAACAGATAAACGCAATGTGGGCACCATGTAGAATTTTTTAATATTAAACCTGGTGGTATGTAAAGTTACCGCTAGGCTTTAAGAGGTCAACAACAGAACGGGATGACATTCCTTAAAACTAATCAAAACTGTTAATTATTTATCCTTAATTATTTCCCTTATCATCCTTCGACATATGTCCCTCTGTGCATAGAGCAGAGTCGTAAAATATTTTCATAAATATTTCTCATAATGCAAAAGTGAAATATACACTGTGTCTAAGCACCACTAAGGCATATAGATGACGTGAAAGTTGCGAGTCGAGCGCTTATTTGCACCCTTCGATTGATTTAAGTCCAGAAATGGAGTCCCCATTCTACTGTGTACTGCGGGCTGAAACGACACTTTATTTTCGCACAGGGTTCAGAAACCCTGTTGTATTGGGAAGAGATTTTGGTCACCCGTTCCGTAACCAGATGGAGAAGCATGCCTAAAATGGTGCTTCTGTGGATGACTGAGTTTTTTAATAAAAACCGGTATCTTTCTTCACATCCTTACTAATCATTCACTTCCATTTTTCATTTCATTTTTCATAGAATTTAATAACCTGTGATACTAAAGAAATGACACAGTAACTCGACCTTCTTTAAAGGCAAAGTATCGCTACGTAAGATGAATTAAATAAAATTCGATGGAGTGATTAAAATTAAAGAAAATGAGATGCTGCAATATGCAAAAGAACTGGAACAGAAGCAAAGAAGAATAAAACGAAGGTAGTTACATTAGTATTAACCTTTTAAAGCCTAGCGGTAACTTTACGTACCGCCAGGTTTAACATTAAAAAATTCTACGTGGTGCCCACATTGCGTTTATGTGTTTTGTACGGATCTCAGAACAAACAGCAACTTTTGCCTTATAACACATTAAGAGACTGGTTCTTATAACCGAAGTGGAGAGTGTTTACAGCGCGGTACGCACTGAGTCCTTATATAAAACAGACACGCTTCGTCTTTAAAGGGTTAAAGTCATAAATACACTGGATGCTAATTCTAATTCTAATATTATAGGTTGTATTGTAGAAAACGCAACCCAATATTGTGTGATGATGGGTTTATGGACTTTATCCATCGTCCGAAGAGTAAAATATTAAAGATATTAAAAAATTAAAATCACAAAGTTTCGGAAGCTGGCTCTGCTTCCGTCCTCATGTGAATGGAGGGGAAGTAGAGAAGAACACCCACTCTGTTGTGGCCCCTTACACAGAGCCAGACTCCATCACTGTCTGGCTCTGTCTAAGGGGCCCAACAGAGTAAGTGTTCTCTTCTCCCCCTCCATTCGCCTGAGGACGGAAGCAGAGTCAGCTTCCGAAACGTTGTGATTTTAATCTTTTAATATTTTACTCTTCGGACGATGGATAAAACCCATCACCACAAAATATTATACAGCATCGTCAAAACCTTTTAGAATTTATCAACCCAATACTGTAAACCACGTACCTTATTTTTTAAAAGTAACAAGAATGTCACAAACAATGTGCAACTTTACTGTAGATGCTGAAAATCCCCCCCCCCCTCCCCGCCCCCATGATTCTCTTGAAACAGCGATGGTCCCACGATTTGTTTTCAAGACACTGCACACTAAAAACCGATTTTGACGAATGCAGATGATTTTCACTCTGTGCCTGTGTGTTTCCCGCACTTCATATAATCCTGTTTTGACTGTTAATGTATCCAATTAAATGAGGCCACGGTTCGCCCTTAAAAGCAAAATGTCAAACACATTAACCCTTTCTTGTGGGGGGGGGGGGAAACATGTTTTTGATTACGGAATTGCTGCCCAACTTATGGCCAACAAAACTGAAGCAAGGCAGTGAACTTACGGTGAACGATTCGGCAAATGTTTCAACTGTCCATGGCAGTAGGAGAGGCAGCTTCTTATGTGTTGTTGGAGTATTTAAACATGTCTGATATTTGGGTTGGCTTTTACACGTCACACCCTCTATTAATACAAGATTCTGAGTATAGTATACCCAAATTTGCGTCGTTTACTTTATAGGGTTAATTCATCGTCCCCTGTTAAATATATAATAGTCGCTTTTAGGGGCATTCGCACAATTGACAAAGCGACTACTAGCGTCGTCAGGTTTTTCTGTCCGTCCACGCATATCAACTCTGCTCCCAGTGGACGGATTTTCATGAAATTTGATACTTCAGTATTTTTCGAAAATCCGTCCAAAAAAATTCAAGTTTCATTAAAATCTGACAAGAATAACGGGTACTTTACATGAAGACCTGTGTACATGTATGACAATATCTCGCTCAATTCTTCTTAGAATGAGAAATGTTTCAGACAAAAGCTGTAGAGAAAATCAAAACACACATTTTATGTTCAATAACTTTTTCCCGAAAATCGCGCCGTTTATGAGATAATGTGGAAAAATATAGTACAGCCGGACAGGCCACAGATGGCAATATAATATGGCGCATGCGCTTTGCATGCTGGATAACTAAGGCTACAGACACACACTCAGAATATTTAATACTTATTGCCTTTCCACGTCAGATATGGTTACGCGAACGCGCCCCCCAGTGTTACGTTTATACATACATTGCTTCTTCTCTCTTGTTTTTATTTCGTAACACGTAACAGTTCTACCAACTTCGATGTTGAAATTCTCCAATCCGACATAAAATGTCATCTATGTACCACGTGCTGAGCATGAAATACCGCTGCATATTGCGTCAATGCAACAAGGTTTTCTTTGACAAATATATAAACCTGGTTGCATCAGATATTAAAGACTTTTTCCCTATTATATAGATGTCCATTCGTGCACATGCCATTCATATTCACGGATATATTTATGATTTATATCCACACCAAATGCTACTTGACAATTTCTAATGGTTCACCTGTTTTTGCAACGAAATCGAAAAATACGAAAAATTTCGGCACCACTGTCACCTTGTTAACTATCATTCTAAAAAGAAGTACGTCCTTAACAAATGTCACATTACCTTAGGTAATATTACACCCTAAAACTGTGACGCTGTATTCATTTTGTTCCCAGAGGTTCGGCCACCAGCCATGTTTCCATTACTTATCGTAGGAAGTTATAAAAAAATACGCTTTATATTGTCCTACAACGGCATTTTACATGAAAAATATTCATGAAGTTTTGTTATGTGATAAAAAAATTTGGTCTGAAAAACACACACGCATTCTAATAATACAGTCAATGAAATGCCTAGATATATATATTTCATGTTCATGAAGGAAAACACGGTACATTTGATGCTATTTGATAACGACATATGTTACGTTTCAACACCACATACACTTATTATATACTTTTTTTTTCCACGTAATTTTACATGATATCAGTACAGAAATATCAGAAGTAAACAAAACGCAGTTTTCAGTCCTGATAACAAAATTTATAGCCTCTTCTGTCAACACTGTCCCTTGGTCCAATGCATTTTACGTTTTTTCTGCTATATCGACCATAATATTCCAGAATCATTGTTTGGTAACAGGATGGTGTCAACCGGACAGAGAACAAGCGGAGGGTAAATGTGGGCGGGAAGGGGGGAATGATGCAACCCGACACGCACACAGACAGTAGCCTGCAGCAGTGGATACGGTGTTACAACCTTCAGGATATATAAAAAAAATATTAGCTACAAGATACTTTATGTACGCTATCGACGCAACTAATTTTATTATGCTACATTAACCCTTTACAGAAGAAGCGTATTTGTTTTATATATGGACTCAGTGCGTACCGCGCTGTAAACACTCTCCACTTCGGTTATAAAAACCAGTCTCTTAACGTTTTATAAGGCAAAAGTTGCTGTTTGTTCTAAGATCCGTACAAAACACATAAACGCAATGTGGGCACCACGTAGAATTTTTAACGTTAAACCTGGTGGTACGTAAAGTTACCGCTAGGCTTTAAAAGGTTAAACAAATGCGTGGCTACATGTTTCGACCAGTTACATATGCGATAATTACACATAATTTTTCTTAATTTGGTTACCCAGATAACGTTTCGTAAACACTAAGAATTATTAATCTATTCCTTATGCATTTTTCTATTCTTTTATCAATTTCCCTATATTTGATACAAATATTTTTCTAAACACTTTGTTCTCCAGAAGATTAACATTATGTTTGTCCCTTGAAGACATAACTTATGTGTCGCACTCATGTAAAACAATAACATTATAAACGGGCTGCGAAAGAAATTTAAATCCGG
Source organism: Coptotermes formosanus (assembly GCA_013340265.1). NCBI lineage: Eukaryota > Metazoa > Arthropoda > Insecta > Blattodea > Rhinotermitidae > Coptotermes > Coptotermes formosanus. The sequence continues at coordinate 269,451 of BLKM01000656.1, forward strand.
GACATTTGAGGTTCTTGCATCAATGTAGAAAAAGGTTCAAGTCCTCTGGGATATTACACAATATAAACTCATAAATATTTACCGACGTTTCGAAAGAGAGTATTACCTCAGTATTCAGGGTCAAGTATTCTAAATAATTCAACTTTGAAATGAACATCAAGCATTAAAACTATGTGCAGTACGAAAAAATCTTCTCGGTTGACAGATAAATTGTTTCTCTAAAAAGACAGACACAAATTAAGTAATAAATAGTAATATCAAATATCTTGCTGAGTGGTCAACCATCTACCTACACATTCGAACGATTCGTTATTCAGTTTTCTGTCACACTTAATCTCTTCAGGAATGCATTATGGTACGCGCTTACATTGAAATATGTGCTTTAGATCAGACCCATCAGTTGATTGAAACAAGTGAGAGAAGTTCCCCCGCGAATGGGGGAGTGTGGAGGGGGGGTAAGAGGGTTGCGTCTATATATGTTGGAGGGTTATTTTGGAATACGTAAAACCAAACTCAAATAAAGTACACTACAGCATTAATGATTTTATTTAAAGCTTTAAAGACGAGGAGAAAACTGTTTTATTTAAAGACCCAGTCCGTACCGCGCAGTAAACACTTTTCCTCTCTGTTGCAAAAACCGATCAGTTTACGTTATATAGGGCAAAATTCGCTGTTTGTTCTGAGATAAATACAAAACAAATAAATACAATGTGGGAACAGTGTACTACATACAAATTTTGAATGTTAAAACTGGTGGCACATTCAGTAACCACTAGGCTTTAAAAGGTTAAGCAAAGAAGTGGGCGACGCAGATTACAGTACGGGCACAGAACGCGCTTAAGGCTGGCTTCAGGCAGGTAACTGGGAAGATTAAAATCACCAAAACGACAATAGATTTCACGTAACACTAAAAGATTTTGAAGTATTTTACTCTAAGGCGATGATTCGATTACAAATTAGTCGGCCAGCCAGTTAGTTGAAATTTGTGACAGCAGTGAAATTTACTGTTAAAAGCCAAAATAATTTTGCTTCGTAATTACCAAATTGCATATCTAATCAGTTAGATGATCAGAAAAGTTTTACATTTATTTAGTTTATTTAGGGTTACTTAAACAATAACAAAAATTCATTATAATCCAAAATTAGCAGCATGTAATATCACAAAACACAACGCGATGTCACTGCGCTACGTGTCGGAAGGTCGCGGGTTCGATTCCCGATGGTGTAACCGGAATCTTTCATTGACATAATCCTTCTGGCCGCACTATGGCCCTGGGGTCGACTCAGCCTCCAACACAGAAGAGTACCAGAAATACTTCCTCGGGTTAAGGCGGCCGGTGCTTAAGGCTGATAACCTTACCACCTTCATGTGCCGATTTTCTAGAAATCTGGGAGCCTCAACCTCCTGACACCCTCAGAGCTTGTTTTATATATCGAGATGTATTTACTTAGATGATGATGTATTTATAAGTCATTTAAGTACATAAATTTAGTTATTTGATTAATTAGTTACACATATACCGCAGTCCTTCCCTCTTCTACCTACTCACAGTAGGTGTCGAGGTTGTTTATTTTCACTTGATCACAATCAAACACACACCACAGTCGGTAGGACTCCTCTGGACGAGAGATCGGCACGTCGCAGAGACCTCTACCTGCCAACACAAACACTGTACAAGAGACAAACATCCATGCCCCCGGTGGGATTCGAACCCACGATCCCAGCAAGCGTTTGGCCGCAAACCTACACTTTAGACCGCGCGGCTACTGGGATCGGCTAATTACACAAATATTTGTGTGTTTATTTAGTAAATTATTTACTTATTTACTTATTTATATACACATGTTTTGTGCCGTTATATACAATTCCTACACATCGCTGTCAGTGCAGTGGCAGCTCATGTCGGTGACATAACATTGCAGCCACCTTCTGATGTCGTAATGTCACATACACACATACACACTTTCGTTGCTTACACAATCATATATCTCGGGAAATTGCACTTGTGGATCCCATTTCAAAAATATTACCTCACTCAGTGCATTTCCAAGCCTGTGTTTAGCACCTTTGCAACGAACACCGTCTGCAGCGCATCCAGAGTCAAGAATAATGTAAACCCACCCTATAACCTGCTATGAATGGCACAGAGGGTGTAGAGGTGTAGCTATACTCTCTCTTTAACCTCGGCACTAGATGGGGGTGAGTGGTTAAAGCCACGCCACCGCCGCTTTACACCCGGGAATGATGACGCTTTGTAACTTTAAATGGTGTCCCCCAAGCTGAACGATAATGCCGAAACGTGTAGTAGGAGAAATACAATGAACATTTTTATGACCCACAAATGTGTACCATGTTTGTCTTACTTTATTCAAGGACAGTGTCTTCTGTTCATTCCTTCTTCAAGCTTCTCTATTCTGCTATATTTATTTTCCGTTTGTTACAGATAATTCCGTCTTTTATCCGCATTTTATTTGCAGCACAGGGGAAATTTTCCGATAATGGCAGTTTTGCTTTCAAACAACATTAACTTGTAAGACGTTGCACGGTATATAGGCAGATACGCGTTACAAGTATATACATATCTAGGATAAATTACATGATTACAAAAAAGTAAATACAGTCGAAACCGGTTATTATGACAGCTGCTTATAAGGCACCTCGCCTATAGCGTCACATATTCTGCGGTACCAATTACCTGCTCACTATTAACTATAACATTACACTCCTCGATTATAACATCACTCGTTTATAACGACACAAAATATTCAGTCCATTTCATGACGTTATAACCGAGTTCGATTGCATATTAGAAGGTTTGGTGCGTTAACGCTTGTACACAAAGAATGACCGTATTTCATATCTGGACATTATGTCACATTTAATAAATTAACCCTTTAAAGACGAAGCGTATCTCTTTTATATAAGGACTCAGTGCGTACCGCGCTGTAAACACTCTCCACTTCGGTTATAAAACCCAGTCTCTCTGTTTTATATAAGGACTCAGTGCGTACCGCGCTGTAAACACTCTCCACTTCGGTTATAAAAACCAGTCTCTCTGTTTTATATAAGGACTCAGTGCGTACCGCGCTGTAAACACTCTCCACTTCGGTTATAAAAACCAGTCTCTTAATGTTTTATAAGGCAAAAGTTGCTGTTTGTTCTGAGATCCGTACAAAACACATAAACGCAATGTGGGCACCACGTAGAATTTTTTAATGTTAAACCTGGTGGTACGTAAAGTTACCGCTAGGCTTTAAAAGGTTAAAGCAGAATTGTAGCAATTTTTTGTATGACTTCGAGTACTTTATTTCCGGTAATTTAGCTCCAGAAACATGACACAAAATTAAAGTCTGAAGTTCAAGATCTGGCAGCGGAGGAACTTGAGAACAAGTTCATCTTACCCCGCCCCAAAGGATTGAAATGGTTGGGTGATGTGTCACACTAGTTCAACACTTTGAAAGCTGTCCACAAAGATTCTTTTAGATTCGGTTTCCTCTGCTGTTGACACTTGCCCCGGAGTTCACAAGTTCAGCGTCTAACGCTTCATACGAAAGTTTGTCATCAGGTGACAAGCAGTGGGCAGCAGGGCTTCCAACATGAAGAAGCACCATCAAGTTTGCCTCTAACTTTCCATCGTTGGTCTTACTCACCCAGCATATCAATAATTCGGCTCTTCACTATAATCCTTAGCAGAGGCGCACGCAAGAAGAGAGGGGGAGGGGTCGACTGCAGGGCTGCAGCCCCCCAAATCCGCCAAAAACGAAATTTAAAAAAAAACACAGATTTTGTAGATATTATGATATCAAAGTTTTACGTGGTTTCCCTCTCACTGGAAACCAGCCACTGAAATCGGCTGATGACTAGTACGTTAGAATTTTGAAATATAAATTAATAAAATTAATGGCCACAGCGGCGCAGTTGGTTGAGGCACAGCGGTACAAACCGGAAGGTCGCGGGTTCGATTCCCGATGGTGTCATTGGAATTTTTCATTTACATAATCCTTCCTGGGGTCGACTCCAGCCTCTAACAGAAATGAGTACCAGGAAATTTCCTGGGGGGTAAAGGCGGCAGGTACGTACGGCTGACAACCTTACCGCCTTCATTTGCCGATTGTCTAGAAATCTGGGAGCCTCAACCTCCTGGAACCCTCAGGGCCTGTCCAGGCCTGTATAAGGATAGATTTACCTTTAAGTTTAAATTAATAAAATTAAAAAACAAGAAGACAGGACACTGTGACTGAGTCATGGAACATGCAGTTATATTAGTATGTATATAAATGCAGTTGCAGACAGCGTTATGTTGTGCTTACAGCATGATTTTTACAACGTAATTTTTAAAATCAAGCATAAATTATATATAGCCTCAGGTTCACCCCCCTCCCCTCCACCCAAAGGAAAAATTCTGGGTGTGCACCTGATCCTTAGACAATGGTGCAACATGCGAAGAATCACTGATGTCCATTTGGACTTTTTCCTTCGCCATTAGCATACAAACACAACATGTATGTTTTTGCTTTATATTAGGTGCACGGTTTCACCAACAGACGGTGCTGATTGGGTTGTTACTAACCCACATTTTAATTTACCGAATAATGTATTTTGTTGCTTGTCCAGGTCCTGTAATTTTGATTTTCAATAAGCGAGATTTGATTTTCATTTTATTTAATTACAATTTTAGATTGAGTACTTTATACACTATCTTTATATTTAGAGGTTTAGATTTTGTTGTTTCTTACATACGAATTTGTAGGCTTTTGTTTCCTTTTAGGTTGGTACCTTTTCTTAACTTTGTATGTCACCTGAAGAAGAGAGCAGTCTGCTGTCGAAACATTGTGTTTTGGTAATCAGTGACGACGGAAAACGTCCAAATACACACCAGTACTGCTTCGAATACTCCAGCTATAAAACGTGCATCCTGCATCAGTTTTCGGGAAAATTAAACTGCCTACAGCCTATTTAATGTTGCAAATTTTCCGTCCAGTTAACTATTATGCAAATTTATTAATAAAACCAACTACTGCACAACTACATTTGTATACTCGCCAACATGTTTCGGCCGTAATTATTCTGCCATTTTCAGGGAGAGTGTTATTTCTTGACAAAGCAGCATATGGTACATAAGTGCCTATTAATATCTATATTTATAAAATCATTGTCGTATGTTAAAAGTTTATGTTAAAATTGTTGTTGGCATACATAAAAAGCGGTTAAAATCTATTCAAATTTGTCTCCAACATCTTGTCGTCAGTATGTGGGGAGAACACAGACTGTATTCACGTTTTGTATATCACAAGTGCCAACTCTGTACATTCTCATTGAAGATGGCCGAATAGTTACGACCGAAACATGTCGGAGAGTATACAAATGCAATTGTGCAGTAGTTGGTTTTATTAATAAATCTGCATAATACCTACAGTCTATTAATACTTAGCAGGTTTTATTAATAAATCTGCATAATACCTACAGTCTATTAATACTTAGCAACCAGGATATTGACAGGCATCGGACAGAAATCCAGATGGAGCCTAAAAGTTTCTGGACAGTCATAATAATTCTACCCCTGCCGAGAACTGCACTCCGTCCTTCCAAATCATCATAAACTTTACTCACTGAACTACATCTAAACATCCGGTCTGTACATGCATACAGCTTCGTCCGTATCTAAATACAATTCCTTTTCTATCTGTTCATGTAACTTGTTTACCCGTACAGCCAGGTAAATTTCGTCCACCTATATTAGGTTTACTTCCATAAAGTCCCTGTCATTTTTCTCAAAGTGACTTTCCACACGAGTCGCTGCAACTGCCCAGAGAAATGCACGTTACCCACGATAAAATATTAAACAACAATCGCATTGCCGTCGCAGGGTGGGCGACATCATCACTTCTTATTCACGCCGGTGTTACTTGACGTTATGTTCCCCCTGCGCCAGTTACCTCATTATAGCTGCTAAGTAAACTAAAACAGAATCTCATGACTTAGTGTTCTTGACTCTCGTGACCTTGGTCCAGCCTTGCTGCCTTAAATCTAGGGACTTTAATAAATAAATTCTATTACACCTGCCCACACTTCCATTTACCCGACTATACCGCCAATCATGTACCCATTCGTATAATTATCTATGGCGTTTCTAACCTCTGTGTCCGTCCACAAACCTATCCTTGTGTCCATCTCTCCATTAACGTAATTAGCCACATATTTATTCCCTTAAATGTATTTCCATTTATCAAAATATAAACGCATCCACTTATTTTTATTGAGTAGCCGCGCGGTCTAAGGCGTAGGTCTGCGGTCGAGCGCTTGCTGGGATCGTGGGTTCGAATCCCACCGGGGGTATGGATGTTTGTCTCTTGTACAATGTGTTGTCTCTGCGAAGGGCCGATCCCTCGTCCAGAGGAGTCCTACCGATCGTGGTGTATGGCTGAGTGTGATCAAGTGAAAATAAACGACCTCGACACCTGCTGTGAACAAGTAGGTAGAAGAGGGACGGACTACGCCTACGTCTTATTTTTATGGCCGTCTTTGCATTCACATACACAAAGAGCTTATCCACCCACTCATAAATCCATCAATTCGTACATACATCAATAAAATTACGCACACACACACACAAACACAGTTGTTCTCACGCAGTAAAGCCTGCACATATTAACCCTTTAAAGACGAAGCGTATTTGTTTTATATAAGGAATCAGTGCGTACCGCGCTGTAAACACTCTCCACTTCGGTTACAAAAACCAGTCTCTTAATGTTTTATAAGGCAAAAGTTGCTGTTTGTTCTGAGATCCGTACAAAACACATAAACGCAATGTGGGCACCACGTAGAATTTTTTAATGTTAAACCTGGTCGTATGTAAAGTTACTGCTAGGCTTTAAAAGGTTAAAGACCACAAACTTTGAAGCAAGGTCCCTAATAACCTTACCGGCAGCAAACAGCAGTCTGTTCCTCCTATATAAAACCTGCGTCAAATATTTCGCAGTTGGCTTTGAAAGTGCAGTGTGGTTTGGTATACTTTATGTTTTTAGGGGATGTGGGAATAACTCAGTACATTTAGGTTTTGTGATACTTCGTAAAGTCCAGTATAAGTTTCAAAATATATTCTTCCCAAAGACGCTTCAAAGAAATTCCACTTTCAGACTTCTTTTTCGATGTTATTACTTTCTTGCGAACTTCTTTCATGTTGTCAGTTGACGGTATAAGAGAAAGACTGATGAAGAGTAAAATGGCTTTGCGGACAAGATTAAAGGGAATGTGACCAAAGTAAGAGATTTTTCTTTTAAAACTCAGAGGTTAAAATGTCCTCTCAAGATTTTTCATTACAGCCACGTGTCAAATTGAAACTATTTTTTTTTTCTGAAAACCACAGCTGAATTATTGCTATGTACGACAGATACTGTGAAGCAAACTGAGATCGACCTTCCTTACGAAACCTCAATTTACGTTTGTTTACCTGGGATAGCCATTACGTCCCAGGGGACATATGGTTTTCCATCCACTGCCGAGACACAAAGTAATATCGATGTCTAATGTATCAGATAAACTCAGATCACGCAAGCTGCCCACAGCCTGACGACAACCCGTTAATTTCATTTATTAACCCTTTAAAGACGAAACGTATCTGTTTTATATAAGGACTCAGTGCGTACCGCGCTGTAAACACTCTCCACTTCGGTTATAAAAACCAGTCTCTTAATGTTTTATAAGGCAAAATTTGCTGTTCGTTCTGAGATCCGTACAAAACACATAAACGCAATGTGGGCACCACGTAGAATTTTTTAACGTTAAACCTGGTGGTACGTAAAGTTACCGCTAGGCTTTAAAAGGTTAATATATCTCTTGGTTTCTTTGAAGCAAATTCTGGCCCAGCATCTTATAATGAAACATGAGCAGAAAATAGCAGTTTCTATACTGTCGTTCACCATAGTCCTCCCGCAACACACGCAGGTGAGAAAGAGTGCCGAGACAGTTTTTCCCCCATGGTGCAACAGCCCCTAAGATCCAGGGCCTTCTCATTATCGAGGCTTCACGATCGCACTCAGACACACACCACACTCGGTAGGACTCCCCTCGATGGCTGATCAGCCCGATGCAAAGACCTCTACCTGACAACACACAACACTCACAAAAGAAAGACATCCATGCCGCTGGCCGGATTCGAACCCGCAAGTCCAGCAAGCGAGCGGCCGTAGATCCACGCCTTATACCGCGCGGCCACTCGGATCAGCACTTAGACAGGTTATAAAAAATTATTTGCGGCAATTGCACGTGCCTCCAAATAAAATTTTCCTTGTGCACGTGACGAAGGGTACGTGATGGTGGAGAGGTACAGCTCCAATCATTTTTAACCTTGTTACTAGGTGAATGCGAAAGAGTAGATTCACGCCCCGGCTCTTTTAACACACCCGTATGGTCCTCTTTTCCCATTTAAAAGGAGACTGGGTGGGACAAGTCTATTCTGGAGGCTTTGGACAAGAAAAATGTCTCTGAACCCTGCCGAAAACCGAATCACGACTGGTTACATTTCCAGCCTGAATCTTCTTCAATACAGTATTTCGTTCGAGCTACCCCGTCTCCAGTGACTCGAGAATACACTAAGCCTCGTTAAAGCCTAGCGGCAACTTTACGTATCACCAGGTTTAACATTAAAAAATTCTACGTGGTGCCCACATTGCGTTTATGTGTTTTGTACGGATCTCAGAACAAACAGCAACTTTTGCCTTATAAAACATTAAGAGATTGGTTTTTATAACCGAAGTGGAAAGTGTTTAAAGCGCGGTACGCACTGAGTCCTAATATAAAACAGATACGCTTCGTCTTTGAAGGGTTAAACTGGTTTTTATAACCGAAGTGAAAAGTGTCTACAGCGCGGTACGCACTGAGTCCTAATATAAAACAGATACGCTTCGTCTTTAAAGGGTTAAACTACGTCGTATTCCAGTGGTCCAGGATTCAATTTTCGATTTGCACACACGATAACTTGAGCATAGTTCTTCGAGGTTTTCTCAGTGTCCCTGACAATAATTGAGGTAATTTTATAACAGACAACAATTACTTGTTTTCTGCATTCTCTGAAGGACTTTCGATATAATTCTCTCATTTTTCACCAATAAAAACGAGAACTAATTCTTTAAACAAATTACGAAATAAATAAAAATAAATCTACAGCCACAGATCACACGTTACGTCACACACATTGAAATTTTTGTTTCATATTCGGGAACTCTGCAATTTTTTTACCACGTCTTGAAGCCGACTACTGTCAACACGTCTTGTGGTTCTCCTCAGTACGTAAAATTCATAATCTCACAATAGATTCATACCCTATTCCATCCACACCTTTCTCACATCAACATTCGTGGTCATTTTACAGTTTATCGCCATAGGACCTCTCAAAAAAGAACAGCCAATAAAAAAAACTAAGAGATTAAGACCAGGTACAAAATTTTCTACCACACTAATTCCAACTCCCCCAGAAACTACAATGAGAGTGAACAGGTAATTGGCAACATCCTAAACACCGATTGTGTTACGAGGGTTCGAGATTTGTTAGCAAGCTTTCAACACCAGCGCCCCGTCTCTCATACAGTGAGAGCTTTGTATCTCTTTGGGAATCGTCCGAGACAATCAATCACGTCTCAGTGAAATATCTATCCCAGGCCACACATCTGCGTTACTGTCACTATGAGAATGGAAGGGACAGGCACTGCCGGAATGCACCTATGTATACTTGTATATATACATACCACATAAATTTTGGTATTCAGGAAAACACATCAAACACAGAATGGAAGGTACTCGACTGTAAGCTGTCAGGGTGAGACACTGTAAACAGAAGAGATGTAGCAATGTGAGGATTAACCCTTTAAAGACGAAGCGTATCTGTTTTATATAAGGACTCAGTGCGTACCGCGCTGTAAACACTCTCCACTTCGGTTATAAAAACCAGTCTCTTAATGTTTTATAAGGCAAAAGTTGCTGTTTGTTCTGAGATCCGTACAAAACACATAAACGCAGTGTGGGCACCACGTAGAATTTTTTAATGTTAAACCTGGTGGTACGTAAAGTTACCGCTAGGCTTTAAAAGTTTAATAAACGACTGCAAAAGAACTCTTCAAGATCTTTGGGCCGTATTCCTGTAGAACCATATTTGTCCCACTATAAAAGCAGTTTATTGCATTTCGCACTGTAATATCCCGAGACCTTCCCTCGTCTGGGATGTCAGGCGGCGTACACTGGTAGCTGGTTACAGACGTTTCGGGACAGTCTTGCGGTCCCTTTTCCCCACTGAAGATGGGACCCGAATACTGTCCCGAAACATTGGAAACTATCAGTCAACGACGCGTAACATCCCAGAAGAGCGGCGGAAGCTTTAAATATCGAACTGTAACATCTTAGTTCCAAAGGATCATTTTTGATATCATTCTTACACGTAGGCGAAAACCACCCTCTATCACTGGCCCTCTTTCCAAGAAGTGATCCAAAAAAAAAACTTTTCTTATTAGTTTCCTGCATTCTTGACGTGCCTGCTATATGTACGAGTTTCCCAGCCCCTTTAAACTTCAGGCAAAAAGGAGCACGGACATGGAGCACGAATTTCAAACTTTGACAGCACAATTTTGAGGGTCAGAAAGTTGTTTGCTTCTCGTGAAGTCATAACCCTTGGCTCTGTACTCTACAAATATGGCGGTTTGTTTGTGCGTGAATGATATCTGATTTTTGTTTATGACATCAAAATGTGGTACAAGTTTGACAGAAAAGAAAAAAAAACAGAAGGGAAAGTAAAAATATCTGTAAGTTTCAAAGCCCTTTTTCATAAGCTGATAGTAGCTTGGCTATTCTCAAATTTCTCCCTTTTTTACAAACTGAGTAACCGTTACGGTCTCAACTTGCTTCAGTACTAATATTTTGAAGATGTTAGAATCGTCTGTTACTTAATTATGTCTGTGCAGTGAGACAAAAATTCAAAAGGTTGGTAAAGAGTATTTTTTCCTGAAAATTTTTGAGCAAAAAAAAATTTGATTTCAAATAATCAAGTTTTAAATTTTAAATTACACAAAGAAAGTATTTGTAGATCTAAAACGAAAGCGTATAAAATGAAATTTCAAAATCAGACACATCAAATATAATTTTTTTTTCATAAAGGAATCAAATTCTATAAACTAATACTTGAAATACTGCTTTAAATTTAAGATAAGCCGAATGTAAAACATTTATCCAATGCGTTCTGTTAATTAAATATGATATCCCTGATGATGACAATTTATGGTCGCAACATGATAGAAGAAATTCAAGTGTTTTTAAAAAATGTGTTTTATATTTACGAGAGCCATGTACCGAATTGTTTACGCAAAAACACAAATGTTGCTAACAAATTCCACCCAGAACTTAACTAACTCCATCGAGCAGAGGCCTTCTTGAGAAGCTAACAGTTTCTCAGCTAGTCAAGAAAATCCAAGCATTTAATGGAACCCGGAGGTTCATTACCGCATTCACAAGAACCCACCACCTGTCCCTATCCACAGCCAGCTCAATCCAGTCCATACCACGCCATCCCACTTCTTGAAGATCCATTTTAATATTATCCTCCCATCTACGCCTGGGTCTCCCAAGTGGTCGCCTTCATTCAGGCCTCTCCACAACCCAGAACTTAACATCTATTTTAATATTATCCTCCCATCTACATCTTGGTCTACCAGATGACGTTTTCCTTTCAGGTCTCAATACCAAAGTAATACAGGTATTGGCTGTAATTCCCATGCGTGTTACCTACTCACTTTTTCTGATTACCCTCGAATTAATCACCCTAATAAAATACTATCCCCACAGCAGGTATCCCTACTCCGGAATAATGATGGAGTTTGCATGGTCAAAGGTTCCTAAGAACTACACTGGCGGTAGCGTACCTATTGGCGGGGTCTTGCACGCCAGACAGGTCACAGGTGATGACTGAAAGATAAAGTGATACCCTGGTGGGAGAGCCTTTAGAAAAATAAGTAAATAAGGAAGAAGAGTAACAGCAGGCTGGTAATAAAAGAATAATACCACTCCATAACTCCATGGAGCAGAGGTCTTCTTCAGAAGCTAACAGTTTCTCAGCTAGTCAAGAAATCACCCACATTTTATGGAAAGCGGAGGTTCATTACCGCATTCACAAGAGCCCACCACCTGTCCCTATCATGAGCCAGCTCAATCCACTCCATGCCACGCCATCCCACTTCTTGAAGATCCATTTTAATATTATCCTCCCATCTACGCTTGGGTCTCCCAAGTGAAAAAGAATAATATTAGAAAGAATAATTAAACGCTGCACTCAGCATTCTAGTACAAAAATTTTAATCGCATTTTTGTCTTTGCACATGAAGGGTGTAACAGCTTTAACAGCACGATTCTTTTAATAATACGAAAGATTCAAATGCATCTGCTGAAAAGGCCACTTTTTAGGTCAATGTGAAGGAAGGAATGACTGATGACAGCCCTCATCAATCATCAATCATCACACTTCATATCCAGTTTCCAGACATCATTACCACACCCAAGCATGTGGAGAGCCAACAAACTGTTTGCACCAGATGGAAAGTAAGACGTCGACCCACGGGATGCATTAGAGTTCCTGGGAATAAGAGGCTGGAGAAGATACAGAACACTGGAGGCACTTTTGGAAGGAAGCCAGGGCCCAGAAGGGACTGTAGTGCCATACATGGAAGGATGGATGGATACAATGTAACATTCTGCAGGCTTTCACACTCCGAGGCACGAGTTAGGTACCCTTAACCTTTTAAAGCCTAGCGGTAACTTTACATACCACCAGGTTTAACATTAAAAAATTCTACGTGGTACCCACATTGCGTTTATGTGTTTTGTACGGATCTCAGCACAAACAGCAACTTTTGCCTTATAAAACATTAAGAGATTGGTTTTTATAACCGAAGTGGAGAGTGTTTACAGCGCGTTACGCACTCAATCCTTATATAAAACAAATACGCTTCGTCTTTAAATGGTTAAAGATAAATTAACAGACTGCTTATGAAATGACAATATTTGGGTTTCGACACTTTGAAGAAAAACAAGTTCATACGGTGATACAAATTCGTAGATGTAGACTTGTCCCTGTCCACGTCATTAAGGCGTATGGAGAAATGTTGATACACCTCCAATCGTTGTTAATCGCGACACAAGATGGTGGTTAACGGTCAAAGTTATGATCCGGCCTCCTTATCCCCGGAGAAATAACCCCAGTTCCTTTTGAATAAGGTCGGATGGTACCAAGGGCCGATTTGGACGTTTGGGAAATTAGAAAAAAATTCTTGCTCCTACTGGGAATCTAACCAAGATTTCTCTGCTGTCCAATCACCAGTCTAATAAACACGACTACTAATGTGTCCCGGCCACTAGACTGATGTTAGCTGTTCATAAACGGTTTGCCGTCAGTAGAAGAAAAATATGTTGAGTTATGCAATTTAACCCTTTAAAGACGGAACGTATCTGTTTTATATAATGACTCAGTGCGTACCGCGCTGTAAACACTCTCCACTTCGGTTATAAAAACCAATCTCTTGATGTTCTATAAGGCAAAAGTTGCTGTTTGTTCTGAGATCCGTACAAAACACATAAACGCAATGTGGGCACCACGTAGAATTTTTTAATGTTAAACCAGGTCGTATATAAAGTTAGCGCTAGGCTTTAAAACGTTAAAATCGAGTGACTCCCACATCCGATCCCAGTGGCCGCGCGGTCTAAGGCGTAGGTCTGCGACCGAGGGCTTGCTGGGATCGTGGGTTGGAATCCCACCGGGGGCATGGATGTTTGTCTCTTGTACAGTGTTTGTGTTGTCAGGTAGAGGTCTCTGCGACGGACCGATCCCTCGTCCAGAGGAGTCCTAGCGACTACGGTGTGTGTCTGAGTGTGATCAAGTGAAAAATCACAAAAACCCCCGACACCTGCTGTGAACAAGTAGGCAGAAGAGGGAATGACTAACTGCAAGTAAGTGATTCCCACGATTTGTAGGTGAGCAGTTTTCATGGCATTAGAATTGCCTAGCCATCAATCGATCGTCAAGTAATAACATTATACTCTATGGCATAAAATTGTGATTTATGACATTGCGAAATGGAATGTCATTTATGGAGCATCTGAGTTATGATCAGTAATGTTTACTTTCCTAGGGAAAAATAATGAAGCAGGGACGAATATATCACATGTGGCAGGAACAGAAGTACACTGCAGGGCTGCTGGAGATGGGCATTATGAATACTGAAAGACTGGAGAAGATGAGCTATACATTGATTTATGTAGCCTTTGTTTAGAGCAAGAAGGAACTAAATGCATTTTATTAGTCTCACTGATATCGGAGTTGCAGGAGACGAAGAAATGTGGGAATATCACAATGGTATTAGTTTTGGGAAACTTACTGCCTTTGAAATAAACTCACCATTCTAACACATGAACACTGTGAGATATTTCTCCTTAGAAGAAACGACTTGATCTTGAAACTGATGGTTCATATTTGCCTAATGACAAAGTTAAGAGTAATGGATGCTTACCTCCACTCCCACCACTAATCCTTTAAAGCCCAGCGGTTACTATATGTACCACCAGGTTTAACATTCACAAATTCTACGTTCTGCCCACACAGTGTGTTTGTGTGCTTTGTATGGATGTCAGAACAAACAGCGATTATTTCCCTATACAGCATTAACTGATTGGTTTTTATAACCCAGACGGAGTGTGTTTACTGCGCGGTACAGACTGAATATTTAAATATAATTTATATTAACCTTGTTAATTAAAGTTTAAATCCTCATTACGCAAAACTTAAGGTGTGGCATAAATTAATATTTTAATTACTTCTAAGAAAACAGTTCCTTCAAAGAGAGAAGTAATTGTTTCAGGTAGAGTGGAAGAGATGAACCTTTAGCGGATGTAGCCCTATAGGATGGGGTAACACAAAGAGAATAAAATCCACTTTAAAGGGAAATTGTTGGAACATGTTCTGAGTAAATGTGCAAGTTTTACTAGCAGTAGGCAGTAACACCAAAATAGCCAAGAGTCCGGCAGTATTCCTGTCAGCAGGCAGTTACATTATCAAAGCAAGCGAGCTTCATGGAACTCCTCAACACAAAACGCACTACGCTCAGCAGAGAGACCAGCAAAATGAAGTGAACACTTGTAGCAGCAATTATTAGATTGCTTTATTTTTATAACTTTTCTTTTTTAATGGGATCAAACATTAAACATTACATCTTAACAACAGACATAAATGAAACAAAAGAGAGACAAGAAACAAAAATTAAATGTAATTTCATTTGATTTTGTCATTACGTAATGGGTCCCTTTCATTATAAAATTCGCTTTGCTTTCTAATGAACGAGTTTGTGCCTAACAATCACATGGCTAACAGAAGATTTAAGAACACTGAACAATTGGGAGCTTCACGATTTGTAATTGTCATCAACAAAAACAATTAGGGCGATCAAATTAAAGCGGATTGTATGGGTAAAGCATGTGGCACGCATGGGGGAGGAGAGACATGCATACAGATTTGTGGTGCGGAAACTTGGAAGAGACCACTTGACAAACCAAGAAGTAAAAAATGGGCCTTATTATTAAAATAAACCTTAAAGAAAGTGTGGACTGGATTGGACTGGACTGGACTGGATTTATATGGCTCACGATACGGACAAGTGGCGGGTTAATGTGAAAATGCTAATGGACTTCGGGCTATCGTAAAATTCCGGGAATTTCTCGAGAAGCTGAGAAACTGTTAGCTTCCACGGAGATATTTTGTTTTTCTTTTTAATTATTATTATTATTGTTATTATAAATTATTATTGTTATAAATTGTTATTATAAATTATTATTATAAATTGTAATTATAAATCATTGTTATAAATTATTGTTATTATTATTATTATTATGTGTGTGTCTCTTGTCACAGGCCTTTTATTTATTATTATTATTATTATTATTATTATTACGGATCCCCGTAATCCTGTGAAATCTGTCGATGAAACATTGACTATTACAAACAGCTAATTAGCCGCCCATTAAAACAAAGGCGAGAGCTGTTTTAAACATTGCACGTCTACTAGTAACTTCGCTGGCTTCCGACTTTAATTTACTAAGTTTTAAGTTTTTGCTCTTCCTTCTGCTCATTACCTCCACACCACCATGATGAAGGACTTCTTCCTAAAACAGCTTCTTTTATCCCCAGCGCCTGTATCCGCCTTTCACTTGGAAGAAGAACCCAAAAAAGTATTTTTGTTTCAGCCCCAAAAATGTTTGGGATTCCCGGTCGTTCTTACAAATTCTTTCAGATGAATTTAGGGTTAGATAAAAAAAACTAGGCTTTAAAAGGTTAATATAAACGGAAACAAATTTTTGGTTGGAAAAACTGAAAAATCACAACTTATGAGTCTACACATATTTCTAAGATAGATAAGGAAATCGACTGCGAGTGTTTGAAAAAGACTGAACCGGCGAAGACAATTTTCAGCATCTTGCCGCTTTACTTCCAGTGACAGTCCCTTATAACCTTTGAATAAGAAGACTAATTGGCCTGACAGCTGACACAAAATGGTGGTACAAATAAAAGAGTAGCCCCGCCAGGTACGGAACCCCGCTACTCCAACATAACCAGGCCACCTGGGCCACGTGCTTGTTTAAACTAATTATTGTAATCTGTAATTCATTGGAGCAAATTAATTATTCATTCACAGCCGCCAATAATTCACTCATATTCACGCAGCTACAATATCAAAAATTGTCTATTACAAAATCACCATCACATACATAAAATATACAGAATATATCACTGTCCTCCTCCTCCTCCTCATCATCACCCTCATCATCAGCTCACCCTCCCCTTCTTCTTCTTCTTCTTCTTCTTACTCTTCCTCCTCCTCATCCTCATCACCATCTCATCCTCCCCTTCTTCTTCTTCTTCTTCTTCTTATTCTTATTCTTATTCTTATTCTTATTCTTCCTCCTCCTCATCACCATCTCATCCTCCCCTTCTTCTTCTTCTTCCTCCTCCTCTTCCTCTTCCTCTACCACTTCAACGGCGCGACAGGCTGCATCGAACCCTGGCCCCTTCAACAATTCCCATCCAGCTATCCCTGTCCCCTGCTAGCCTCCTCCATCCTGTTATATTCAGCAGCAAGGAGGAATCCATGCTGATGTCTTCCCATCTCAGTCCTGGTCTTCACAGAGATCTTCTTCCACGAAATTTTCCATTAAGTACTTTTTTTTCGTATTCCAGTATTGCCCATTCGGACCACATGACCAACCCACTGTAATTTTTTATCTGTGTAGTCTTATCGAGCATAGTTATTCTTCAATGTCGAAGTAATTAATACTGATTAATTTTAGTTTGCTCATTACACAGGAAAATGTTGTTTAATATGTTCATATAAAATCCAATATATTCCATCTGATCGAACATTTAAAGCCCCAAAATTTTACCCGCAGTGTGTGATTACGTGTTTCATATAATTAAAAAAATGAAGCAGAAAATGTTTCCCTAAACATGGCTAAATATTTTTCTCGACAATATGAAAGGCTTACTTTTCTGCGAGGCACGAAATAAATTGCCGATCGCAGTGGCCGCGCGGTCTAAGGCGTAGGTGTGTGGCCGAGCGCTTGCTGGGATCGTGGGTTCGAATCCCACCGGGGACATGGATTTTTTTCCTCTTGTACAATGTTTGTGTTGTCAGGTAGAGGTCTCTGCGACGGGCCGATCCCTCATCCAGAGGAGTCCTACGACTGTGGTGTGTGTCTGAGTGTGATCAAGTGTAAATAAAGAACCTCGACACCTACTGTGAGTAGGTAGAAGAGGGAAGGACTACGAAACGAAACAATGGTGAGTAACATTTATAAGATTAATGAAATTATGTTATGCTAAAAACGTTTTAAAACAGCCCCGCAAAAATTACATTTGAGCCCTTTCATCTCACGTTAATAAAGCGCCTAGACCCTGATGCGTGTTTTGTAAGGTTATGTAACAAAATTGCATTCACTACACAGGTTCATATTCACATTCACTTCAAATAATCATGCTACCCACATGAATGCTGTTCACTGTATCAACAAATACAACTTTCCTAATTAAATCACGTAACAAACAAAGCCCTATTATGCATTAACCAACACCCGAGGATGGGGTGTATAAACCCTAAAATCCCTTCTAGTGCCACTGGTCTATTACATAGCGATATCCTAGCATCCCTTGAGACTGAATACTGTTGACAGTTGTGAAGAGGCAAGAATTTGGAAGGAGGTGATAGTTTCATATTTCAAGGAGTCATCCTCATGTCCACCTACAGGGACTAAAAATAAACTTCAAACAAGAGAGAAATCTCTGGGCCAAGATCAGAACCGGGTACGTTTAGAATAAAAACTACAGTATTACGGCTTCGTGAACATACACGATTCCCTTTAACCCCTTAAAGACGAAGCGTATCTGTTTTATATAAGGACTCAGTGCGTACCGCGCTGTAAACACTCTCCACTTCGGTTATAAAAACCAATCTCTTAATGTTTTATAAGGCAAAAGTTGCTGTTTGTTCTGAGAACCGTACAAAACACATAAACGCAATGTGGGCACCACGTAGAATTTTTTAATGCTAAACCTAGTGGTACGTAAAGTTACCGCTAGGCTTTAAAAGGTTAAAGACGAAGCGTATCTGTTTTATATAAGGACTCAGTGCGTACCGCGTTGTAAACACTCTCCACCTCGGTTATAAAATCCAGTCTGTTAATGTTTTATAAGGCAAAAGTTGCTGTTTGTTCTGAGATCCGTACAAAACACATAAACGCAATGTGGGCACCACGTAGAATTTTTTAATGTTAAACCTGTTGGAACGTAAAGTTACCGCTAGGCTTTAAAAGGTTAAAAACGAAGCGTATCTGTTTTATATAAGGACTCAGTGCGTACCGCGTTGTAAACACTCTCCACTTCGGTTATAAAATCCAGTCTGTTAATGTTTTATAAGGCAAAAGTTGGTGTTTGTTCTGAGATCCGTACAAAACACATAAACACAATGTGGGCACCACGTAGAATTTTTTAATGTTAAACCTGGTGGTACGTAAAGTTACCGCTAGGCTTTAAATGGTTAAAACAGACCTACCATAATTAGACCAACAAACATCTTTTCATCAAGTTTCTTCCTTTTTAATATTATCCTAACATATATTCTTAGACCAATTAACTGCAGTATCTACTAGCTTTTATATAATGCAATCGTAGTCCAAACTAACTTAAATTGTTATTTTATTCCTCATATCTCTACGTCGGTTATGCCAACAGACTGGAGTACTGTAGTGTCTGCCATCTTCTTATATCGTTTTTGTCAAACGTAGGGGCGAGGTTGTAAATCGTGTAAAATATTCTGTAAACTCGATCCCAGGTGCTTGTGTAGGGTCTATAACGACATACTAGTCAGTTAAGGCAGCCAGGATATGTCTCTTGAGAACTTAAAAACATAAAATGTACGGCTATAACACTGGTTCACCTTAGATATAAACTTAAGAGTGATTTGAGAGGCCATTCTATCGCAAGACACAAATCAGAAAAGAAGAGAGGCGAGAAAGAGGTGCTAACTCAAGATAAGGCTGTTGTCTGACGTACTTTGCGCCTTCCAGTACCTTTTGGTAATCCTCATATCTTTGAACTCCATGCGCTCGAGTATAAAAATGTGGAATGAGAGATACCACCTTAAAAGGTTTTGTCCCATATTTTTCAGTCTCGAGTTTCTACTGCCACTAAAGAGAATCTTACCGAAAGAGGCTTCTCAGTCAAGGTTACGTAGCGTGCCATTAACATCATTCAGCACAGGCCTCTGCAGAAGCTAAGGCTTAGGTGTTCTTCGTGGACGTACAGTCTTAGGCCTCATCCTGTTTTTAGGCGCGTTCGCAAAATTGCCTTTCCGTCTGTCTGTCCGCATGGAACAACTCGGCTCACACTGGACGGATTTTCATGAAATTTGATATTTGAGTATTTTTCGAAAACAAGTCGAAAAAATTCAAGTTTCGTTAAAATCTGACAAGAATAATGGGCACTTCACATGCAGACCTGTGTACATTTATGATAATATCTCGCTCAATTCTTCTTAGAATAAGAAATGTTTCAGATAAAAGTTGTAGAGAAAATCAAAACACACGTTTTATGTTCAGTAACTTTTTTCCGAAAATCGTGCCGTTTATGAGATAATGTGGAAAAATATGGTAGAGCCAGACAGACCACAGACGACAATATAATACGGCACATGCGCTTTGCGTGCTGCATAACTAAGGCTAGAGACACGCACTCAGGATGCTTAATATTTACTGCTTTTGCACGGCAACAATATTTAAAAGTTTAAACGACAAATTTGTTACAGTTCATAATAAATGTTTGAAAATCCCACCCTCAACCTCAGTGCACTTTGCAACTCGAGTGCGAAGATCGTGTGTTGTTCGTCTGGGTTGATTTCCACGTTTCTTTACGCGGACAGCAGCATCCAAAATGCGAGCGAGCAACTCGTCTCGTGTATCCAACTTTAATTTGTAAACTTCGCCCTTCATCAAACCCCAATAAAAATCTAACAGAATTAGGCCGGAGATTCAAACAGCTCTATCCCGGCAACCACTCAGAATTAGACACACGTTCATTTAAACTTTTTTCTCTCGCTATGACCGATATTGTCACCTCCCAAAATATTGACCTTTCCCCCTGAATCACCCTGTATATTATAGGATAAAAATCAAGCTGTAAAGTTACCCATTTATAATTTTCAACTAATTAAACCAGATCCAAAGAGCATACTAATTCTTGGAAATCTAGTCTTTCCCAAGCTATTCAAGAAGTTATCCGACTTTTATAAAACCGAAAGGTTTATTATGGCGTTCACAACAGCCTGTCACTTGTTCCTATCCTGGGCCAGATCAACCCAAATCCACTACATTCCACCCTATTTCTTCCCGTTTCTTTCTAATATTATCATCCCCTCTATACCTAGACCTTCCAAGGGGTCTCTTTCCTTCAGATTTTCCCACAAAAATCCTGTATGCACATCTCTCCCCCTCACTACCACGTGTAATATTCAGTTATTTTAACTCAGAGTTAAGATAAATTTTTTATAAAAATGCATGAAGTCGAAAAATTGTTACAGTAACTCTATGCGTCAGAACTGTAATACGTGGCTGTCCTCTGGTGGAAGTATCTTAAAGAAAATAAGAGAGAGAAAAAAAACAAGGCAAGAAGAAGAAGCATTGCACCCAACTTTACAGTTGCCTGGCAACTGAGATCTAATTAATCTCAGAGGGATTGCTTTATGACAAATTGGGTCCCAAACTATATTTTAGAGCGAAAACATACCAAGACTACAATGATGGATGGATGTCTTGAACCAGACTCCACGTGCAAAGGATGAAGCGCCTGGAATAACCTGTCATCTCCTCTTCTTCACATCACATTACACCCTAACGGAGTTTATAAAATAATTTCTACTCAAGAAATAGAACATGCAAACACGTAAATTTGACGTGACCCAGCAAACTGAGAAACATTTTATAGACCGGGCAAATACCTGCTTAGAATTCAGCCATTAAATTGATAACAGAACCAACTACAAGGCAGTTTCGTAGATTAGAGAAGTTAATTTCTCGCGTGTTCAAAAAAATCTGTCAGATTTCTTTGGAAACCGATGGTAATGTTTCGATGTGTGTTTTCTTCGTAATGCACCTCCCTGAAGATTGTCTTATGAGTGGTCGAAACATATAGGAGGTATAAATCCATAACTCCGAGGAGCAGAGGCCTTCTTGAGAAGCTAACAGTTTCTCAGCTAGTCAAGAAATTCCCAGCATTTTATGGAACCCGGAGGTTCATTACCGCATTCAAAAGAGCCCGCCACCTGTCCCTATCCTGAGCCAGCTCAATCTGTAGGATGTATACAGTGTGTCTAAGACACTCTGATGCACTTACGTATCTTTGTTTGTTTTAACATCACACCTTTTTTCTCGTCGCACGGTTATGGATCACTTAAAATTTCGTGAATATATTTATTGTTTTATTAGCGTTCTTATACTTCTGTCTTGCACTTGTCTTTGTTTTTCCTTACTTCCTTCTTTGTTATAATTATCAAATCATCGAAGTGAGTTAGACGGTGTAAGTGCCAGGTTTACCGAACACCCGCAGTAACTTATACCGACTCCACAATATATGATCGACTAGACACAAATGCATTTAAAACAACCTACCAAAACCAGGGGTAATTTATGTTCGACTGAACATCCTGGATTACATTTCAATGTTACAGGTCACAGAAGAGCGAGTGCCGTCATTAAAACATGAACCGAACAAACGCAGTAAAATTTCATCCGGCTGGAGTGGCCACAATTTGGTTTTGTTCCCACTGCAATTGTTGTCGCGGGAATCGTTAAAAGGAGATAAAACTTTTGCAGAATTATATCGGATAAAACAAGTTACTGCAACCGGATTTACTTGTATATCTGCTTAACCAAGGCAGTTATACTAACAGACGTAAGCAGTAAGGTAAGTGCGCTTTGCAAATACGTTAAATTCTCAGTTTGCGAAGGGTCAATTAACAGATGTTTTTATTTTAAAATATTTTAAAAATTAATAAACATATTTGATATATGTAATTAATTGTTGCTCTAGCACTAAATAACTCCACTGAGCAGAATCCTTCCTGAGAAGCTAACAGTTCCTCAGCTAGTCAAGAAATTTCCCGCATTTTCTGGAAAAGGAAGGTTTATTACCACATTCACAAGTGCCCGCCACCTGTCCTTATCCTGATCCAGATCAATCCAGTCTACGCCTTCCCATTCCACTTGTTGGAGATTAATTTTAATATTATTCTCCCATCTACGCATAGGTCTTCCGATTGATCTCTTTCCATTAGGTATTTCCACCATCTGACCCATCCAGTTAGCCTTCTTACTTTTAATTGTATATAGATATTCCTCTCTTCCTTGACTGTACGTAGGTTTTCTTCAGTACCTACTAGACGAAATAAAATTCAGCCCGTTTTCTCGTAATAATATTTTCCAAATAACAGCCTATCTTCTCTTAGAATAACTCTATAAGGCAGAGAAATAAGTTGTAACAAATAGACATGAATTGTAAAATGATATTCAGAAAAAACGCCAGAGAGACGGAAAAATGTGGCCGTTATTTATACCTATACAGTATAAGAGCAAATCGAGAGATACTGATGCCAAATATTACACTTAACAGAACCTTTCGTATACTGAATACAAATCACGTGATTCGCGTCATTTTGGTGTTATACTGTCGAAAAAAAGGTTCGTTACCAAAACAAATTGAAATTTGTAATTGTGAATATAAAAGTGATTTTATAAATAACCAGTTTATGTACGACATTTTACGAAAACAAAAATAAATCAAACAGTTTGTGATCAATAAACATTAAAACAACAGTAAAATAAAAATGGACATATTAAAAGTGAAATGCAGATGTATGGAACAAACAAGCTTATAGGTACAACGCAGTACCTGTGGCTGCAGGGGACAACGTGATTACGGTGGGTACAGATCTGGCTGTACTGACAGCAGACGTGGTCAGGTTGAGGCCGCTACAGAGCGTACAGTGTGACACGAAATAGACTTAAGGTCAGAGTTCGATAGTCATGACCCCCACTTCGTAATCGGTACGACTTGGGTTCCAGTCCTTAAACCGGGGAAATTAGTTCCGACTAAAGCTTGAGTATTCTTGTTTACTCTTACAGGAAAATGCTAGAACAAAACTTCAGATTGGGTCGTCTTTTTTCCCATTATCTTCCTGAATCTGCATTCACAAAAATCTTACCATTTCATGTCATATAATTTGTATACTTGGAACAGCGTCCTTCAGGGGTCCAATTAACAAAGCAAATTACGTAAATGAAATGTTACTAAACGGTAAATCTGTCCCTGTGTTTAATCATAAATCGTGATACAAATATATAGGCACAAAGGGAGGCAGAGGTACACGCATTCTTAAATTCGTCATTAAATACATATATATATATATGTGTTGTCAGATTCACCCCCAGTAATTTTAATGCGCGGAAAAACGGCTGTCATACTCACTAACAGGCTATGTGAGCCCCACACCCCCTCACCCATTAATAAGCTATGTGAGCCCCACACCCCCTCACCCATTAATAAGCTATGTGAGCCCCACACCCCCTCACACATTAATAAGCTATGTGAGCCCCACACCCGCCTTACCCATTAATAAGCTATGTGAGCCCCACATCCGCCTTACTCATTAATGAGCTATGTGAGCCCCACACCCGCCTCACCCATTAATAAGCAATGTGAGCCCCACATCCCCTCACCCATTAATAAGCTATGTGAGCCCCACACCCGCCTTACCCATTAATAAGCTATGTGAGCCCCACATCCCCTCACCCATTAATAAGCTATGTGAGCCCCACACCCGCCTTACCCATTAATAAGCTATGTGAGCCCCACATCCGCCTTACCCATTAATAAGCTATGTGAGCCCCACACCCGCCTAACCCATTAATAAGCTATGTGAGCCCCACATCCCCTCACCCATTAATAAGCTATGTGAGCCCCACACCCCCTCACCCATTAATAAGCTATGTGAGCCCCACAACCCCTCACCCATTAATAAGCTATGTGAGCCCCACACCCCCTCACCCATTAATAAGCTATGTGAGCTCCACACCCCCTCACCCATTAATAAGCTATGTGAGCCCCACATCCCTTCTCCCATTAATAAGCTATGTGAGCCCCACATCCCCTCACCCATTAATAAGCTATGTGAGCCCCACACCCGCCTTACCCATTAATAAGCTATGTGAGCCCCACATCCGCCTGGCCCATTAATAAGCTATATGAGCCCCACACCCCCTCACCCATTAATAAGCTATGTGAGCCCCACACCCGCCTTACCCATTAATAAGCTATGTGAGCCCCACATCCGCCTTACCCATTAATAAGCTATGTGAGCCCCACACCCCCTCACCCATTAACAAACTACGTGTGGCCTCAGCTGCTCTCAAAGCACATGGTTTTAATATTTACTGATTTCAGTTCCCAGTGCTTGAGGCTGCCATCTGTTAACTAGAGGCTGTGCTGCCGTTACACACCTGTATATTTTAAAGCTATTCTGTTTTATTAAAATACTTACATTTAACTTTGTCCAAATATAGACCTGCGTCCATAACAAGAGCTTTATTAGCGCATCTTAATATTTTATTTTCAGCCACCTCCTTATCCATAATCAACCATTTTTTATTTAAATATTCCCCTCTCAGTTTTCCAGTTTCTGAATAGCTCAGAAATGTACATTTGACAACCTGTTCACCTAAACGTAAAGAGCATTTCCTTTCACACATTTTCTTCATAATTCCTCTCAATTTCCACACTATAACATTTCTTCATCCTAATCCTGTGGTGACCGCGGCACAAATCACGCCCCCCCCCCCCCCCGGCCGAAAATAAACTCCGATCGGTCACCCGACAGCCACTCGTTTTACTGACTACTGCTTCTTTCCTAAAAAGCATCTAGTTATAAAACAACTACATTTATTACAAACGGGAAGAAATGGATACCACAGAAAAATGTTTCAGTCCGTGCTATGGAAGCCTGGATAGCTCAGTCGGTATGGTAACTATGCTACTAGTTCGACAACCGAAAATTGGCCGTTTGATTTTCAGCTAGCCCAGGAAAGTCCTGGGGCCAACCCCGCCCCTTATTCACTGGGTACCTAGGGCTGTTTTTGTGGAGGCAAAGTGGCCGGAGTTTAGAAACTGACCATCCACCTACATCTAGTGTCGAAGTTAAGACTAAATGGAACGATACCTCCACTCCCACATACACCTTTATGGAGCAGCAGGGACAAATTTATCCGTAAACAATACAGGCCAACACAGGCAGGCCTACATATTTTCCCCAGTAATGTTCACAAAACTGTGGACATTCTGCAGCCCTGTACTTGCTCCAGCATGCACAAAGAACTGAACACTGGCAAACCAATAACTTTCAAATTGTAATTGAACAGCTACGTTTTGTGAGGGGGGGGGGGGAGTTGGGGTTGGTGCATTTCTACAAAATACACAGACCATATCGAAATCCATAGCGATACGCGGTACGAAAATAGAGAAATTCCTGGACACAGGATGTGTTCAGAGGTGTACACGCTGATAACACGTAAAGAGAAATACTCGTACAGACGCCTGCATCCCTGCGGATTAGCCAAATGAGAGTTTGCAAAAACAATGCTCACACACGTAAAGGGTCTTTGTGCATACAAAACAGTACAATACACTACAATACAATACAACACATATCTACGTAATACATACATACATACATACATACATACATACATACATACATACATACATACATACATACATACACACATACACACATACATTCCTTGGATCCATGATTTTGTCACAAGAAAACAGAATGTGGAATAAGGAATAAAGATACAAACACACACAAAAATGTACATTACAAAATACTTTAAACATTTTATGTGCATTCTTAGAGGTCATTATTATGGTTTATCAGCACACATAAGAAATTCAGTATGTTTCACATTTCAAAAAGCTGCTGATTAGCACACCAGCAGCAGACAAGCTTCTAAGTGCCTTCAGTGTGCGTAATATTTACTCCAAATTGCGTATCACTATGCTGTTAACATTTTCGTCCAAAAGTTTCTCGCCTAAAACTCTATATTCTAGCCCGATAAATAAAATTTCCTTAGGTGTGCCCAAACTGGTCGGGAAACGGGTTTGCTTTGCATGCAATAGTTTTGGATGAGCGGCCATATTTCATCCAAAATCGCAAGTCAGTGCATGGCAACAACAGCCAAGAAGTATCCGTCTATCATAGCGCGGTATCAGCTGAAAGGGCTAGAGTCCGTCAAGTGTACTTTCATAAATAGAATTCTTAATGCCACTCGTGACGTAAGTAATTTCTTTTCATAAAATTCACTACTTACACGAAATATGTTATTTTTCGACAGCAGTTTAATTTTAATAAAACTTTGAAACTGCATTAAATATACCTATATACCCTACCTAACAATGTCCCCCCAGATACAGGGCCCCCAGTTTCGCTACCCAGCAATCTTAAAACCACGTTACGGGCTTCACCTTCAAAAATCCCTATTTGAGCCATCCCTTTATGCGGAATTTATAAGATCAGTACGAGGATATTTAAATTCTCTTAAACCGTAAACTGTACAAAATATCAGAAATATATATTACAAGAATTTATGACGCTTCTGTTTCCTCTTTTACAACAAACCATTTAAAATTAATTTAAATATACATATTAAAATAAAATCTACAGTCTTTGTGTGCATGTTTCATAAAAACATGTATAAATACAACATTCAGCCTTACGAGGACTTCTACAGACAGCTGAAACGCGGAGCCCCCCGTATAACATGTAATAAATGAATTATGTAGCCTGAAATACCCTCCAATTTATTTAATTGTAAATTTCCGAAATCGTAGGCTGTTTACTCTTAAACGTTGCCGTCTGTGGGCGAGGTCATGACGGATAGTTCTAACACAGTTTCATCCCTCCCTCCCCCCCTCCCAAGACAACCCCTGATCAACACAGAATAAAACTATGCGCGTCATCATCTTGTCACGAACGATAAATGGAGGGCTAATGACGTCACATCCACAACTCTGGTGTTGCGTTTCTCTCACAGTTCCCTGCCTGCTACCTGCTGCTTACTGTAAAGCGAAGAATGCTCAAGACTTACCGACTCCGCTCCAAACGCGTTCCTCGCTCTGCTGTGTCCAGTCAGCAGCTGCACCGAACAGGTCGTCATATTTGGCAACGAGTTCATTGGCTCGCATTTCGGCGAAAACGATGTAGTATTTCTGAGGTGCGACTGGGGAGAAGCACTGGGCCCTGTCGCCAAATTGAGTCACGTTTATGCGTCTGCAAAAGAAGAGGAAGGGCACTGATGACTGTTGCTTCAGACAGGTAGACGGATGAACAGACTGACAAAAGAGGGGGCAGGCATATATAAGGCAGATAATGCATAGATATATAGGAAAAATAAATATAAGGCAATATTTTACACATCACCTTCCTACTAGGGCTTAAGGTACCGTGATCCCAGGATCCTGGTATTCAAAATTGATAAAAAAAATACAGATTTTTCGGTACTAATTTAAAAAATAATTTTTTATGATTTATTCACAGAAAAGTTATAAAATCGACAACGATAAATCTTCGGTATTAGTGAAACTGCAACTGAGGGTTTGTTATAGACAATACAAATGTAATGGAAACGTAAAAACGTCATAAAGCTCAGATCTGGTTTACTGGACAATTTGTTGCACACAAAAGAAAGAGTAAATATTGCGTGTTAATGAAAACATATGTACCAAATTAGATACAGTTTAGACGATAACACTGATGATTGCTTATGTTTCTTAAGAGTTCACTTCATTCGGACAGGCATTGTGTGGACGCTACAATATAACTAAAATTTGCAGTAACAATACGTAACTTTTGTTTTTAGAATAACTGTATTTTTAATAATTTTTGTCAGATTATTTATTATCGCAATAAAAGTTTGATATAACACGTGCATCCAAGTAATGGCCTGTTTTTTTACGTCACTGCACTTAATTTTCATCAAAATGTATTGAGAAAAATATTTGTTTTGGAATACCGGTATTAACCTTTTAAAGCCTAGGGGTAACTTTACATACCAACAGGTTTAACATTAAAAAATTCTACGTGGTGCCCACATTGCGTTTATGTGTTTTGTACGGATCTCAGAACAAACAGCAACTTTTGCCTCATAAAACATTAAGAGACTGGTTTTTATAACCGAAGTGGAGAGTGTTTACAGCGCGGTACGCACTGAGCCCTTATATAAAACAGATACACTTCGTCCTTAAAGGGTTAATACCGGTATCCTCCTTTCATAAATTAAAAAATACCGAAACACCGCTATTACGATTTTTACCGGTAGTTTGTGCCCTACTTCCTACAGTCGGCCTGATGAACACAAAGCAGTTCAGTGTCTCAACACGAAGATCTGTGTACGCACTCACACACAATAATTGCATTACCAAGCACCAAAGGACATGGCATTCAGTTTTTGGACTGAAACATTATCCATGTTCTGAAGGAAAAGCTTTGTTGGGCTTCAAGTCCACGTCACTTCTGTCCTGCCTGCTTTATGTGTATACGGGTCCGTCATCAGAGTGTCTGAGCGATTCGCATTAATGGAAACATGATCCACAGTTTCTGTCGCTTGGCCCTTCTCACTTTGTATTCACATCTCATCTTGCGCTCGGATACGATATGCCGCCTCTATCATGTGTGTTCGAATTCACATGTCAAGGCCACACTCTACACGTGCCTAAAATATGTCCATCGTTCCCTCTCTTATTACTCACATTTTTAAAAACCTGTTTCAACGCTTGTGTGTGTACGCATTATCCGCACAACGTAAATGGAATGGAACCTGAACATCAGTCCATATGCATTGCCTCAGAAACTGCTAAATAGATATCGAACAGATATAGTGTTTTAGGTTCATAAACGAAATCGGTCGTTCGAAAATAATTTCGTTTTAAATTTTTCACGCTTCATAAAAAGATTAAATTGAAGGTAACAGTTTTAGAACAGCTCCCTCCATGTCGTCACCACCACCACCGTCGTCGTCGTCGTCGTCGTCGTCATCATCATCATCATCATCATCATCATCATCATCATCATCATCATCATCATCATCATCATCATCATCATCATCATCATCTCTAGTCTGTCTTACGACAGGTCCATAACCTCTTCCAAACGCGAGTTCTCCACAGAGTGCGATCTAGTGCTTCGTCTTTCAGTTTACAGTATCAGGTCGCCCGGTAGCTGCTTACATCTCCTTCCTCGTTTTCCATTCCCTTCTATCCTCCCTTCGATAATGTGTTTTACAAGATAGTTCCCACGCGAGATTTTCCTGTGATGCTGCGCCTGAAAAATTATCTTGGAATCCGCTTTCGACTCCCTGTGGATGCCACATCCCCCCCTTCTTTACAATGTCCAGCCAGACACTGTCTTTCACCCAGCCTCCTACTCAAAGTCTGCAGAGAGTTACTCCCCAGGAGTACAGAACGTGGCAGCGTGAAGCTAATAACTCAGTACTGGCAAATGGAAGTACCTTTTAACATAATAAAGGTATATGGAGATGCAGATGTCTATTTCAATGCATTTTTAACCTCGGCACTAAGACGGAGGTAAGCGGTCAGTTTTACTCCCCAGCCGCTTTATCCAGTGAGAAAAAAAGTCTCTGGTAAGCATTAAATAGGCAGCTGAAACATCCGTATGCTGCTGAGATTAATAATACATGGAGCCCTGCCTCAACTGTCTATACGTCTTCGTAAAGTGGTACCTAATTAAAACAAGGGCAGGTTTCCCCAGCGCCGCAGTAGTACACTTGTCCAAACGGGCGGTATAAATTTGGCAGTTTTTGTGATCATCGTCATCACAATCATCTTCATATTTAATACTGTGCATGTCCCATGCAATAGATATATAAAATTGTGTTTATTCCAACTGATTGCACTTAAAGTACAATAATACGCGAAATAATTAAATTTAAATTAATTTCATTCGTATATTATTCCAATATTGAGATTTTTAGTTCCAAATGTAACCATTTTTAACCAACTCAGATCCTTTCCGATTGAACGTGATCACACATGTGTAGCTGTTGGGAAACACAAAGTAAGTGCATGTACCTGGTAAGACAACGTACAGCAAGAAGAAAGCATAAGCAAGAAACGTACGAATCCCATTCCAGTTTCAGCCCTCATCTAGACGTGATATTTATCAGCACTTAATCATTTAACATTGTAATTATTTACTACGCAATTACGACGTTACCCACAAACAGGAATTGCTTTTTCATGCTATTCATACCGTGTATATTCTTACAATTAATAGATCAATCAACTTATGTATTCAATAAAATATATTGACAAGCAATTATAAAATGTTTACATGTTTCGGCATCGGGGTGCCATCATCAGGGAGTTACTCAGGACAAAGGAGTACAAGACCAAAAGCTAATCTAGGTATTGTGTCTCCCTTCTTAAAATGATTAAAATATTAAAACTCTAAAATATACAAAGTTATTAACCTTTTAAACCATCGCGGTAACTTTACATACGACCAGGTTTAACATTAAAAAATTCTACGTGGTGCCCACATTGCGTTTATGTGTTTTGTACGGATCTCAGAACAAACAGCAACTTCTGCCTTATAAAACATTAAGAGATTGGTTTTTATAACCGAAGTGGAGAGTGTTTACAGCGCGGTACGCACTGAGTCCTTATATAAAACAGATACGGTTCGTCTTTAACCTTTTAAAGCATAGCGGTAACTTTACACATACGACCAGGTTTAACATTAAAAAATTCTACGTGGTGCCCACATTGCGTTTATGTGTTTTGTACGGATCTCAGAACAAACAGCAACTTTTGCCTTATAAAACATTAAGAGATTGGTTTTTATAACTGAAGTGGAGAGTGTTTACAGCACGGTACGCACTGAATCCTTATATAAAACAGATACGCTTCATCTTTAAAGGGTTAACATTAAAAAATTGTACGTGGTGGCCACATTGCATTTATGTGTTTTGTACGGACCTCAGAACAAACAGCAACTTTTGCCTTATAAAACATTAAGAGATTGGTTTTTATAACCGAAGTGGAGAGTGTTTACAGCGCGGTACGCACTGAGTCCTTATATAAAACAGATACGCTTCGCCTTTAAAGGGTTAATCACAAACCCACAATGTTGTAAATTTAAGATTTTTAAATTTTTAAAGTGAGCCGTTCCAGGTAGTCGTTTTTAGTTGTTTACACTCTTTATAGTGCATGTATATAAACATGCATCAGTTGGTTAACCGTAATTTCAGTCTACCCCCGCGATGTTGATTAAATCTGCGCTCTTCTGGGATAAGACGCAGCGTCGTGTGGTGATTGTTTACCGACAGTTCGGTACAACATGTCGGTCTCATCTTCAAGTGTCGAGAAGTCCAACAAGAAACAAAACAAAAAACAGAACAAAAAACAAAACAAAAAAACATGGGACCGACACGTTGTCACGCAACTTCGGTAAACAAGTACCACACAACGTTGCGTAATATCCCAGAAGAGGGCAGATCTGGTAAGTTGGTAATGTATTGTTTATAGGAATTATTTTTTGTTAAACAACTGTCCCTGAAGATGGTTAAGTATAGGCGAAAAATATAGGAGACTGTAATATGAAATTATACATATATTTAAAATTTAATATTATCAATTCCACGCAGTGTGTTTTCAGTCATTTTTATAAACCAACATATAAAAAAATAAAATTATGTTTTACACATAAACTTTAACCATCTCGGAGGCTTCCGTCTTATTTTGTGCCTGCTGAATTCTCGCAACAAACTAGGCAAGTTTTACTGCACTGTATTTGTAGATTCCAGAGAGATATTACCAACATCTCTCTCCGGATTTATCTCTCTGTTTACAGCAAGAAACACAATATGTGTCATTTCAGCAAAGGAACTTTGCAGCCCGGCAATAAAATAACCAATCTCCATTTCGACGAAAACAAATTACATGAATCGTGCAGCTACATATGAACTGGGACTCGCCTCCCATATAGACAAGCTTAAAATTTACGGTCCCTCAGCATCCAAAATGTGGCCAATCGCACAAGATGGCCACTCTGCTGTTCACTGCCATATTGCCCGCCCTTAAAACGTGTTACTAAAGACCTAAACGTTGTATTAACCTCGTTTTTCTATTACTTTTTAGGTTACTTATTCTGGCATTATCACTCAACAACCTCCTGTCAAATGCAGTCGAACTCGGTTATAACGTCTTGAAAGGGACTGAATATATTGTATCGTTATAAAAGAGTGTTGTTATAACCGAGGAGTGTAATGTTACGGTTAACAGTGAGGAATTAATTAGTACCACAGAATATCTGACTGTATAAGCGAGGTGACGTAAAAAGCGATGTCGTTATAACCGGGTTCGACTGTACTTTAATCGCAGTTTCGAATCCGATACGTGATACATGCAATAAACTGGGAAGATGTGTTAGGAACAAGCCGTTTCCTTTCATATCCTTTCCTAACCGTTTACGGGGCCACTGTCGAGTCACAGCCGACGGTGCATTCTGCTGTACCAGATCCAACAGCGAAATCAAATCGACACGTTATTTTACAATGTTTTATATTAGTTAAGTAAAGGTAAAGGTCACCCCGTTACATAACAGGACTGCCACAGAGGGCAGTAGAATTAGAGCTCCACTCATGCTTAAACTCGGCGTTAGATGAAACTGGTAGATGGTTAAGGCCACGACCTGGCCGCTTGACCCCAGGGAATTAACCCTTTAAAGACGAACCGTATCTGTTTTATGTAAGGACTCAGTGCGTACCGCGCTGTAAACACTCTCCACTTCGGTTATAAAAACCAATCTCTTATGTTTTATAAGGCAAATGTTGCTGTTTGTTCTGAGATCCGTACAAAACACATAAACGCAATGTGGGCACCACGTAGAATTTTTTAATGCTAAACCTGGCGGTACGTAAAGTTACTGCTAGGCTTTAAAAGGTTAAAGACGAACCGTATCTGTTTTATATAAGGACTCAGTGCGTACCGCGCTGTAAACACTCTACACTTCGGTTATAAAAACCAGTCTCTTAATGTTTTATAAGGCAAAAGTTGCTGTTTGTTCCGAGATCCGTACAAAACACATAAACGCAATGTGGGCACCACGTAGAATTTTTTAATGCTAAACCTGGCGGTACGTAAAGTTACCGCTAGGCTTTAAAAGGTTAAAGACGAACCGTATCTGTTTTATATAAGGACTCAGTGCGTACCGCGCTGTAAACACTCTCCACTTCGGTTATACAAAACCAGTCTCTTAATGTTTTATAAGGCAAAAGTTGCTGTTTGTTCTGAGATCCACACAAAACACATAAACGCAATGTGGGCACCACGTAGAATTTTTTAATGTTAAACCTGGTCGTATGTAAAGTTACCGCTAGGCTTTAAACGGTTAATCTCTCTTCCCATGGTAAAGAAGACCGGGGGGGCTCCATGGTGAGTGTGGAGGGGTATCGAGAGGAGAAAATCCCTTGCCCCAACCGGATATCGAACTCCGAAACGTCCAATTAGAGAGAGAGTTGCTCTAACGACTACGCTATCCCGGTACCGGTTTTGTGCGTTATTTGTGTAAACTGTCTACGGCACAGCACAACAAAACGCAACACGCCAAATATTACACTTCAGCTCTGCAGTTAACGTATTTAGATTCCGTTACGTACTGATATTTTATCCGCTTGAATGAAAAGGGCGCTGCGTTAGTAATCCGATTACTTATTGTGCGACACACTCTGATATATAGCCGCAATATACTATATTTGAAATAGAAATGAATAGAAAATAAAATAGACTGGCTGACATTTCTCCATGGAGCAGAGGCCTTCTTGAGAAAGTAACAGTTTCTCAGCTAATCAAGAAATTCCCCGCATTTTATGGAACCCGGAGGTTCATTACCGCATTCACAACAGCCCGCTACCGGTGCTTATCCTGAGCCAGCTCAATCCAGTCCATGCTCCCCATTCCACTTCTTAAAGATCCATTTTAATATTATCCTCCCATCTCTGCCTGCGTCCCCCAAGTGGTCGGCTTCCCTCAGGCCTCCCTACCAAAATCCTGTCTGCACCTCTCTTTTCCTCATATGTGCTACATGCCCCGCCCATCTCTGCTGACATTTCACTAATCAAAATTCATGCCACTCCAAAAAAGAGTAACACTTACACGTATTCGTCATACCATAGATTTACCTTTTAAAGCCTAGCGGTAACTTTACATACCACCAGGTTTAACATTAAAAAATTCTACGTGGTGCCCACATTGCGTTTATGTGTTTTGTACGGATCTCAGAACAAACAGCAACTTTAGCCTTATAAAACATTAAGAGACTGGTTTTTATAACCGAAGTGGAGAGTGTTTACAGCGCGGTACGCACTGAGTCCTTATATAAAACAGATACGCTTCGTCTTTAACCTTTTAAAGCCTAGCGGTAACTTTACATACGACCAGGTTTAACATTAAAAAATTCTACGTGGTGCCCACATTGCGTTTATGTGTTTTGTACGGATCTCAGAACAAACAGCAACTTTGGCCTTATAAAACATTAAGAGACTTTTTTTATAACCGAAGTGGAGACTGTTTACAGCGCGGTAAGCACTGAGTCCTTATATAAAACAGATACGCTTCGTCTTTGAAGGATTAAGAGGAACTGCCTCAAAGCACGAAATTGCATCAAAATTAATTTATGTTTACTGACTTGGTACGTCTATTAATTACCATCTGAAGAGTTCGCAGCGTCTTCCTTCTACAGTGACATATTTTCTAAGTTTTTCCGTCACGCTTGGACGTGCTGTCTGACAAAGCTGCCTATTATCGTACGCCATTCCATCATCCCTTCTACTCCTATATGGAGCACAGGGCCTTGACGCACCTTCCCCATCTCACTACGTTCTTTGCCAGGGCCTTCACTTCCTGCCATCTTTTCCTCAGGTCTCGGGCTTATTCCTCCACCGTGCGTGTCCAAGTCTTCTTCGGTCGACCCCTCTTCCTCTTTCCTTGAGGATTCCAGTCTAAGGCATCTTTTTCGGTTATTCCTGATTGTTTACGGAGTCTATGCCCAATCCAGGACCATTTTCTCTTTTTGATCTGTCTTTCTAATGGTTTTTGTCCAATTCGCTTCCATAACGCTTCATTTGTTATGGTATCTCGTCATCTTAACTGAAGGATTTTCCGTAAGCACCTATTGATTATCGTATGTAGTATGGCATGTCTGTTGTTATACATCAAGTGTCAAGTGACATTTGCGACACTCTGTATGAAGAAATATTTTAAAATAACAAAGGCGTCAATAATTTAAAAAACAAACAGCAACACAGGCTGATGACATGAAAACACAGCGCTGTACACGCTCTCAGTGCCTTGTAAATTATGTAAAGTCATTTAAAACCGTCTTACTCTAATATATCATAAGGTGTGCAGGGTAATGGAGCCCAGAGAACTTCAGTAGGCGAGGCATGAAGACTGACGGACAAAAAGACGGATATGAACTGTGTTTTAATGAGCCTGGTATAAGACGTCCATTTACACTGGCCATTGAAAATTTTGTTGACAGAAATGTACAAAGGCAGATGTTTGAGAATTTGGAGGGGTTTCATTTGAGCTACTCCATGATGTTTGGTAAAACTGTACCATTTGTGGTAAATCATAAGACACTGGCGCAAATAAAACAACACACACACGTACTCAGACATACGTGGACACAATTTTTGACCCTATCATAAATTTTAAAAATTCCATATTCTGTTACAGAAGGAAAATACGAAATTATCAAAATTCTTCCTGTAACTGCAGTAGAAAAAAAATTAGTTCCTAAAATTAACCCAAAATTCAGAGATATTACACTAAGAAATGTTAAGAACGAGTGGAGCCATACCTTCATGGCATTGAGAGAGAAAACATCGTATTTACATACTCTATACGCCCGATCCATCATTTTTACATTCTAATAACACTGTTTTAATTACACGAGAAGTAATACGTAGACACAGAGCGTGTAGAATAAACGTGTAAACATTTCTCGTCCGAAAAGCATGTGTTACGGTGGAAACAAGAGCAACGAAGAAAAAGTGTAAAGAAAATATTAAAATTAATATCAGGGAAATAAGCTGCAGGTAAAAATGTGATTTCGTTATAATCGGCAAAAAAAATTATATATATAAAGTAAGCTGAAATAAAGCAGAAAAGAGCAGCGCCATATATGGTACCATTCACTTCTAAAGATGACCAGACTAGTGCGGCGGTAATCCTCCATGCTTGTGCACAACGGATATCCGACTCCAAACTCAACCGGAATAATTTTAGCCCTGCCGATTTTATTCTATAATTTTTGCTGGTTCCTCAATATGAATATGGCAACGTTACATTTAAGCAAGGCACATGGATTTCCAAGCCAATGCATTCATCACAACGATTCCATCTTACTCGACGCCCTGAAATAAATGTAAACCCGCAGCCAGTCGGAAATAAAATAATAATAAACAAAACTGGCATAAATACAGGGTGATCCAAAAGTCAGATAACGGATTAGTAATATCTATGTGTGGATTCTTGACCATTGAAGACGGAACAGATACGTTGTCCCGAAACGTCTGTACAGAATTACCACTCTACGCTGCGTAAAATCCCAGAAAAGGGCGTATCTCATCTAGTAAAATGTACACAAATACGCGCTGTAAATTACTTGATTATGTTTTCCCCCCTCCCCACAATGGCGCAACAGCCCCCCGTGGGCCAGGGCCCCTTCATAATCGAGTCTTCACAATCACACTCAGCTGGACACATCACACTCTGTGAGACTCCTCTGGACAAGTGATCAGCCCGACGCAGAAACCTCTACCTGACAACACACGACATTCGCAAGAGACAGACAGCCAGCCATATCCCGCGCGACCCCACAATGCCAGCAAGGGAACGGCCACGGCCCCACACCTTAGACGGCGCAGCTACTGAGTTTAAAAAACTCTTTGAAATTGGGTCCTTCATTTTTAATGCATGGCTCAAAGTCGAAAATCGAATAGTACCGCGAAGTACAGTTTCAAAATTTATCTTATAGAAATACTAACACTTTGTGAAAATCTGAAATGGATTTAACTGGCTTAGGTACCGTATGTTGGTGGGAGTTTATTATTACTGACAGGAAATTCCGCGCTTCTCAGCGTGAAATTTCTGGAACAGCATAATATTATTATTGAACAGGGAACTATGCATTTGAGTACTGTCATTTGAACAGGAAACTATGCATTTGAGTACTGTCATCTGAATAGGAAACTATGCATTTGAGTACTGTCATTTGAACAGGAAACTATGCATTTGAGTACTGTCATCTGAACAGGAAACTATGCATTTGAGTACTGTCATCTGAACAGGAAACTATGCATTTGAGTACTGTCATCTGAACAGGAAACTATGCATTTGAGTACTGTCATTTGAACAGGAAACTATGCATTTGAGTACTGTCATTTGAACAGGAAACTATGCATTTGAGTACCGTCATTTGAACAGGAAACTATGCATTTGAGCACTGTCATTTGAACAGGAAACTACGCATTTGAGTACTGTCATTTGAACGGGAAACTATGCATTTGAGTACTGTCATTTGAACAGGAAACTATGCATTTGACTGCCGTTATCTGAACAGGTAACTACGCATCAGACTACTGTTGTTTGAATAGGGAAGTACGCGGCTAGACTCTCTTTCTAGTACACGGACGCATGCAGCTCCAATAGCCTGATACGTATGTATTATGTGGGTTTGAAGAGAGGCGGCTAAGCAAACAGTAATTCACTACTTGTATTTCCATGAACCCAAGACAGAAAGAAAGTGGACGAATTCTACTGCATAAAGGATGTTTGTACGTCTTTCCTTCTCTTTGTTTTTTGTCGTCACAAGGTAAGAGTAAAAGGCTGTTGCATTACGGTGCTTCTGCTGTCATTACTGTGCATAGCGTCTGTAAACACTAGGAACACACCCGGCGCGGAAATGTTCTTGGGTTAAAGAAAACTTTCGATTTTGTATTATGTAAGTTTCCATTCTGTGATAATAAGGAATTGTTGTTAAGAAAATTACATTACAGCAGCAGCTGTACCCAATTAATCGATTCTATAAACAAAAATCACAGTCAACAAAGATTTTACTTTGCGCCTTAGCCAGGCGTCATTTTAAGGGCTGCTTCTTTGACGAAATATAAATCTGACATCATACAGCCCTTCTGTCTATTTGTGTGTTGCATGTTCCAGCACCTTAAAATGTTAGAATTATTTCGACAAAATTTCGTAAACAAGGCCCGTCGAATTCTTAGGCACATTCTTGCACCAAAGAAGCATTACAAAATATTTTTAACCTTAAACGAAGGTGTAATAAATTTACAAAATCCAGCAAGATAATTTATCTTAAATGTGAAATCTTGTTGTCCCTTGATGGCACAGGTTTTGTATAAAATTCGTGAAAAAACTGTGGACTGAAATGTTACTACCAGGGCTTACGCACTAAATCTCTCACAAACACGGACGTTCGGTACCACAAATCATTGGTTTTTGAAAAGAGAACCAAAATTTTCCATGCAACAGTAAGGCGCTAAACCAGTGGTTCCAAAACTACAGGCCACGGAGGAGTGGTCCGGGCGGTAGTGGTGGCTGTGTTTATTCCAAGACGCCTGCAAAAATACGTTTTGCAGCGTGACAGTGCAAGAGCCTTAAACCTAACGCATATACTGTACTAATATTTTTAAACGTTTGTATTTGTTATTGTGATTAACCCTTTAAAGGCGAAGCTTATCTGTTTTATATAAGGACTCAGTGCGTACCGCGCTGTAAACACTCTCCACCTGGGTTATACAAAACCAGTCTCTTAATGTTTTATAAGGCAAAAGTTGCTGTTTGTTCTGAGATCCGTACAAAACACATAAACGCAATGTGGGCACCACGTAGAATTTTTTACAGTTAAACTTGGTCGTATGTAAAGTTACCGCTGGCTTTAAAATATTAATAAATCAGGAATTCAAATAGAGCCTATACACTCTTCAGAACTGTCTTTGTATCACGTAGTCTGTCGAATGTAATCACAATTTTGTTGAAGTAAAGAAAGCGTCTTTACACTCGAAAATGTTGAGAATCGTGGCTGTGTACTTCCCCAGCAAGCACTCGGTTAGAATGTCTCAAACCTGATGGCTGTCCTGCTATAAATAGCCTGCCCCTCGGTTTATCAAGACGAATTTCGGAATAAAATCTTACGGTAGGTGAAGGCAGTTGCCTACTAACTCTCTAAAAATTAATCTTTCACATATTTCTTTTCGTGTCATTCATAAGAAAAGTTAAAACTACAGGGTGTTCAAACAGAAACACAACCAATGTAGAATCCACGTATTGTTGTAAGCTTTTGTTTTTCTGTTTCAGTATACAATAAGCAGAAAAATGGCACTAGCACTTCAATAATGGATAATCACTGTTGATAGATACATCAGGAATCAATGTTATGGAACCACCAAGGGGGAGCCTGAACAAAAATATGGTACAGAAATTTTTGGAATATTTGTATGATGACATTCAGCGTAGAGCAGACGGCATATCTAATTACACATTTAAAAAGCGTTCGGTGACATTATCTGTTGTGTACACTTATGTGCAAATCATAACGGCCAGTACATAGAACAGTTCTCACAATTTACTAACAAATACCCATTCTTTGTGGGTTGTTTTTTCCCTAGAAACATCCTGTATTCACTACAGCAGTAAGACTGCAAAAGCTGACAACGTTAAGTCAGCTAATTTTCTTAAATAACCTTTCCAGCACTCTTGTATCACAATCACGCATATTTTACAAAATTAACTAAATTCGTTTTTGCCCACAAAAACCACAAACTTGGGTTTTAAATAAAAATTAGAGAAAACAAAATATAATTTCAAGCAAAATAAAACACAGGCACACGGCCTACATTCCTCTCCAGTCAGAAAGTTGCAGAATTATTAGTATTACAGGCATCAGAACCCTGATCCAGGTATTTTTTCTTTTTTGTTACACATTTACCATTAACCTTTTAAAGCCTAGCGGTAACTTTACGTACCACCAGGTTTAACATTAAAAAATTCTACGTTGTGCCCACATTGCGTTTATGTGTTTTGTACGGATCTCAGAACAAACAGCAACTTTTGCCTTATAAAACATTAAGAGACTGGTTTTTATAACCGAAGTGGAGAGTGTTTACAGCGCGGTACGCACTGAGTACTTATATAAAACTGCCTTAAAGGGTTAACTAACTAACTACACGGAGCAGAAACATTGAGAATCTGATTGCCCCCAGCTAATCAAGAAAATCCCTGCATTTTATTGAAATCGAAAGTTGAATACCGTGATCACAAGAGCCAATAATTTTTCCCGAGCTTGTGCCAGATCAACCCACTCCACGACGTCCCAAAATAGAGATACATTTTAATGTTATCTTACCGTCTAAGCCTATGTACTCCAAGTGACAGCTTTCCTTAAGATTTCCCCACCAAAACGCATCATGACACCCGCCTCTCCCCACCATCCACCATACATGCCCCTCCCGTCTCATTCTTCTTGTTTGTATCACCCTAATAATAGGATCAAAAAGCAATTCCAGTCATTTTATCGCATCTCAATGAAATAAATACCACTGTTTTAACCAACTCGCACACTGAGGGAGGAACAAAGACTGAGGGTGTTCGAGAATAGGGTGCTGAGGAGGATATTTGTGCCTAAGAGGGACGAGACGACAGGGGAGTGGAGAAGACTACATAACGAGGAACTTAATGACCTGTACACATCACCAAATATTATTCGGGTAATCAAATTGAGAAGAATGAGATGGGCGGGGGATGTAGCACGTATGGGGGAAAAGAGAGGTGCATACAGGATTTTGGTGGGAAGACCTGAGGGTAGGCGACCACTTGGGAGACCCAGGCGTAGATGGGAGGATAATATTAAAATGGATCTCCAAGAAGTGGCATGGGGCACGGACTGGATTGAACTGGCTCAGGATAGGGACAGGTGGCGGGCTCTTGTAAATGCAGTAATGAACTTCCGGGTTCCATAAAATGCGGGGAATTTCTTGACTTGCTGAGAAACTCTTAGCTTCTCAAGAAGGCCTCTGCTCCATGGAGTTAGTTAGTTAGTTAGTTAGTTAGTTAGTTAGTTAGTTAGTTAGTTAGTTAGTTAGTTAGTTAGTTAGTTAGTTAGTTAGTTAGTTAGTTAGTTAGTTAGTTAGTTAGTTGGTTGGTTGGTTGGTTGGTTGGTTGGTTGGTTGGTTGGTTGGTTTTAACTAACAATGACATTTACAGATGACAGATCATTTTACATATTTACTCAAGTTCTACACTATTTGAGGCACCAGTCTATATAAAGCAGACCGATTCAAAGCAAAGTTTTTCCCCAAAAACATTTTTTAGATTGCTTACTCCC
The DNA here is from genome assembly GCA_013340265.1 of Coptotermes formosanus. NCBI lineage: Eukaryota > Metazoa > Arthropoda > Insecta > Blattodea > Rhinotermitidae > Coptotermes > Coptotermes formosanus. The sequence continues at coordinate 311,550 of BLKM01000656.1, forward strand.
AGCACTAATTCTCATTCAAATCTAAATTGCAAACTCAGATATGAAACACGTAGATGCGATATCGCCAATCCGCTTTCCTTTTACATATTTTGCTCAAAGATACTGTAAACTTCGTTTTGTTTATAACTGAAGACCTTGCAGTAAATTGTATTTTGATATTTTGAATGTAACGGTTTCTGTTCTACAGGAGCTTTAGCGTTCATCCTAATACGAAAACAAATTAAAACAGAAGAACACGTCATCATGCATAAAATTTAACTAAGAATTGCTTCAGTGATGAATTGATTAATTGGGAGGAGTGACGTCTGCAAAAATTATGCAGCGTTTATGGCGCTCTGTCAAGGTAATCCATTTACCTTTAGTTTAATTAGAACGGCGCGATCTTCTCAGAGACAGAACGGGACTGTCTTACACAGAATTTGTTCAGTTCACACCGTCTCGTCCGCTACTATACACAATCCATTGTTACTCTGACATCTTAAGTATATAAGTGGGCTTATTATGAGGCGATATTAAGGCATAAAAGAATTGCACGTAGAATTATGATGAGGAACTACATAGACAAGACAAGAGCATTGCTCTGAGACGGCACTAACCATACTGGTGGACACTTCGTACTTTATGGAAAGTTGCTGTTGACGGGCGTCGATGTACAGAGCAGACAAATCACTATAGTGACCTGACATGCTGATATGCACGTATCCGATTGCGTCAATGAGCCTGGTATAAACACCTACTGCATGTATGAATAACTAATTAAACTGCGAAATTATAATAACCCACTAGAGTGAGTAGAATCCTACTCCAAAAGCTAAGAGCTGGTCATTAACCTTTTAAAGCCTAGCGGTAACTTTACGTACCACCAGGTTTAACATTAAAAAATTCTACGTGGTGCCCACATTGCGTTTATGTGTTTTGTACGGATCTCAGAACAAACAGCAACTTTTGCCTTATAAAACATTAAGAGACTGGTTTTTATAACCGAAGTGGAGAGTGTTTACAGCGCGGTACGCACTGAGTCCTTATATAAAACAGACACGCTTCGTCTTTAAAGAGTTAATTTGCCCGCTTTTTATGGAACCAGACGTTTCATTACCATATACACTTGTCCCTATCCTGAGCCAGATGAATTCAGTCCACGCCCACCCACTTGATTTCTTTAACATCAATTCTAATATTATCTTCCCTTCTACTCCTAGCTCTTCAAGGTGGTCTTTGTCCCTCACTTTTACATACAAAAAACCTGAATGCGTCTCTCTTCCCCCCCATACGTGCCACATGCCTCACCCATCTCATCGTTATTAATTTGACTGCCAAAAGAATAGTGGATGAAGAGTACAAATCATGAAGCTTCTCGCTATGTAGTCTTCTCCACTCCCCTGTTACCTCGTCCCTCTTAGGCCCAAATATCCTCCTCAGGCCGATCCCAGTGGCCGCGCGGTCTAAAGTGTAGGTCTTCGGCCGTGCGCTTGCTGGGATCGTGGGTTCGAATCCCCTCGGGGGCATAAATGTTTGTCTTGTACAGTGTTTGTGTTGTCAGGTAGAGGTCTCAGCGAGGGGCCGATCCCTCGTCCAGAGGAGTCCTACCGACTGTGGTGTGTGTCTGAGTGTGATCAAGTGAAAATAAACAACCCTCGACACCCACTGTGAGTAGGTAGAAGAGGGAAGGACTGCGATACGGTATCCTTCTCAGCACTCTATTCTCGAACACCCTCAGCCCGTGTTCCTATGACGACGTGACAGACGAGATTAGAATAAGATTGTTAATACAGTTAATGAAAGATGTTCAAAATTCTTGTAGCAGTTTCCAGACATACAAATGAAAACCTCACAGAATTATAAAAATACAATCCAAGTTGCACGGGAAACGGACAGAGCAAAGTTTGGGGCTCTCATAATGGCTTCCTGACTAACCAAACGTTCTGCCATATGACACTTTGTGAATCGGCAAAGTTGCATATGTTACGGATCAGGTTTCAGCCTCCTCCTCACAGTCTACGCCACTCAACCTGACCTTCTTAAACTCTGAATATGAAGGGAGCAAACTAATCCGTGAGGTCTTCATTCACCAAACCACAGGCGTCATATACGGAATACGTGAATTTTCAAAGTGGGGGGGAAAAAAAATTACGCGCTATGTAGGCCAAGGGTACACAAATTTTCCAAAAATCTAGCAGCCACTTTAAAATTTAAGCATTAGAAAGGTTTCATGACGCACGTTCCATACTGAAGACCCATAAATATTAGAGGTCACTGAGCAAAATTTAGACGCCATGGCGAATTGGCGCCCGGGACTTGTGCATCCCTGGTGTGGTAACTTTCCTGTACCTGTTTCAGGTCCCCGTTCTTCTGAGATGTGATTCCGCATTACTGCGTAATTGCTGTCTGACGTTTTGAGACAGAGTAAAAGTGTTCAAGACTAGACCCATTGGTTTTCTCGAAACGTCGACCACCAATTACTCAGTGACACAGCACTACAACCCATGAGAAGCGAACACCAACTGCACCGCTGTAAAATCAAAACTACTAGAGTTTATGTAATTATTAACAGCCTGTATATTCATAGAAGCGATGTATTGTGCCAGAATCAATTTCTCACAGCGTCACCAACACCAACGCTCAAATATCGCGTTTCCTGAGTGACAGGCCGATAGTAATTGAATAGCTGCAGACACAGAACCGTTGCATTCGATTAATAACTGCCTACGCGTGGAAGTATTTAATTTTCTGCCATTCTTCAATACATCGGGCTGAAAAAAATTCTGCCAATTACAGTGACTGGAAGACAAGCGAATAAAACCAGACGTCTGACATATTATTGTTAAGGCTTAGTTCATTTCCACGTGATACATAGACACGTAAGGCAAAATATAACTGATGTTATATTAAAGTTTGATAATATTTAATTATATTATATTATATTATATTATATTATATCATATCATATATCACATCAATCACATCATATCATATCATGTTATATTATATTATATATTAAATATACAACTATATTATTATAATTAAATATTATCAAATTTTAATACATCAGTTACATATATTATATATTATAAATTTAATATAAAATATATTTAATTATAATAATTATGTGGACAAGACCATGTTAGGCAGATGTCTCTAAAACTGGGAAAAAATGTTAGTCTATTTAAAGACTGTCTTAACGTAACTAACCTCGTTTTACTAATTACACAAATAACCAATAAGTATTAGTCAAAAACAACATATATTTCATACAGGAAAAGAAAAACAGCATGTTTTGACTTTAATAATGTTACTTGCACTATGGTACATTACACCTTCTTGTAAGTCTTCTACAGCCTGATGATGACTTAATTAAAAGCCGAAACATGTAGCTGTTCCTCCTTTATAATAATACACGTTGTTTACGACAAATATTCTTTTTTTCTTTATTTAGCGACCTGTCTCATTTGTGTGAGTTGAAATGCCTGCAATAAAACATGACTATAAACAACGTAGGGCAATCTGAAGGGCGTTTTTGAGGTAATGTGACCGGTTTTTTAGGGAAAGGCTGAGAAATACCCCGAAAACTTAATCGAGCATGGGTCCTTCCGAATAACAAGCAGGTTTACTAACCCATATACAGTAATGTCAGTTAACGAGAGGCGTTTCCTGAATGTCGCAGATTTCGTTTAGCAAAGCGAAGAGCGACTAGAACCTGACGCCGATAACATCATGATACCATACTATATTCCTACATGTAAAGGTTAATAGGTCGACGACTGTGACATTTATTCATCTGAAAGTCTTTATGGGATGTTAGTTTTTATTTTTATTATCATTTCCCATGACCCTCTCCTTACGTTATATATAATGCAGTTTTCCGTATAGAAGTTTATCAGACGAAATGCTACTTCGAAACTCATTGTCGTTTTAAGAAAAGCTTTAAATTAAATCGTATTTTGAAACAAATCAATTCAGTGTACATCTTCAAATTATATTTCCTTAATTTCCATTTTAAAGAACTGTAAAATTCACGAATATTTTACCCTATACAATTTTCTCCATTCTTCTATCTCTCCTTCTCTTCCTTAATTACGTGTATTCTCCTAATCCGTTTGTTCTCAAATATCCTTAAGCTTCCTTGCCACAGAAATGCTAATTAACGTTCATTTTCTTTTCTAGTAGTCAGGTTTGTAGCCAAGACAGGTGGAAATGAAAGGCAGCAGTTGTTCCAGCAATTTAACCCTTTAAAGACGAAGCGTATCTGTTTTATATAAGGACTCAGTGCGTACCGCGCTGTAAACACTCTCCACTTCGGTTATAAAACCCAATCTCTTAATGTTTTATAAGGCAAAAGTCGCTGTTTGTTCTGAGATCCGTACAAAACACATAAACGCAATGTGGGCACCACGTAGAATTTTTTAACCCTTTAAAGACGAAGCGTATCTGTTTTATATAAGGACTCAGTGCGTACCGCGCTGTAAACACTCTCCACTTCGGTTATAAAAACCAGTCTCTTAATGTTTTATAAGGCAAAAGTTGCTGTTTGTTCTGAGATCCGTACAAAACACATAAACGCAATGTGGGCACCACGTAGAATTTTTTAATGTTAAACCTGGTCGTACGTAAAGTTACCGTCAGGTTTTTAAAAGGTTAAATAGCCCTTAGATTTATACTTAAAAATTTTTATTTCTTACGTTTGTCTCATATTAGATACTTGAATAATAAACCTATAAAGCAATAAAGGCGCATCAATTTGAAGAAGAGTCACAAAATCACAAAAAAGAACACATCTGGAAAATACAGTGTCACTAGAAGTATTCCTGTGTGCTATAAATTCAGTTGGAAGCTTCAATTAGGGAACACAGTGCACCTGTGTCACTGCTGCACGTCACATAATGCTATCCATAGCAACAGACGGAAGTGGGGCATATCCAGTTACACGTTGTACTGCGGAATTTTACTAAGCTCGCTGGTATAAATTATGGCGGAAGACAGTGGACAAGACAAAAGAAGGGGATTTTTGAGGCCAGCAAAGGAAAGGAAACGTTTTCTCCACGGCACGTCTAACCCACTAGCTTCTCCATGCTGTTTCGGATTACTGTTATTAATTTTTAGCAACCCCTGACATGCTGCGCAAAGCAGTACTGCGGGCAAAATCGCTTTTTGCTCCACAGATATTTGTTGGGGAATGGCTATGTTCCTAAGTAAACCCCTTATGTAGAAGAAAATGAAGTTATAATAGGAAATAAATAAGCCCGATTTTCGACAGAATACATGAAGAAGAGATTTTTGAAAATTGAACAAGCCAGCCCAAAAGATGCTGCTTGCGGAGACATGGAAAATTCTGCTGTCTAAAGGTGAGTTAAATCTCTTCCTAATACTTTTCGTAACCTTTATGCTTCTACCTATACTCTAGGTACTGATAAACTACGAAAATCTCACAAAAAAGGTCAGTCACAACCAAATTTATTTATCTCTTTATTTAGAGATTTCGAACAACCGGTTTCGGCCTAGTACGTCTTCATCAGGATCTTCTAAAAAGCATGAAATTTTAAAACTCTACTTTTCGGAATTATACAGCTGTATAATTTTAACCCCATTGTAAAAGAGGAAGGGCTACTAGGCCGAAACCGGTTGCTCGAAATCACTAAATAAAGAGATAAATAAATTTGGTTGTGACTGACCTTTTTTGTGAGACTCAAACATACGCCAATTAACCCTTTAAAGACGAAGCGTACCTGTTTTATATAAGGACTCGGTGCGTACCGCGCTGTAAACACTCTCCAATTCGGTTATAAAAACCAGTCTCTTAATGTTTTATAAGGCAAAAGTTGCTGTTTGTTCTGAGATCAGTACAAAACACATAAACGCAAAGTGGGCACCACGTAGAATTTTTTAACCCTTTAAAGACGAAGTGTATCTGTTTTATATAATGACTCAGTGCGTACCGCACTGTAAACACTCTCCACTTCGGTTATAAAAACCAGTCTCTTAATGTTTTATAAGGCAAAAGTTGCTGTTTGTTCTGAGATCCGTACAAAACACATAAACGCAATGTGGGCACCACGTAGAATTTTTTAATGTTAAACCTGGTGGTATGTAAAGTTGCCGCTAGGCTTTAAAAGTTTAATTACGAAAAGTGTTATGATGGAGATTTTAAAACGTCCGCTTACATATCTTCCGTTACTAATCCCTTTGAAGTTAAGAAAATAGACATAAGATATCTAAAATTATTTTGTGTTCAAGGGAAGCATGCGCGAACTGGAACTTGATATCGTTAATTTGCAAACAGGTCAACTATAAACATGAACAGAATTAGGTTTGTTAGCGACATCATGGCATACCGAACTGATGGAAGGATTTTTTCATCATAGAAATTTTTAGAATTTTTTGTATATATTTGCTACCATATATGCTGTACACATCGACCAATCTTGTAGCTCCACGAAGATGGTGAGAATATATGGCAGAAACGTGCACGAGCTTTGTATAATAAATATAAACACCGTCCAACTAGTTGCTGATAAAAAAAACTGTGTGTATTTTTAGAATATTATGATTTGGCATTTATGCCGATCTCATTTTTTTCATTAATTCCCTCTCAGAAGAACTGTTTCTAATAAAACATCTAACATTAAAAACTGATAATGCTGCCTCTACCTGAAGCCATTGCAAGTACATGAAATATGTTAGCTTCCCGTGGTTTCCGGTGGCGGCAGCACATCGTCGTAAGAGGCTTGCACGAACTCTGCGTAGCAGCGGAATTTATTAGACGTAGAAAAACTACCCTTATAACTAGGATTTAGTTATGTCCATCAGATCTTACCATTCCCCTCAGAGTGTGCGTTTTCTGTGGCAACCAAAAACTTTCAAAAGCAGATGCTTAAACGTGTTGGAATATACCAACCATCACAGGGTATTCCCCTCGGCCAGCTCTGTGTGGCAATTCGCCGTTCCTCTTCATCCGAAAACGTCGCTGCTGCGATCATTAAAGTTAATCGATAACGTATAGAAAATGATAAATTGATAAAATATTGAGCAGTACTTTAAAGTTCAAAACACACAAACGAAAATCTCTATTGATTAAAAGTTTTATTTTTTGTACGTGCGAATTAGCCGCACGGGTAAAATTAGTCTTATAAAACAAGAGTAAATGACACACACATTATGGAATTTAGTTCCGTCTTCTCAATTTTCTATTCAAAACGAGTGAATGCATGTTTTGCTGCCAGTCATTCAAGCAATTCAATAAAAAAAAAAGTAAAGCAGTCCCATTGCAGGTCTGGACAGGCCCACAGGGTTCCTGGAGGTTGAGGCTCCCAAATTTCTAGACAATCGGCACATAAAGGTGGTAAGGTTTTCAGCCCTAAGCACCGGCCGCCTTTACCCCCAGGAAATATTCCTGGTACTTATTTCTGTTAGAGGCTGAGTCGACCTCAGGGCCATAGTGAGACCGAAAGGATTATGCCAATGAAAAATTCCAGTGACACCATTGGGAATCGAACCCGCGACCTTCCGGTTTGTAGCGCAGTGCCTCAACCAACTGCGCCACCGCGTGCCTCTTAAGCAATTCAATGCTTCCAGCAATGTAGATACTAAAGCCAAAGCACATATCATTATAAATTATGAATATTTAAATCACAGTATGAGAGTGTCTATCGCCCAATACACTCCTAACTATAACGCCCAGCTAAAAGAGACGATCTGTCGTGTATAACAGCGAATTCCAAAATTTTCTCCAGATGGTCTATTTTCCTTAAAAAGAACATTGCGCAGAGTAACTCTGCCGTTTTAGTACACTGAACCAACTACACGATGCACTAGGCCAAATCCATAACACAGAAACATAAGCACCAAATAACTTCACGGAGAAGAATCCCTCATGAGAAGCAAATATTTTCTAACTAGTCACGAACTTGCCAGTATTTTATAAAATCCAAGGGTTCATTGCCGTGTTCACAAAAGCCCGCCTATTTATCCTGCACAGGTCCGGATGAATCCAGTCCAGAACTTCCAATATTGTTACTTTAAGATCCATTTTAATATCATCTTCCCATCTACGACATGTTCCTCCAAGCAGCCTTTTTTCTTCACGCTTTCCAACTAGAAACATTTATGTATTTTTCTTCTCCCCAGTAGCTCCTAGTGTTAGAATAATTGCATTCATTCATTCATTCATTCACTGCGTAGTCTCTCTTGTGACACGTATATAGACACTTCCAAAGCGAGTTCTCCACAGAGTGCGATCTAGTGCTTCCTCTTTCAATTGTCAGTATCCTCTCTTTTCCATAAGGTCACCCAGTAGCTGCTTACGTCTTCTTCTTTGTCTTCTCGTCCTTATAACGTAGTTAACCCTTTAAAGACGAAGCGTATCTGTTTTATATAAGGACTCAGTGCGTACCGCGCTGTAAACACTCTCCACTTCGGTTATAAAGACCAGTCTCTTAAAGTTTTATAAGGCAAAAGTTACTGTTTGTTCTGAGATCAGTACAAAACACATAAAGGCAATGTGGGCACCACGTAGAATTTTTTAATGTTAAACCTGGCGGTACGTAAAGTTACCGCTAGGCTTTAAAAGGTTACAAGGCAGTGTCTGCGCAAGATGTGACCAGGTGATTTAGCCTTCCTTCCTTCCTTCCTTCTATTTCAAGTCAGATGCTCTTTTCTTTCTTCAGAGTAAATACGCTTTATGAAACCTCTAATATTCAAGGTTAAGTTCATGACATTTGTACTGCGTCATATCTTCAATTTACCGTGTTGAAATGAAACCTGCCTAACAGGGAAACACGTTCGAGTCCCTTTGTGTTCCATTACAACATGTTTTCCTATATCCCAATTAATCCCACATCACTACAGAATTAAGAGTGTGACGTCATCAAGTTCCCTGTGTTATCCGCCATTCAGCTTTAAATAGCCACTTACATCGCCTTGATTTCGTTAGTTTCAGCCTTCAGATGCCCGACAGGTCCAGCGCTTTGTAAGAAATATTTCCCCTTCCCATCAAGAGAGTACGGTAACGAATTTATTGTTCATAAGGTTACAGCCCTGTGCGTTTGATGTGTTCACAGCTGGTTACCAATATGACAACGATGCCAAAGGAGAAATACGATAGCAACTTTATAGTAGGCCTTTGTGTTCAGCCGCTTTGAAGTATGGAAGGAGGAACTGTGTATATGTGTGTGTGTCTGTATGTGTGTTCTTGGCTTATTTAACGACGCTCCTGGCTGGCGGTATTATATAGTAGAAATAAAAGTTGTCAAATAAGGCAAAGGAACGTGTATGTTAGGAAGCTGTCACATGATTTATGTTAGCAATTCGGAATTAGCCTGGAGGGTCTCAGGAAGAACATACAAAATATCAGCAGTGATATCCTGTCTCCGGGCCAATACATTAACATGACGTCTCCAAAAACAGGAATGCCAACCTGACAATCATTAATTTCAATTAAACATGTAATTTAGCAGCTCGTTGTAGGGAAATATACACAGCAAAAGATTTTCTTATGCTGAAACTTAAAGAAAGGGTTTAATTTTGAGGTACCCATAAAGAAACAGAGATGTCGAGTTTCTCTATGATTGGAAAGCGGTTCCGTCCATTAAAAAAGCTTACCATTTATACGTGTTGGGGTGTCCTCTTAAAAAAAATTTTGGAGGGCTCGATGCCCTATCCAGGGAGTCCTACTTATTTGTGTTTCTCAACATTTATTCGCTTGTGGCCCCCCTTTTATTTTGATTTATCTGTGGTCCCCCCCCCCCACGCTTCGTAGATGCTGTTGTTTATGCAAAGAAATTATTTTACTTCCACACCGTTGATTTATATATTACAATATATGTATATTACTGTTATTTACAACAGCGTATTGTTTTTAAATATTTTGCTTGGGTAAAACACATTGTTGCCGATCCCAGTAGGCGCGCGGTCTAAGGCTTAGGTCTGCGGCCGAGCGCTTGCTGAGATCGTGGGTTCGAATCCCACCGGGGGCATGGATGTTTGTCTCTTGTCCAGTGTTTGTGTTGTCAGGTAGAGGTCTCTGCGACAGGCCGATCCCTCGTCCAGAGGAGTCCTACCGACTGTGGTGTGTGTGTCTGAGTGTGATCAAGTGAAAATAAAAACCCTCTACACCTACTGTGAACAAGTAGGTAGAAGAGGGAAGGACTGCGAATCGAATAACACATTGTTTACCTGTGCAAGTAATAACACTGTGTTAGTAGTTGGCTTTATATACAGCGGGTTCCTGAGGCCTGATGAACACTTGCGTGTTTTTTAATGTCCGGTTGCTGTGTGGCCAGTGATAAGTGGAGATAAGGCTCCTCACAACGTCACGGCGGTTACGTACTTTTGATAGCAAATAAGTCACACAACTGAAAACAGATTCAACCACATAATATATGGGGAAAATCAATAAAATACAACTTCGCCTTCTGTGATGCGAGGGGATGCAGGGGAGCAAAGAACCTTTGATTCAATTTTAAATTTGAAATATTTTTACAGACGGTGAAGTTTCCGTGGCGCACCCAAAAGTTACTATACCGGTAATTAAATTCTTCTTATTCGTCGTCGTCTTCTTACGCTTCTTCGACTGGAAAAACAGCCGATAACGCGTAACGCAGCGCAAAATTTAATCTGTATGAATGTTCCTGTCGTAACTTCTAAGCTCGCATCTATAAACTGTATACGTATAGAAGTGCAAAATTAAATGCGATATGGCATTCTAAGTTTCCTTCCCTATTTATTTTATTATTTTCCGATTTTCCATTTTTCTCTCTCTCCCAACTTAGTCCCTTCTTTATTTATATATTTATTCTTTCTTTCTTTCTTGCTTGCTTTCTTTCTGTCTCTTTCTTGTCACCGCCGAGGAGTAAACGGTGTATGTTCCGAAGAAATATTCGAATATATAAAAAAGAAATGGACCAAACGACACGGTCTTCAAGTTTCAACAGAAACCACCGATCCTTACACTCGGTAGATCACAGAACATTGGCTCTATTTCGGCGTAAGAGACGCGAATGTGAGAGTTCCTATATGAACACTTGATGACTGAATCAATCACTGCTAGCAACAATCCAAAGAAGCTGTTCCTATCTAATTTCCATTATTTATTGCAAATTGTTAAGATATTAAGCCTTAACAAACAAATATAACTTGGATTTAAGGTAGACAAAATAATTGACTAGTACATGTGCAGGATTTTTACTCGACACTTGTTACGTAGCGAGCAACGTGATGTGGAACATGCAGTGGCGTAGGTAGTCCTGGTGGCACGGGGGAACTAATTACAATAGTCGCAACTAACAAAGTTTATGAACTTCAAAAAACGCAGTCATTTACTGCATTTCCATTCAGGTACCTCAGTAACGCCTTCCTCTAAACTTGGTTACGTATTCCGTCATTCTTTAACTTTTAAAGCCTAGCGGTAACTTTACATACGACCAGGTTTAACATTAAAAAATTCTACGTGGTGCCCACATTGCGTTTATATGTTTTGTACGGATCTCAGAACAAACAGCAACTTTTGCCTTATAAAACATTAGGAGACTGGTTTTTATAACCGAAGTGGAGAGTGTTTACAGCGCGGTACGCACTGAGCCCTTATATAAAACAGATACGCTTCCTCTTTAATTGGACTACCCACTACCAAATTTCATCAAAACCCATTCAGTAACTTCGGAAATGAAACAGAATTCATTATTTCCAATGAGTCAGTAGCGATGTACTTTATGATATGATTATAACCTTCGTCTGAAACGGCTGACAAAAATCACCTAAATTCTGTCAGGGCGGCCTTAATCCATTTTTGATTTTATCCACGCTTCTTGAAAACACCGTCCCAGGAGGAACTCCCTGTTCCACACTACTCTGTGACAGAGCCACCAACTTACAATACGAAGAAAGAAACAATTCCAGGATTTTCTATCAGATAACGGACCATCTTCTTGGAATCAATTTCCTAAAGCACTGGGAAGTTTCCTGTGTTGCTGAGAGCAAGTCCGTCACCTGCAGACTGTTGCAGGTACAGAGGTATGTCTCTGCACCTGCAGGCTTCTACCCTGTACTGTGTTTAACCCTTTAAAGACGAAGCGTATCTGTTTTATATAAGGACTCAGTGCGTACCGCGCTGTAAACACTCTCCACTTCGGTTATAAAAACCAATCTCTTAATGTTTTATAAGGCAAAAGTTGCTGTTTGTTCTGAGATCCGTACAAAACACATAAACGCAATGTGGGCACCACGTAGAATTTTTTA